>OY856186.1:20110995-20546865 GCA_963693315.1 Diogma glabrata | reverse complement strand
TTGTTGATTAAAAATTAAAATGTTACAAACAACGACCTCATTTTTTATATAAAAAAATCAAATCACAAAATTTAACTAACTATCAAAATCTCTTTAAACATTTGGAATTTTATTATGTTTTAAACTTTTTTGTTGCTTAATTCAATTAAATAGATATCTAATCCTAATCAGCATAAAATCATCACGCACAAAGGTCATTGACATCTATTTCTTTAATAAAAATAAACGAAGCCTAATATAAGAATTTTATACATTTATCAAATTCACATGAATCAAGATTCGAAATAAATCATCTGTTTTTAATTTTTATTTTAAATTAAGATAAATTTTAATTTAAATATTTTCGTGAAATTATATTAAAATTTAAATATACATTAACTGGTATTAGAACAAAATAAATTGTTTAAATTTTGTTTGAATTTTTAGTTCTTTATTTTGTAAATGAAACTTCAGAAATTTGCCAAAAACATGCAATATATTTTTTAGCCCTTAGGGATGATTTTACTAAATATAAACAAGACAATTTTTTATTCAATATTTTAATTAGCTGAAAGGTTCAAAAAGGTTGGGGCTGCTTTTCGTAATACACGTTTCAAGGTGTCTTAGATGTTACAATCATCTTATCAAACTGAAAAAAAAAAACACTTCTAAAAAAATATTTAATAGCTTTACTAATCTGCTACAGCCTTAATGTGGTTTAACATATGAAACTGAAAATTAAACCTCCTTTAAGTTTTAGAATCTACAAATCAAGAAATGTCAAAACAGTGTGAGTGAGGTCTAAAAAATTTATCCATTACTCTAACACTTAAGAGTTTTTAGAACGAAGCAATTTAAAATTTCAGGAAGCTTTGTCGTTGAAATGAACAAGCTTTAAATTTTATTTAAACAAGTTCTTTAAATTCTGTTAACTTAATTTTTTTGATTTTTAAATTTAATGTTAGTTTTGTGGAATTTGTTTTTTTTTGTAGACGGAATCATCTGAGACCCATATAGTGTCTCATGATTGTCATCAATAAATTATCCATGTCAACATTGATATTGTTAGTTGTTGTATTGTAACGGTACTGCGTGCCGTTATACCAGGATATGAATAGTGCAAAGGAATTAAAAAAAAAAAGAACGAATATGGTCTTCGACCAGAAAAAATCTCTAAAGAAAAAAAAACTAACCTATAAGGCCATGATGGTCTTATAAAAATTCAAAGAGAAAACTATTAGATAATAACAAGTAATAATAATAAAGAAAAAGACTTAACTTATATGTTGAATGTTGTGTTAAGTGATGAAATTTTGCGACGTCATTCGTCAAAAAATATATATGTGGTTTCTTGAGATCGTTGTTTTTTTCAAAAACTATTACACCCTCAACAAACTCGTTCAATATCTTTTTATTTTTGATGTAATGCCTTAATTCCAGTATATTTGTAAATGACTCCAAAATTGTGTTAATCCAATATCGTTTGTGCAATAAGACACCAACTTAATCTCGCCCAGAAAGTTATTTGAATTCAGATCAAAATCAATTCGGCTACATTGGCAATGAATTCAGTATATGTCGAGGCAGATGTCAAATTTCAAGCCTCAACTATCGATCGATATATGTCTGATTCAGCAATTTTCCTATCGATTATTTTTAGTTAAATTAATGACGCTATTATTTCGTTATCCGGTACCTTTCCTTCTTTCCCAGTAACAAAAAAAGGATGCGAAAACAATAATCACGCCATTTAATTACTAAGCACTTTCAATATAATCCCATACAACAACATAAATAAACTTTTTTTTCATTCTTTTTATTTCAGATATTTTATTTTCATAAGACTGTAACAAATTTTTCAATCTTTTATTCACAACAAATATTTCCTTTTTTAATTTATTTTTACAAAATGTTATTACAACACCACTTTGATTTATAGTTTTCTCAAAAAAATATATTAGATTACGAACCAGAAATATTCGATGAAAATAAAAATATGATCATATGTCGCGAACAAGAAAGAATTTCAATTTCATATTTTGAAAAGTATAACACTCGGACTAATCTTAATCAATTAATCAAACACGAATTAAATAACAATGTTTTGATAACAAGCGCGATCTGCGTTAATGGAAAAATAAATTATTTCCTTAAAATCACGAACTTTTGGATAAATATATATATTTTTATTTAATATCAAACGCGTACTGATCCCTTATATCTGGAAAAATCCATCATTTATAGTATCCTAATTATTAAAATAAACGAAGGAGTAAAAAAGATGGTTGCTTGGAACATACGTCGTTATTCATATTGCTATTCCAGTACTACGAAGCTATAGGGTAAACCATCTACCATAAAATCATCTTCTTGTTGGTTTATTAACATGTAAAACGTACACAAAAATCATGAACACCTTTTTTTCATTCAAGCAAAAAACTGGATATGTCAATGTATTGAAATATTGCATTTTTATGTTTTATTTTTACGTTTATATTTCGTTTCATTATAATAAAAACGAAAGAAGGGGAATCCAAACCTGACAATATTTTTGTTTCACTTTTTTCTTATTTAAAGAGGGAAATAAACAAAATTGGAATTTGTTAGTAAATACAATGCAAATATGGAGCAAAAACTAATATGACCTTGATGCTTCGAATAGATGAAAACAACATATCAGGTTGTGTCAATAATTATTAATAGAAATGTTTAATGTAAAATGTAAAGTAGTCATATTATAAATAAGAAAACGAAAAAGTGCGATGGTTGAGTAGGAATTTAGTTTCTACTGTTAGTAAGCCGTAGCCGATAACTACAAAAATCTAGTTTCCTCTCAATCCACCGGTACTGAACTTAAATTTGTTCTAGAATTGGTGCAGACTTCCTTATAAATTCTACCTGTAAAAAATCACGTTATTTGTGGGCATTACACTTGTGATTAAATTTTGCTCTTGAAATTATTATTATTTTTTATTAGTTGAGTTTTAGTTAAAAAATGTTTCGTTTCCTTTATCGTTTTTTAACCCACTTGCGCTATTTAGTTCATAAGAAAAAGTTGTTATTACTGGTATACATGTTTGGCCTTCTACCGCTTTTTGATCAACATTCTAGACCAATCTAGGCAAGCCACTTGTCAGCCGTTTTTTTAAAGAAGGTCATGATTTTTCATAAACTGGTAAGTCCATTATGCACAAACTCCTTTGGAGGCGAGCCGTCTAAAAACTTCCTAACCATTGTAATATTGGCCTAGCAAAGTGATGATCACCCATTGCCTTGCTTTATATATTATTATTTGTCTTGTAGCACTACACTGTTAGCTTAACTGATACCCTCATTAAAACAGTTTTTGACAAAATGCCTTCAAAAATTTCATCAAGATTTTTATTTATTTATTCTTCTTTTTAAACGAATTTTTTTTATTTATTTCTGTGTTTTACATTTAACCTTATTTCCTTGTTTGTTAGATATTCCTTTAAAAATTTGCTTAGCAAATTTATTTATTCTAGGATTGCTTAATTTGAATCAGTCAAACTCTAATTCATCTGAGGAGGTTGTATCATTAATTTATTTTAGGATTATTTGCGTAAAATGGTTTTTGGCTTAATAGTATGAATCTCCATAAGGTTATAGGCAGTCCATAAGGTTATTATAGAACAATAATAACCTTATGAACTGCAATTTTTTCTACTATATTCAATTCACTTAATAAAATTATTCTTGCAACTAAAAATCCCACCGCTGTCACCAAATTTTCACGTATTTGCTTTTAAATTGGCCTGACTGTTTGATTCAGTACACATATGTTATCCATCTCCTAAAATTTCTTCTAATTCTACATCTAATTTATAAGTACTACTGCAAATTTTATTACGTTTATAAAAATTTTATCAATATTCGACCACTAGAACTTTGCTTCACTTTGATTGTTTTAAATTTCACTTTGTACTACCACTGTAGTCTGTACATATTTCACTTTATTTAAGAATAGTAATTGAGAAGCTTAAGTCTGTTACTGCTGAAAGTATTTAGAAAAATTAAAGATTTAAGGAAATTTATTCCAGACCGAATTCATGTTTTTTTATCCAGTTCATACAATCGTAGAAATGAAACCAATATCATAGAAACAAAGTTCATGAAAATTAAAACTCATTCAAGGAGAAAAATGTTTGGAAAATTTTTTGTATAAACGTTTCTTGGAAAACAAAAGTCTAAAAAGAGATTTTTAATTTCTAAGCCCAAAGTTTAACTTTGTCATGGTTTCGTTATCTCTTACGTTTTGTGACATTCATTGTTACTTGTATAGGAAACAGAACAACATAAAAATTAATCTTATGCTATTTTTCACTCTAAATAATTAAAAATACTAAGAACAACAAGAAAAATAAACTTAAAATTATTATTTTCATGGAAAATTTTGTGTTTTATTTATCTTGTGTACACGAAAAAAGAAACACAAATTACGGCAAGAAGTTATTTTTTCTTGTCAAAAAAAATTAAAACAAATTTTTCATGTTATTTTTTTAATAATAATAAAAATAATAATAATAATAATAATAATAAGAAATAAAAGCAATTTTTCGTTATTCTTTGTTTTTATTTTTCTTGCTTAAGACAAACCAAAAACACAAAATTTGTTTCTGTTGTTTTATTCGAATTATGTACAGGATACTAAGCATAGCGAAGGAACGGAAAGTCTTAAAGTATTCAATGAACATAAATCAAAATACTCTTATGAATTATTTTTTTCATTGTTTATGTTGTTGTTGTACTGTACTAAATTTTAAATTTGACTAATAGAAATTGATTGAAGTGAAATTGAGAAAATTTATTCGTGTGGAAAATTGGGAAATTATGCAAGCATTAGAAAAAATTTAACCTTTGAAAAGGTAGCAAAATTCTTTTTTTGGTATTTATATATAAACTGTTCTTTTATGACACGTGGTATATTTTTGGTATATTTTTTTACAGAATTGGTTTAATGTTTTATGGCACAATGTCTATACAAAACAAAGAGACATTCATTTCCATAATCTGTTTTCGATTTCACACAATCATTATACAATTTACTATCATTCTTCAACTTCAACGAATATGTAACACAATACCAAAAAAAGAATCATAATTCTCATCTTTCCAAAACATTAGACTTAAAAACCCTTATCCCTAATTGAATACTAAATTTATGAACTCCAGAATATAACAACAAGAATCACAACAGTTACTTATCTAACATAAATCTCTTTATTAATTCACAGAAAATTTTAAAATTTATTTTCTAATCTCTCTTTGTTGCCTGAACAAAAACATTTTTTTATCGTTTCTCTTGAGTTTAAAAACATAAAGCTAATTCGAAGGACAAAAGAAAAACATTTATTTATGATAAAATAAAAATAGAATAAATTTAATTTTAAAGTTACAGTAAACGAATTAATTTTTTTGTTATTATTTTATTAAATAAATGATATCAGTTGCTACTGGCTACACCGAATACAACAGGGTAATACAAGGTCAACATTTCAATACCGGAATTGAAATCAGTATTGCATTTTCTTGAAGTGAGCAAACGAATTCACACATCTATTATATGTTTGGCTTACGAATTCGATCGAAAAATGTCAAGCTAAGATCTGTTCATTGTTTCTTCTTTGGTCATTAGTTCCGTGACAAAATGTCTGAAAATGATTTTTTTAAATTTATATTTTTTCGATATTGTTCTTTACTGTACTGGTTCTTTCTTGTTGCTCAAAATGCTAAATATGTGCAAAGTAAGAACCCTTCAACTGTAAATGTATTCACAACCAATGATTCGATCACTTACGCGATTATAGTATGTCCATGATTTATGTAAATTTTGGTAAATTTTAATCAATTTTATCTGGACTAATACCTACCCTAAAAAGTTATTACAAAAGTTAAAAAATAAACAATTATTTCAAGCATTTTTTCATGTCTTGGACACCGGGATCCAAAACGTAAAATAAAATCGATTTTTTGGTATGTAGACGAGGAAATAAAGCACTAAACCTAAGCAAATTGGCAGAGTAAGATGGATCGGGATGCGGTTTTTTGGATTCGATTCAGGAAGCCGCCAGGAAAGATTGTGAACATAGCCACTTTTCGGCAAAAAACCTCTGGAGTATCTAGGGGCCAATGCGGGTTACATACACCTCATTTCCTTGGACTCTCCATTAATTCAGCTCGAAATTGATCGAAGCTCGTTACTTGGGGGTTTTTGGGGTCGCTGAACACGAAGATGATGTCGGCGATGACCCTCGGAGTACCTAGGGCCCAGGGCGGGTATGTCTAACTCATCTCACGGAACTTTCCATAAATTCAGCTCGAACTTTATCGAAGTTCGCTACTGAGGGGGTTTGGGGCCGCTGAACACGAATACGATGTCTGCGATGACCCTCGGAGTACCTAGGGACCAGGGCGGACTATATACACCTCATCTCTTGGAACTTTCCATAAATACAGCTCGAAATTGATCGAAGCTCGTTACTCGGTCGTTTTTGGGGTCGCTGAGCACGAATGTGATGTCAGCAATAACCCTCGGAGTACCTATGGCCCAAGGCGGGTATGTCTAACTCATCTTCTGGAACTTTCCATTAATTCAGCTCAAAATTGATTGAAGCTCGTTACTCGGGGGTTTTCGAGGTCGCTGAACACAAATATGACGTCGGCGATAACCCTCGGGGTACCTAGGGCACAGGGCCGGTATGTCTCACTCATCTCCTGGAACTTTTCAAAAATTCAGATCGAAATTGATCGAAGCTCGTTACTCGGGGGTTTGGGTCGCTGAACACGTATATAATGTCTGCGATGACCTTCGGAGTACCTAGGGGCCAGGGCAGGCTATATACACCTTATCTCTTGGAATTTTCCATAAATACAGCTCGAAATTGATCGACGCTCGTTACTCGGGGGTTTTTGAGGTCGCGCTGAAGACGAATATGATGTCGGCGATGACCCTCGGAGTACCTAGGGTCGAGGGCGGGTATGTCTAACTCATCACCTGGAACTTTCCATTAATTAAATAAAATAATATAATAAAAAATAAAATAATCGATTAAATAAAATAATCGAGTTTTAATTATGGAAATTTTCAGGATATGAGTTAAATATACCCGTACTGCGACCCAGGTAATCCGAGGGTCACTGTCGATATCATATTCGTGTTCAGCGACCCCAAAAACGACCGATTAACGAGCTTCGATCAATTTCGAGTTGAACTAATGGAAAGTTCCAGGAGATGTGTTAGACATACTCGCCCTGGGCCCTAGGTAGTCCGAGGGTCATCGACAACACCATATTTGTGTTCAGCGATCCCAAAACCCCCCGAGTAACGAGCTTCGATCAATTTCGAGCTGTATTTATGGAAAGTTCCAAGAGATGAGGTGTATATAACTCGCCCGGGCCCCTAGGTACTCCAAAGGTCATCGCAGACATCATGTTCCGCGGTCCCAAAACCCCCAGTAACGAGTTTCGATCAATTTCTAGCTGAATTAATGTAAAGTTCCAGGAAATGAGTTAGACATACCCGCCCTGGGCCCTAGAAACTCCGAGGGTCATCGTCGACATCATATTCGTGTTCAGCGACCCCAAAAACCCCCGAGTAACGAGCTTCGATCAATTTTGAGCTGAATTAATGGAGAGTCCAAGGAGATGAGGTGTCTATAAATCGCCCTGGCCCCTAGGTACTCCAGAAGTTTTTTGCCGAAAAGTGGTGCTCACAAACTGTCCTGACGGCTTCCTGAATCGAATGCAAAAACCGCACCTCGATCCATCTTACTCTGCCAATTTGCTTAGGTTTGGCCTATTTTTGTGCTTTATTTCCTCGCCTAATGGTAATTCTATAAATTGTAAAATGTGAAGTAAGAATCATATAAAATTAAAACATTAAATTTCAGAGTGAAAGAGAAAATTAAAAGGTAAAAGAAAGATAAAATATAGAATAATGGCACCTGATTTCGTATGACTTTTGGCGGACTGTGTCCTGTTTTTAAGCCGAATAACATTATATTAAAATTAAAATATCGTATTGAATGTAACTTTTATTAATTTGTTTTGTTTTCTGAAGGTGGGTCCACTTCCTCCCCCTCCTTTCAATAAAAAAAAATTTTTGGTTAGGATAAAATCCTGCAAGTGATGTAAAAATTAATTTCGTTAAAATTTTATCCACAGTTCACGCGTGTGAAAACAAATACTTCTGGATCATTAGGACTAAATGTATTTTGGTTTGTAACCATCCGTGTTTCTTGGGGTACTAGAGTTTCCATTGAAAGGATAAGATTGTATTCTATGTTGATGGTTGGATGTTTTTGAACTAGACTGTGTGCACTAATAGCTCACGTAGGACTTTTGAACATTGTTCGTAGAACGTTTTGTTGGCGTACACCCATCTTCTTTGCTTAAGATTTTAATTCCAAATAGAACAAGTGGATGATAATAATTCCAGTTTAGTGTGTTACCACGAGTTTTTTAGAGGTTTAATGGAATCTTTCGATCATATCATTTCATTAAGAAATGTCATGTCGTCATCCGTTTTTTTTGTAAACCCATCGAAATGGTGACCTCCCGAGACGAATGAATGAATTTCCTTTATTCATTGTATTATTTATCATAGAAATTATCATTTATTTTGAATATTTCGACTTTGATGAACATTTTAACACCGATGCATATTTTGACTACTACCAGTTCTGGAGACTTATGACAGCTTGCAGTGGCTGTCATTAAAACACAAACTTAGGACGACATACTTAGACCCAAATAGGTCCGTTGTTTTACCTCAGGATCGTCTTCCTTCCCTTGCCCAAACCATTTGGAGCTTCTAATGAAGCTAAGTAATTGACTGAATTTACAATTACTCAGGTCGGTGAGAGTTTTAAAAGTGTGCGTTTCAAAATAAGTTTGTCTTGAATGGGCCAATACTGGACACGTACATAATAGATGGAACGCTGGTTTCTCCTCCTCATCATTACAGCTTCTGCAGAAGTTATTGGCGGGAAGGCCAAGCATTTTTGTGTGATCTCCAAGGATCCAGCTTACTCACGGATATAAGTTCTTTGAAGCGCTGCAGGTCACAATGGGCCAGATTTGTCTGCTTATTTTCAAAGTGCTGGTGTTTGACCATCGGTTATTGGTTATACAGATAGCTTTGTCATAAGTCAGTTGTTTGAGAGCGGCAAGTTACCAGCCCAGATAATTATTTTTTTGTTCTTTAGTTCAGTCCCTTGCCACACAAGTGCGTCTGCTATACAGTTGGTCCGAACGCCACTGTGTTCCGGCAGCCATATAATATGAAAAAAAAATGATTATATCTCATTTAGATGTAAGAGGCAGCTTTGTGTTTTTTTTGACGCTCTTGCTTCTGCATCTAATGATTTTAATGCAGCTTGGCTGTCCACATATATGTTCACATATGATATCGCTGTTTAATATTACTTTATGTTTCAACCATGCCAAGCTTTTATTTATCACGACCACCTCGGATACCTGGTGTACACTGAGGTGATACAGAAAACGAAAAGAGAGGTTAATATTTAACTGTTCTAAGAACACTCCTTCTTCTACTCTGCCTTCGAGTTTGAAGCCATCCAAAAATATTTCCATTAACTTCCTCTTTGCCCGTCTTAGATGACTTCCCTGAGAAATCCTGGGATGGACAAGAGTTTGCAGATTTTCTCTAAGGCCTAGTCTGAGAGAGGTATAATTATGCATTACTCCCTTCAACTGTCTTTGGAGAGTATGAGAAGTCGAGTCTATGATGGATGTAGTTGATATGCTCTTGATTGAGTCCTTGCTCTTGCAGAATTTGAAGTGTCCGATGCGACTACCGATCCACTGTGACGTAGCTTTGAATCATAAGGCCGTATTGAATGCTATTTGTAGACCTAGCACACCGAGGAGTAGAAGATGGAGAACGACCTCTACAGTTTTTTTGTGAGAGATTCCCCAGTACAGTCTTGATGTTACTCCAGGGGAGTGTTGGTTCGATCAACCTAAGATTCCTCCACATCTAGTTCTGTCGGTGACTCTTTGATAGCTCCAGGTAATATGTTATTGAACGTTCCCTCGATATTCAAGAAAGAAACCGGAATGTAATTTTTATGCTGCAAAGAAATGTTCGATGGTGCTCACAAGTGAATAGACATTCATGACTGACTAGTGACTATGTATGTATATGACTGATAATGAGTTAAGTTTTATGACTGATGAAATTTAAAACATTTTAGAAATTTTATCATCACTCGAGATTGACATTCATAATTGATCGAATGCAAATGAGACATTTGTCCCGCCTCAGGAATAAAAACTATTGTACGTTGACTTCGGTCGTTTGAGCAGGTATATAAGACATTCCCACGCAGGCCGTAAACATTGTTTGCTTCAACTTATAGTCAGTTCTGAGGTATTCTGTAGTTCAGCTGGTATAACCTTTTCAGGACCAGCTGACTTGAATGGTTTAAATTATTTAATTATCAGACAATCTTTAGCTCGGTCACTAGATCCATCGCGCATTCAAACTGACAAAGGCCTGCTCGCAGTAGCAGGCTTAATCTTCATCCTGGGAAAAGTGTGTGTACGTTAATAGTTGGATAGTTTCCATGTACTAGAACTAGTTCAGGAATGATTCGTTTAACCAGATAGCCTGGTATTGTTCAGTTGGTTAAAGGATATTCCTTAGCTTCTGTCGATTTCTCAATATTTTCACAAAAGAGACTCCAGACTTTTATTTTGAGACTTTATTTGAGACCTTTTAAGACCTCTAACTTTTGGCTATGTTAAAGAGTTTCCTTAATTTAATTCGCAATGAATCAGCTCTAGGTGCCACCAGGGTGGTTTCTATTCAGGTTTCAATGCTGTTTGTAAAAACGTTACCTCAAAAACTTCCATATTGCAATCAAGGTCCGTTCTTTTCAGTTCCTAAAAACTGGTTTATTGACGGGGTGGATAACTATAGAGAATTAAAGGTAACGTTGGTCTGAAAAAGAGTTTTTGTCCGACACCTTCCACTCGTTTACCATATGATAAATTTCTTCACAGACTAAAGTCAAGCATAGGTCTTCCACTCTATTTCTGGTGACGAATGTTGGTTTACAGCCCATACAATGAGGTAAGTGGTTAGTAAATAACTGAAAACTGACTCACCCCTTTCGTTGGTGTTTAAGCTTCCACAGATCTCTTTTCTTGGCTTCCGTTACAACAGTAACCGGAAGTGTCGAGTGGAGTAGTACTTGGTAATCATACGCCATACACGAGGAGTTCAACCACAGTGAGTTTAAGTTCATCTTTATGCTAATGGTGAAAAAAATATTCAAGTTATTTTTAACTAAAATTCAACAAGCTCTTACCTTACCGGATATTGAGTTCTTAGATATCCATGGTTTCTGAATCAGAAATATATCTTCACCCGTACTTAAGACTCAGATAAGAAGTTCCACTGAAGCGGTGTTAGAATGGTAAAGGTTAATTTAGAGCATTTTTAACATTATAACGCATTAATTTCTTCCTCCATCACAGTAGTGTCGGTACCAGATTCGAATGACATTCCCAAGTCATCCATGTAGATGTGGAGGTACCACATGGAGTTTTTGGATGTATGACTACCAAGCGAACATCTTACTGCAGTGTCCTTATATAATTAATTTCTTAAATTTATAATTAATTTATAATTAATAATTATATTTCAGTCACAGTTGCATTTTTGGTATACTTTATTTCAGTTTAACAATAATATAATCAATATGAGTAAGAAATAATAAATAAGAAAAAATATAAGTAAATGAAAAAATTATATCTTAAATTCACATTACAATATTTAAATATTAATTATATTTCATATTCAGGCTCAGTTGCATTTTTTATATACTTGTATTTGCCTGCCTTCAGCTTTAGATGTTTGAGCCATAAGCATCGTATCACTGTTTAAGACTCGAAAATGTTTTTCCATCGATGGTCTAGAAATTCCTTATAACTTTCAATTTGTGTTTTGGATGCATAAAAAACTGTAATGCCACCGATGTTGCTGGACCCATATTCAAAAAATTCTTCTGCTGATGAAATAATCACTCGTCGAGATTTAACAGCATTCCACACAGTTCGTTTCATCATCGCACCTATGCCATCTACAGCCCCTTTCCCATGGGAAGTAGCAAAAAAAGTCCAGTCTGCTGAAACGCCAAAATCGGATTGCATATAAACTAAGTTTGTCTGGGTAAATCGATTTTTAAACTGACCAGAGCACCCATCCGAATATATTTTTAATTTTTTTACTGGTGGGAACTCAATTTTTAAATTCTTCACAATTGCTTTTAAATAAACCCATACGGAATATTTGTCGTGGTTCAAATTATCGCTAATTATTGCGTATGACTGTTTAATTCCGTGTTGCGACCAGGTACATCAGTGAATATCATGACTGATTTATTATTCCAATTTGCGCTTTGCACTTCATCTTGAGCCACGAGGGAATAATTTTCGGCAAAGTCGATTTACAGTACAGCAATATCATCTGTAATACCAGTTTTGGTCTGTTCAAAATCAATCGCTTGCACAGATTTCACAAAACAACGCATTCTAAATGAATGCAATCGATTTTGCATTTCCATGGCTAGGTCTTCTATGTTTCCTTGAAATCCAATGATTTTCAATTCTCCATCAATTTTCTTCTATTGTTTCCATTCTAAATATTTATTAGATCTTATTCCAATGGGGAGAAGATCTTGGATTTCATTAGATTTACATTTATTGCATATTCCTCCCGTGCAAAATTCATTGTTGATGTCGCAACACAATTCATTAAATAAATACTTGTGGTTTTTTGGAAAAACATCAATAGATTTCATCGCATCCATAAGAAATTGGTAATTTGCGTGGTGCTGGCAAACACAAACGTTGTGAGGTACGTGATCGGGGCGCAATTCAAAAAATTTTGATTTCCCGATCTTAATACCCGGATATTCCAATTTGAAAATTTCGAAGGCTTCGGCAACATTCATTATCATAAATCTTTTTGCACATGCTCACGAATTTGTGTCGTTGGGCTTTTTAATGATTTGAAATCATTTTTGCCAGCAGTTAATCGACTTATTGTATCATTCATGAAGAAGTCAACCACTTGTTTGTAGCTTTCCTTCATTTCTTTGAAGGTTGGTTTATCTGACAAATATTTTTTGTTTAGAGCACGAAGAACTGAATTCCGTTTAGATGGGCTTTGGGGAAGGTGTTTTTCTACACGCGCTATTGCTTTTCCCAATGTTTGTTTACATTTATACCCTGATCCTGATGTAATCGATGAACATGAAGTATCCAATTCAGCTTTTTTATTTTATTTCCTGTATATGCTTGCATCTTTGAACGTAATTTTTTTTTGTTTCATCCGTTGATTTGATTGTTGCGGCTTTCTTCTTCGCACGATCTCGGTCTTTTTGCTTGTGCTGCTCCCATTTTTCAGGGTCTGCTTTCAATCGCTCTATGTAGGCTTTCTGGCGATTTTTTGACATGATCTAATTAAATAAGATCAAAACATTCGTAAATAATAGATAGTATTTATTTTTATTTACGTTTTATGTCATGGAAGTTACCATAAGAAAGTGTAACCTCTGTGACAATTTTTTTTTGAACTAATTTTAAAATAAAGATAATTTTTTTGTAATTAATTGATAAAATACATTTCATTCTTTTACTTCTTATAAAAAACAAAACAAAATTTGTTCCTATTTTAAATCTAGAATAAACTTTTCAATATTTTGTGTCACGAAGGTTACACCAATACTAGAAATCCAGTTGAGCATAAAAAAAGTAATTTTACTTAACTTGAATCGTCGGGTTTTATATGAAATTTCTTTAAACAAAGTCCAAACTATATTTTCACTGTTCACAAATAATTGTTGTACCACCAATCTGTTTCTACCGAAACATCAAATACGACTAATAAATATACAAGAATGAATCTTATATATTGTGCGTTTGGCGAAATCATGACATAACATGTCTTAAACCTAATATTACGTTAGAATGTGTTTTAATTCTTTAAATATACTTTTTATTCGCCTATATATTAAAGTGTTACTTTATTACTGTGATTTGCGGCTTTAAAGTATCACTTTTCAGCTATTTATTTTGTCGTCATAGCTACGTCCAAAAAAGTAAAAAGCATTTGTATTTGTTTAAATTCTATGAAAAATAAATTTTTTTATCAAAGCAACCCGCAAATTCAAAATTTCATTATCCAATTAAAATAGTTGTTATCATTTGTTGTCATAGAATTTGGAAAAAATAATAAATATTTTTTCAAAGGTTACTTGTTCCACATATTTTGATTTTAAAATTTATGAAAATTTGTAATTTTAATTTAGAATAATAGTATATTATTGAATTAGGAGCTAAAGTCGTACTTTTTGTGTTGAGTCTATAGTTTGGCGGCCGACCGTAGGGAGGCCGACAATTATAGACGAAACACAAAAAGTCACTTTAGCTCCGAATTCAATACACTATTTTTTCGGCAAACGTTTAAATTTGTTTAAAAATATGAAATTAATGCATCAAATTTTTTAAAAATATGTTTTAAGTAATAAATTTTCTGAAATTAATTTTTTTTTATTTTTATTCATTAAAATGAACTGAAATGCATTCTGTTTTGAACAAATTAATAATATCATTTTATTTTACTTTACTGCCGCCGTAAAAATATGAAAATTACTTTACAGCCGCCGTAAAAATATGAAAATTACTTTACAGCCGCCGTAAAAATATGGAAGTTACTTTACAGCCGCCGGCAGAAAAAGTAAAAATGACGTCACTTTTGCAGCCGCCGGCTAAAAAGTAAGACTTTAGCTACTCCCCAGCGGCAGTAAAGTTAAACTTTACAGCCGTTAGCCGAAAAACAACTTTTCTTAAAAAATTTTGCTTGCGGCGAATAAAAAATAGTATATGATGCAAGGACGTAAGCTATTTTGAACTTAATGTGGGTGCAAATCTCGGCTAGCGCCTCGATTTGCAAACTCCACATCCGTTCAAAATCTTTAGCTTTACGTCCTAGCATCATAATGTACTATTACATTATTAATATTTGGTTGAATATTGTTCTTATCTGTGGAATATTTTAAATTGACTTTATGGTGGACTTTTTCGTGGAACCATCCTATATCAATTAATTAAACTGAAATAAAGTGTTGTAACTATTTGGTTGGGAGGTCTATTTGCAATTTCTATTTACAATGGCCGAATTTCGGCCGCTGGGCGATTCCTAGTAGAAGGAATTAGAGTACGCGAACTTGTTCAACCATAGATCAAAAACAAAAAATACAAAACAACAAAAACTAATCCCTCCATGTAGAAGCTATGCAGCTTGACATTAAAATTTAAAACAAATAACAATCCACCCTGTAAGAATATGTAATAAAATAAAAATGTAACAGTTAAAGGCTAATAAAAAACTAAAAAAAACTTTAAGAATTGTTTTAAGTTTGTTGCTTTTGTTTTTAAATAAAATTAAATAAGAATTGAATTACATAAAGTTTTAGTTTTATTTTTACTTTCTATGTATTTACATGTTGATCGTTCAGACCAGGGTGGAAGAACTGATGGGTGGTTGGAGTGTAATTTAGAATAAGACACAATAATGCTGGTTCCATTTTTTAAAAAGAAGTAACAAGACAAAGAAATTTAATTTTGTTTATAGTTTTAATGGTTAAATATAGGAATATTTTGTTGTTAAATTATATGTGGAATAGTTTGTGGGATTAGAAGTGTAGCAAAGTGGATTTAAATTTAAGTTATGACTTTTGTTTTGTGGTAGTTGTTAGTTTTTAGTTTCGGGGATTTTGTTAAATAAGGACTCATTGCTATCTTATAATGATATGATTTATTAATATATAAATACAGTGTAACCTCTTTTATCCGGACAGCTCGGGACTAAGAGAATTCCAGATATCCGATTTTCCGGATAACAGATATTCTGTTGAATATTCTAAACAAATGAATACACAAGTTTGTTCTTATACATACATACATATGGATGTATCCAAAAACATAAAATCATATTTATTTATAAATAATTCATTTTAAATACTATATACTTAATTCGAGTATACATAACAAAATAAAACTCTAAAGTGAAATTCAATAAAATAATTAGAATTCAGATTTTTTAAAATAACTTGGCAACACAGTTTGAGTTTTTGGAATGATACTGCATTGAGTGGAGGTAGATTTTAATATAAAGGCTGGCTGCTAGTTGCGTTGAATTCTCCAGGAGATGAATAAGATGATACGAGATGTTGGAGATGTTGTATCCAATATAATGAGTTACCTTGAATGTGTTGATTAAGCTGAATCTTCGGTTATGATTTACCAATTTTACTGTTCACGTAAATTAAACACAAAAGCAAGCAGATAAAATGTTGTTGTATCAACCATATGATGAATTAAATTTATTTCCAAACTTCTTCAGGTACAGTAGCTTCCACATTCACTAATGATCTTGAACCATTATTAAGTAGCACAAATATAATTTAAATTCTCTCAAAATACAATAACATTTTAGAGTTTAATTGTATTTATAAATACATAGATTATACAAGTTACATGAAATTTGTCTTATTGTATTAATCAAATTGATGGCGAGGCGATGAAATATAATTTACATAGAGAATTACATTTTTAATTTAACAA
The DNA here is from genome assembly GCA_963693315.1 of Diogma glabrata. Lineage (NCBI taxonomy): Eukaryota > Metazoa > Arthropoda > Insecta > Diptera > Cylindrotomidae > Diogma > Diogma glabrata. The sequence continues at coordinate 20,530,206 of OY856186.1, read as the reverse complement.
GAAAATTAAGAACTCGAAACTATTTGGAAAAAACAAAATCTGAATAATAAAAAAATATTTTTTGTTTTTTTAATAAATGTTAACGAAATCATCGCCTGCTAAATTTTAAATTTTTTTGAGAAATGATTTTAGTTTTGATGTTCGCCACAAGTTAACTTCGGTTTATTTACATTTAGTTTGGCTTGTATAGCACAAATTTGCATTATTTCCTTTCCTGCGTTGATATCTAAGGTCGATTTTCCAAAAAATTCAAATGATCACTGCAAGCCTGTATTGCATCATTCGTTGACATGTGTTTGTTTGATAACACACATCTTCCTCGCTATCTTGGGTTTCATTGCCATCTTCCAAATTTTTTTCTGAATTATTAGAATTTAAAATTTCTGATATCATTTCAGCATCTGTCAACATACTAAATACTGGAGCCTCGTTATCACATTCGATCCATTCAGACAAATTTGTCTTGCTAAGAGGCAAATTTAATTCAGCGGCGTAATTGACTATCTCATTTGTAATTGCATCTTTATGATTTTGGTCTGGTTCCTCTTCAACAGTATCATCATCATCTGGGGGCCAAATATTATACCACGTATTTCTTAGAACGTCAGGTGAAACAGATTGCCAAGCTCGATATAAACACCACATGAAGTCCTTGATCGTAATTTTTGTAGAAAAAAGATCACTTTGGTCTTCGAAATTTAAATGTTTTTTCATTATTTCCTTTCGATAATGACACTTCAAGCTACAGATTATCCCTTGGTCCATCGGTTGAATTAGAGATGTGCAATTTAAAGGTAAATACATTGCGGAAATATTGTTATATTTCAATAAACTTGCATCTGGATGTGCAGGACAGTTGTCGAAAAGCAAAACTATTTCACAGTCGTTAGGTAGACCTACTTGATTACAGTGAAGGCGTGCTTCCTTAACGAAACTATTTTTGAACCAGTCAATAAACAAAGATTGTGTGACACAGCTTTGTTTGTTAGATTTATAAATTACTGGATATTCTTTCATTCCCTTAAGAGCTCGAGGTTTTTTGCTTTTTCCAATCACAAGTAATTTACATTTATGACTACCAACTGCATTTGAACACACTAAGACTGTAAGGCGCTCTTCACTTTCTTTTAATGCACTGGCAGCAGATTCTTGAGGACCAGCTAAATTTGTACGTGGCAAACATTTCCAAAATATGCCAGTCTCGTATGCGTTGTACACTTGCTCAGGCGTTAAGTTTCTTTCGGCAATAAGACAAACAAAACAGCACCTATGTCATCTAAATAGTTTTTCACCAGACATTTTTAGTTGACGGATTCCATATCGTTGTTTAAACTTTTGAAGCTATCCGTTGGAATAACAACAGTGTGTTTTTAATTGCATTTCCGTATGAAATTGTTTAGCTTTGTCTATCAACATTGTTCCATGCTCCGGCTTCTCTCATCTTTAAACCTGAGGATTATCCCCTGTTCGTAGAGTTTTTCTTTGTGCCATTCCACTTTTGGACGCGTCAAAATGACAAAATGACATTTTTATTTTTAACTATATCATAAATTGTTGATTTGCCAATCTTGTATTTTTCTTGTATCAAGCGCACGCTTTTACCTTTCTCCATATCTAAAATAATAATCGCTTTATCTGGGATCGATACTACAATTCGCTTTCTTTTGTTTAAATCCTTAATAAACCTTATGTTTAATTTTTATTAACAAAATTTTTAAAACACTGCAGAATATTCGATCACTCCGCTCCAAATATAAAATTAAACTATGTATGCCACAAAATAAAGCCTAAAATAGTTGTTTTATCTGAATCTATTTTGTTGTAAAGTAGTACATTTTATGCGCATAAAGTAAAAAAATATTGCGACGCTGATGCAAAGGCTGACTTCACCACAGCTCTGGAAACATAGTGTTCTGGATATATAATGAGCTAATATCCATAAAATATTTTAATTAAAAGCTAACCAATATTATGGACTTCGTAGTTCTAATAATAAAAATATTAAAGCAGGCAGTAGTATCCCAACAAACATAAATTCTGTTGTACGATAAAAAGTAAAAAAAAATTTTATCGGAAGTGTTGTAAACCGTACTAAATGTGTATGTACCAAATTTCATCCAACTCGATTATCAGGTACAGAAGTTATTGAGATTCCTAAGTAACAGGTGCTTGGCAGACCCCCTACCACTTTGTTCACTATCGCTAAAAAACTAATCAGTTCCTTGCCATACATATTTGCATCTTTTTGCAAAGTGTTATCAAAATTCATTCACGAACGAATGTTGTATGCTTCCAACAAACATTGAAACAATAAGCAGGTGTTCGGGAGGACCCCACCACTTATTCCAATATTGTCCAAAAACTAGTTAATTCTTTGTCAATAAAGTCTTTATCTTTTATCAAAGTGCCATTAAAATTGATTAATGAATGAAATCTGTATGCTCCCAACAAACTTTAAAAACCAAGTGTGAAAAGTCAGCAGTTGTATGGTAGATCCCCCGCCACTTTGATCAATGTGTCCCAAAAGATGATAATTATCTTCTTACACTAATTGGAACACTATTCCATAAGTTTCATCATAATCACTTGATTATTGTAGGCTGTAGTGTGCATAAAGATACTGAAAAAACTGCCAACAATTAAAAAAATTTTTTTTTACCGGAAGTGAAAAACCGGAAGTTGGGATGCAGAATTTTTGTAAATCATACTAAATGCTTATGTACCAAGTTTCATCCAATTCGATTATCAGGTACAGATGTTATTGAGCTTAAAAAAAACAGGTGCTCCAGGGACCCCCACCACTTTGTTCACTATCGCTCAAAAACTAATCAGTTCTTTGTCATACATGTTTGCGTCTTTTTCAAAAGTGTCATCAAAATTGGTTCACGAACGAATGCTGTGTGCTCCCAACAAACATTGAGAAAATGATGACACAGTAAACAGGTGTTAGGGAGACCCCGTACCACTTATCCCAATATTGTCAAAAAACTAATCAGTTCCTTGTCATATAAGTTTCCATCTTTTTTCAAAGTGTCATTAGAATTAATTAATGAATGAAGTCTGTATGCTCCCAACAAACTTTAAAAACAAAGTGTGAAAAGTCAGCAGTTGTATGGTAGACCCCCCGCCACTTTGATCAATGTGTCCCAATAGATGATAATTATCTTTTCACACTAATTATCTTTTCACATAAGTTTCGTCATAATCACTTCATTATTGTAGGCTGTAGTGTGCATAAAGACACTGAAAAAACTGCCAACAATTAAAAAAAAAATTTTTTACCGGAAGTGAAAAACCGGAAGTTGGGATGCGAGACTATTGTAAACCGTACTACATACTCATGTACCAAGTTTCATCCAATTCGCTTATCAGGTACAGAAGTTATAGAGCTTTCAAAAAAACAGGTGCTCCAGGGACCCCCTACCACTTTGTTCACTATCGCTCAAAAACTAATCAGTTCTTTGCCATACATGTTTGCATCTTTTTCCAAAGTGTCATCAAAATTCATTCACGAATGAATGTTTTATGCTCCCAACAAACATAAAAACTTTGTGGAGAAAACCACCTGTTGTATGGTTGACCCCCCAACCCTTTATCCACTGTGCACCAAAAGCTGATAAAATCTTTCTCATGTTACTTAAAAGCTTTTCGCAACGTTTCATGAAAATCGATTGGTAATTGTAGGCTACAGTAGGGATAAACACCTGAAAAAAAAACTTTTAACCGGAAGTGACAAACCGGAAGTTAGTGTGCAGCAATATTGGAAACAGTACTAAAACCTTATAAACTAAGTTTCAATAAGATCATAGCCCGGGATCAGAAGTTATTCAAGATTTAAACTTAGAGGTGTCGGGAGACCCCCCGTCATTTGGTCCAAATATGAAATGAATCCAGATCTTCCATTTTCAAGTGAATTTGTATCATTTGCCAAAGTTTCATCAAGATCCTATGCAGAAAACTCACCCACCCACCCACACACAGACGTACTCCAAAATTTTTTTTGGCTATTTAGATAGAGGATGGTCCAAAACAAAAGAAAAAATAAAATTTGGGGTATGTAAGATTTTTTTTTTCACGATAGATTGCATTACTTCACACAATTTAAAATTGTGGTGAAGTAAAAAAATTGAAAATTTGAAATAAAAATATTACGGATAACTGGAAGTTTCCGGTTAATAAAAATCAAAAAAATTATGAATATTTTGTCCGGATAATAGATGTTCCGGATAATCGGTGTCCGGTTAAAAGAGGTTACACTGTAGATTAACAGCTTCTTGTTTTTTAAATAAAACGCGAGGAGTCAGATTCCATTCCTCTTATATTTTTCAAATCCATTCAAAACACATTAATACGGTGAACCGTTAACGTTTAAGCGATTTAATAATTATTTTTTTTTTATAAAAACAAATTTGACTTTTGACAATTAAATTTGACAGTTCAAAAGAAGGGTGTGTTTTTATGTTTTTCCGATATTGTAGCTTCCGTCTTCTTTTTGTTATCTTTGAAAAAATTGCTTTTCGCAATCAAAAAAAATTACGGGAGTTTAAGCTTCCCATAGATAATTTCAATTTCCTATTCATTTACTTTTAATATTTTTAGTTCCTTAGCTTATTTTCTTTTCAAATTGTCTCATCATTTTAAAATGATAAAATTTTTGTAGGGGGATGTCTATGATATCTTTTTATAACTTGATGTTGTGGTAAAATTTTTTTTGGAATATACGTTTGTATAGGGCAACTTTGTTTAAGCGATGGTTTTTTATTTACTATTTTAGGGAGGAATTGTTTGTATTGGCGCCATGATGTGTAATCAAACTATTGAATACGTTGTGGGATATGTTTAGTTATCATTATGATTTATTTCTTGGTAAAATATTTACTTTTGTCAAGGTTTATTATAGAGTAATTGATTGATGGTTTTGATTAAGTTGATTTTTTTCATTAATTTAGAGTTATATTTTCGACGTTAAGATATTTGTATTGTCTAAGATGTTATTTTTTATGTAACCGGAACTTCTAAACGTTTAAAGAAATACTTTATTATTCAATGTGCGGATACAAAATGGTGAAACTCGAAAACACGATCGTGTTTTATTTTCTTTACTGAATTTTGTTTTACATAAAACTTTTACGATATGACAGTTTTTTACATTAATCCATAAAAAATTCATTTTCTTAATTGCATCATTAAATCTATCTCTTATTTATTTCCAACTCTAAAACACATATTTCGCCAAAAAATTTTCCGATTTTCTTTTTTATTTGTTTCTATCAACTTAGAGGAACGAAACTTCAAAAAATTTCATCTTTTAAATCAAAATTTATTATATCTACGTGTTCGTATTGTTACCAACCTATAAAAATAAAAACATACAATTTCTTTAGGTTTTATTGTTTATGTTTCCCAGGAAAAGTAGTTAATCTTTAAGAATTAATTTAATTATTGTTGAGATTAGATACAAATGTAAATAAAATAAAAATATTATTTTTGAAATAAAAGAAAATTAAAAGAAAATGTTTTTATTTTCATTACACGTTTTTTTTTCTGAATAGAAAAATAAATTTAATTAAAATTAAATTGAAAATGATTAAAAAGTGTTCTTTTGTTTAGTTGAATTTTCGTGTCAGAGAGTGATTGTTGTTGGGAATGGATAAGTTTTTCATGAAGTATGTTTTCATTTTTGTTTGTAGCTGTACACAAAATTGAAAGAGAAATCGAGATGTTGAAGTTGTGTTCTGAGGTATGCAAATGTTTATTTTTTTTTAGAATTAATAACTATCCAATAAGTCCTAAAAATATAAAAAGCAAATTTTTAAATTATAAATCAGCAAAATTGAAAATGGTAAAGTTGAATGTTTGAAGCTTGAAAAGTTATCGATACCTTTACCGGCTAGCCAATACAATGAGTGTAGAGCATATGAGTTCTTAAAACCACATTTTGCTCTCTAATAAAAATCGTGAACGGCCAAAATAGGATGAAGAATACAGAACGTTCTCACTTTCAAACTCAAAACCCACCAAAAACAGTTAGTAGCTCATCGAAAGTTCGTCTATTGAGGAATGAGCCCTATTATTCAACCTTAAGTTTATCAGTTAATTTCAAAAACACATACCTCATCGTTTGTTTTTGCCACTTCATCGTCCATATCAACAACAGTACAACCGGTCAAAGTTGTTAAAATTTCAAGCAAATGCCACAAATTTTGTTTGCTGAATTAATTTTAAATTATAATTTACAAGTGAAATTCTCCTAATACTTGGATAGCAAGTTCTGGTGAGTGTTCAATTTAAGACCAACTGAAGTAACTGGCGTTCAATAATGTTCATCTACTCTCTTTTGATTCTGACTCATAAGTGAAATACAATCTAATGAAAAAAAATCAGATCATACTACCCATTACGGATCCTGTCCTGAATTTTGATGAATTTAAAATTTAAAGATTATCGCGGAAAGTTCAACTACCTGAAATTCTATCTATCCACATAAAGGCACCTAAAAAGTACGTCTGTGTTTAAAAGTTCGGATACTGAATAACGCCACTAAAAATCATGCAAATCCATTTCCTTTGATAAACGGTGTGATGGTTTCCAAAGTCAATGATCAAAATTTCTTTTATCTGGCCAGAGCAATTGTTATATACTTTTGTAGTAATACAGTTTGGGCTAGTCACCAGTTACAGATGATAAACAACTCTCGTTTTTGGCAGATTACACGATCCCTCGTAGATTTGTAATCTTATCCTGATCAAATCAAATTAAAAGCTTTTAAATTCATCCAACGGCAAATGCTAAAAATAGACAACAAAATCAAAGAAAATCTTTACTATCACTCCACTGGCCTCACCCTTCTTATCACTGAATATAAATATAATCATTATTGATTTTTGATATTTATAAGATAAATTTTCATTCTATTCATGATTCCGTTGTTCCTAAAAAATGATTTTTCATAAAGAAAACAATTTTCAGTTTTAATAAATTTTCCTCAATTTTTTAAACATTGAACTGCTAATACAGATTTATCTATTCAATTTTGTTATAGTTAAGTATTTATGGATATATAAAGGGAGACCATTAAAAGGATTTCGAATGATAAATAACTATTTCAGTGGGTTGAAATATAAACATTAATTTCGACACCTGTCAAGTAATTTGTAAAAAAAAAAAAACATTGACAAACAAAATTTTGATTACAACCACCCACAAAAAGAAATTAACTGACCACAACCCACATCCTTAAAGAATCACCTCTTATCCATTCATATTTTGTTTATTGAAAAAGAAAATGGAAAATTATAATTTTTTTGTTGTTGTCATAAAATTCCTTATTTTCTGTCTATTATTGTTTAGTTTTTGAATTTGATAAATAAAACTTTTTCGTTCCAATTTGATATAAAAGTTGTCGGTTGCTGTCACTCTTGTTATTATTATTGTTTTATTCAAATAGAAAAACATACAAAAAAAGGTTAAAGTGTATGATTTACGATGTTTAGTGAAACGTAAATGACAATGATGATCATGAAGACTATACTCCATAACTGTAGAGATTAATGTGTGATGAGGAAAAAATACTTGGAGAGAATTACTGAAGCATAATATTTTTGTTTTAAATATATGATAAATTTTTTTATTGAAAGGACAGACTTATGTTTGATGAACAAAACAGATTTTCTGTTGCTTAATTTATGGACTGGGAAAAATGGTTTTATATGGAATTAGTATCTAGGCGATTACATAAAATAAATTTTAAAACAGAATAAAAGGATTGTTTATAAATTAAAAAACAAACGATATAGGAAATTGTAGACAGAGAAGAAACGAGGCAAAACCATTATAATACCAGTAAAAGCGTTGAAGAATTTTTTTTGTTAGCATAAAATGTGTTGACAATATGTGTCACAACAGCAACACAATATAAGCTTGAACTGTTTTAGTAGACAAGAAACCACACCAATAAAATGAAGTGCGTAATCTTTACACGCGGTTGAAGTAAAACTTCTTTGGCTAATGTAACAGGTATTTATTACTAAAAGATTAAATATTAAAATGTCATATTGAAATTTAGAGTAATATTTATTGATAATATAATTTGCAACATGTGAAATACAAAGCATATTTACATAATGTATTGCAAAGTCTTGCAAAGTATTACAAATTAAATTTAACGATGAATACATCTCCATTCAATTCAACAACAAGATAACAATTGATGCGGCTTTTTCTAACAACGAAGAAATTTTACTTCAACAGCGTGTAACGCAATCACACGCACTTTTTTTTTGTTTGAACGAAAAATAAGAAAAAAATATAAATTGAAAAAATAACGAACCTAATGATTAAGTAACTAAAATCTACACGTCTTACTTATATAACATTTAACACGAGACTGAATAAAATAACATAACATTAACAAATGATAAACCATTAATAGACCAGTCTAGATAAAACTATTAATAGACCAGTCCTTAAAAACAGCCAAAAAAAATGGAAAAAATTAGTAACGATGAAAACTATTGGATAAATAAGAAAATATTGCGCATATGATGGGAAACATAAATTAAAGGTGATCCGAGTTACGGGGTGAAATGAGGTGAGCTTTTAGGTGTAGAAAATGGTTTTTTATGATTTTCAGCGAAACTAGACCTTCTGTCGAATAAAGTTTAAAGAAAAAGTTGTAGGTAATAAAAAGGTCTATAACTTTTATGTCGGCCATTTTTTCGTACAACCTAAAATTTGCGTGAAAATAGAAAAAACCGAGAAAAAAGGCTTTTCCGTTTTTAATTTCTATCTCCCACAAAATATTTTTTTTTCACACAATTCGGTGAAAACTTACCTTATTATGCCCCTAGTAGGCTATAATTTTTTGAAATCAAAATATTTATTTTTACGTTTAATTTTGATTTTAAACCAAAAAAGTGACCTCATTTTCACACGAAAATTCTCCTGTATGGGAAACAGTTTTTTCAAAAAAAAAAAACATTAATCATTATGTTTGTTGAAACGTTTACTTTTAGATGGTGTAAAAAAAATAAACATTAACATAACATTTCCGGAAATATTTTCCAGGAAATGCGAAAAACTGAATAAACTTGATTTTAAAGAGTTATGTTCAATGATTGTTTAAAAATATTCATTATTTGTTAAAATTTACCGTTTAAATCTTTAAAAAACATAAATTTTTTCCATGGTAATGTTCATATTTTTTACACCATCTAAAAGTAGACGTTTCAAAGAAAATAAAGATTATTGATTTTTTTGAAAAAACTGTTGTCAGCACAGGAGAATTTTCGTGTGAAAATGAGCTCACGTTTTTGGTTTAAAATCAAATATAAAATTAAATATTGTGATTCCAAAAAACTACAGCGTATTAGGGACATAATAAAGTACGTGTTCACCAAATTATGTGAAAAAAAATTTGTTTGTGGGAGATAAAAATTAAAAACGAAAAAGCCTTTTTTCTCGGTTTTTTCTATTTACACGGCGAATTTTAGGTTATGTGAAAAAATAGCCGACATAAAAGTTATAGACCTTTTTGTTACCTACAACTATTACTTTAAACTTTTCTCGATAGAAGCTCTAAAAAACCATTTTGTACCCCTAAAAGCTCACCCTATCTCACCATCGTAACTCGGATCACCTTTAATTTATGTTTCCCATCATTTGCGCAATATTTTCTTCCTTATCCAAAAGTTTTCATGTTACTAATTTTTTCCTCACAAAAAGCTGTTTCGACTGGTCTATAAAATTTCATTCCAAAAAATAATGACAAATAATCGAATTATATCCTGTTCTCAGGGCCGAGTTAACCCCGTGTTCGAGTGTGCCACGAACACGGGCGGCCAAATTCTAGGGGCGGCCGGATTTGAATTGCCATAATAACTGAAAATATTTTCTTCATGCTTAATCAAAATACTCTACCTAACTGTATAAATTTAAAATTTGCTTAAAAGAATAAAAGACAAACGAAACATAGATATTAAAATTTGAGTACATAATGTATTTACAAATTACATACAAATACCAATATCGTGAAGAAAACAACAACAAAAACTTATTTTTTTTCTGAAAAAACACTAAAAACAACGATGGAAACAACCTGTAATGGAGAGTTAAGGAGAAGTTAACACAATATAAAAAATGTTAATCTCTTTTTATTTATTTGCTGGTTTGCTGACCTGCTGAGTTGATATTGGTTGGTCATTGTGAATAGAAATACGTAACACGTCGAAAGAAGACAAGGAGAAGTGTAAATAGCTATCTACGCTCTTTATTTATATAATTATGTATTATGTGTACTGTGTCTGTGCTATATGCCTGTCTCAAATTTTTAGTCTCATTTATTTTTCATAAACTTTCGTCGATCGCTCTGAGTGAAGTCACAATCACAACTGTGCCCTAATTCTATAAAAAGTAAGATAATTTGTAAAATGGAAAACTTGTCTAAAGCAAAGCCTACTCTTACTAGTTTACAAATTTTCGATAATATTTTAGTAGTAAAAAAAATTAAAATAAAAAAAATCGTTCGCAAATTTGCAAAGTTTACCAGTTTTCATGTTTACAAATTATCTTATTTTTTATAGAATCAGGGTACTGGGATAACATTATATGTATACTTCTATACGTGTACTATAATTAGGGGATTTACTGAATTATTCTTAGGCTTCGAACAATTTACGGTATTTAAATTTATCGGTAAAGTAGTCTTTTAAGCTTATTGCTATTGTCTTTTAACACCACCGTTCTAATTAATATCATTTTGACATTTCATTTTCTTTCATAAGATTCATGATGTTCCTTCAAGATAATAAAATTAAATGATTGTTAGAAAAATAACAAATTTGGTTTATCTTTAATTAATTGTTCAAATTGTTTAACTCTAATGGGCAAATAAAAAGAAAAATGGCTAAAATATTAAACCAAATTATTAAAAAAATACAAAATATTTTCTCTCAGCAAACTGCAATTTTTCTAATGAAATGAATTTTTTGATGAAAAATGTCTAACAATATCATAAAACTCCAAAAATAAATTTAAAATATAAAAAATATGAATTCGCTATAGAAATAAAAACATTAAAATGACAATTAAGGTCTTATGGTCTTTTTTTAATATCATTAGAAATTTAATGTCTTTCGCTCTACTTTGCCGACACATGGGTGCATTCAATGTAAGTTAAGGACTTAAGGTCTTAAAATAACCTTAATTTAAACAAGGCATTAGATATGTTTTATAGCGGATAGTATTTAATTATCGAACGAAAATATAAATGCATTCAATTGTTTTAAGTGCAATAAATTTTTAAATAAAAGTTTAATAAACATTAGTGTTAAATTTAAGATTAGATACATATCTAACATCCTTTACTGTACATATTTTGTATTGTTTACATTATACAACACATACATTGATAATTGTACTTAAATTAAATAGACAAGTGCATCGTTACGTGAAATTACCGATCATGTAAGTAATTTGTTTACATATTACATATTTATAATAGTTTGTAATGGAGAATATGTTTATTGAATTAGCCATCAGCCATGCCTAAAAACAGCCAAACACAGGAAATCGAAACGGTCCTCCGGTGCGCAATATCGTAAAACAAAAAAATTTAAAGACGAAAATAATAAAAAATCAGAAGGTGCTATTTTAAAATACGTTAAACATCTTGAAGAACCCTCGACATCTTCAAATATTAATAGTGAAAGTGATAGTGAATGTGATTCAGGATCCAACATACAAAATTATAAAGATGGAGAGAACATCATTGTAGGTACAGATTGTAGTACTGAAAAGGGCTTTGTCGAAATTCAAATAAAGGAAATTGAAGTTAACGAAATAAGTGATGATCCGGGTAAGTGGCCGTTAAGTCTTTCTAATACTAAAATTCAACTGCTTATTCAAAATGATCCGGCACAAGTACGAAATATTAATTATCCTGTTGATCACAATGGAAAAAAAATTTCCGAATCTTATTATAAGCGCATCTTATCTAATGGGGAAAAAATCTCTAGAAACTGGTTACTGTATTCTGAATCATTAAATAATGTTTTCTGCTTTCCCTGTAAAATTTTTGGTTTTCCTAACAATTTACTAGCTACAACTGGATTTTCAGATTGGCAACATTTGTCACAATATCTATCAAGACATGAAAAAAGTGAGACTCATATCAAAAATTTTAGTAAATGGATGGATCTTAGAAAAGCGTTTCAAAATAATACCACGATAGATCACTACAAGCAAGAAATTTTTAATCGTGAAAAAATGCATTGGTATGAAGTAATAAAACGTATAATATATATAATTCAGTTCCTAGCGCGACAAAATTTAGCCCTAAGAGGAACAAGTAATACTTTGTTTGAGGCAAATAATGGAAATTTTTTGAAAGCCGTGGAAATGATTTCCAAATTTGATCCTACGATTTCGCAACACCTTCGAAAAATTCAAAATTCTAAAAATACTCAGACATTTATGCCGACATATCTAGGTGACAAAATCCAGAATGAGATTATTTTGTTAATTGCTACCCAAGTTAAGAATCATATATTATTTATGGCAAAAAAATGTAAATACTACTCTATAATATTAGACTGTACGCCTGACATAAGCCATACCGAGCAGCTAACAATTATAATTAGATTCGTAAATTTAAATGAAAACACCAAAAAAGTGGATATTAAAGAACATTTTTTAGGATTTCGCCCAATTACAAATTCGACGGGGGAAGGATTGTGTAATTTTATATTAAACAAACTAAGTGAATTAGGCCTTGATATTGATGACATGCGCGGGCAAGGGTATGATAATGGGGCTAATATGCGGGGCAAGCATAACGGATTGCAAAAGAAGATTTTAAACAAAAATCCCCGTGCTTTTTTTGTACCATGTGCTGCACATACACTTAACTTAGTGGTGAATGATGCTGCCAAAATTAACTTTGAAACAGTCGATTTCTTTAATATAATTCAAGAATTGTTCGTATTTTTTTCTTCGTCAACACAACGTTGGGACATATTAAAAAACCATGTTACGAAATTATTGATAAAACCGTTAAGCGATACACGATGGGAAAGTCGCATAGATGCAATAAAACCATTAAAGCAAGGAATTGGCGAAATTTATGATGCACTATTTGACATAATCGAAGATAAAAATAAAGATAATAATTCACGACATCAGGCGAAATGTTTAGCAACGAAATTAAAATCTTTTAAATTTTTATGTTCAGTGGTAATCTGGTATGATATTTTAAATAACGTTAACGTAGTTAGTAAAATAATGCAAAGTTCACAACTAAACATAAATTCCTGTATAGAGAAGTTAAATAATTTAACTAAATACCTGGAGGACAAGCGATCTGATGATGGGTTTTTAGAATTTTTAAATGAAGCCAAACATTTAGCCGAAATTTTGGATGCCGAAACTAAATTTCCCGATATCTCTCTTATAAGACGACGTAAAAAAAAATTCAGTTTGATTATGAAAGCCCTGATGAAACGGTGCACGATGCACAGTTAAATTTTAAAATTAATTTTTATTTTTCAATTTTGGATACGACAATAAATTCATTAAAAGACAGGTTTGATTTATTAAACTCACATTGTGACGCATTCAGCTTTCTGTATGACTTAAAAAACTTAAAGCTTCTAAGCGATGATGATATTTCCAAATGTTGCAAAGATTTAGAAATTAAATTATCGGACGAAATGAAGAATGAAAAGGATATCGATGCCGTTGAAATGATCGACGAATTAAAAGTACTTCGACATATTTTAAAGCCAGATTTATTAGGGCCAGAAATTTTAGAACATTTTATTGAAAATAATTTATGTAGTACTTTACCAAACATGGTAGTTGGTCTTAGAATACTCTTTACATTACCAGTAAGTGTAGCTACTGGAGAAAGGTCCTTTTCAAAACTAAAATTAATTAAAAATTTTCTTCGAAGCACAATGGGCCAAAACAGATTAGATAACTTGGCATTGGTTTCTATTGAACACGATCTAGCTGAAAATTTAGATATGCATGATGTAATTAAAAAGTTCGCAGAATTGAAAGCTCGCAAAGTGCAATTTATTTAATATATGAGTACTCATTTGGTTTTTGTTTTAAATATTTTAATGTTAACTATTAAATAAATATGTGAATTTATATGGGTGAAATATTATTCTAAACGGTAGTTTTTTTTAGAGGTGAAGAAGGGGCGGTTAATTTTTCATATGAACACGGGCGGCCAATGTGCTAGGTGCGGGCTTGCCTGTTCTTGACGAAAATAATATTCCTTTGCCTTTATTATTTTATTGTTGTTTGAATTTCTCCTTTATTTTACTTTTTTAACATTGTTTGATGCAATCGTGTGAATGAATGTGTTTAAGATTTAAAATCAGAGTGTAGTATGATAGAGATGAATATATATGGTTTAATTATAATTTATTTTACTGAACGTCATTTCCGTTTGAAAACGTTACTTCCGTCCGAAAAAAGATTTGAGTTAGTTGTCATATCGCACCGAAAGAAGTTCAACGTCAATAAAATGTTTATTTGTCCGCCTTAAAAATTAAATTGAAAAAAAAAAAAACAATTGTGCGTGGAGTCCCTCCGCGCGGAAGAAGTGAAACTTCGTAATGTGGAAATAAAAACATATTACATTCTTTTAAAAGTCATTAATTAAAATTATTTAAAAAAAACACGGTCAACGAATTACCTTATAAATATATACACAAATGATTATGTCATGTCATTATGTCATGTCACATAATGTCATGTCACAACCCTCCCTATTGATTTACGTTAACAATACATCCTCCTTATAATACAATACATCCTCCCTATTGATTTACGTTAACAATACATCAATACAGAATCTCCAAAAAACATTAAAGTCCTAGGACATTAAAGTTCAACTTTTTGTACCATAAATAATCCGAAAAATGTCGTTTTAAATATCAGTATGAAATAAAATTATTTAAAAAAAAACATGGTCAGCAAATAAATACACAAATAAATAAATACACAAATAAATATATACACAAATGATTAAAACAAAAATCTTGGATCAATCATTTGCATAGACACTACAACAAATTAATGTCATGTCAGATGTCAGGTTATTGTTTAAATATCATAAAGTTATATGAAAAAAAGAAGCGTTAATTGTTTTTAACGCAACATTACTGGAAGGTCGCATTAGAAGTTTCACTTAAATAAATTTATTGTTTCTCTCAATTGTTTGTTATAATCGTCATCGAATCTTAAAGAAAAAGTCTTTTTGAAGTGAAACTTCTAATGCGACGTCCAACAATGTTGCGTTAAAATGTTGCGTTAAAAACGTTTAACGCTTTTTTTTTCATAAAACTTTATGATATTTAAACAATAACCTGACATCTGACATGACATTAAAATAGCATCGTTTCTGACAATGTTAACAAAATATCAAATTAGAGACAATGGAAAAACTTTTAGTTGGAAATTTCAGATGAAAGTGATTTATGATTTAAATTAAATTTATAAATAATTTTAATTAATGACTTTTAAAAAAATGTAATATGTTTTTTGGAGATTCTGTATTGATGTATTGTTAACGTAAATCAATAGGGAGGATGAATTGTATTATAGGGAGGATGTATTGTTAACGTAAATCAATAGGGAGGGTTGTGACATGACATAATGTGACATGACATAATCATTTGTGTATATATTTATAAGGTAATTCGTTGACCGTGTTTTTTTTTTAAATAACGAATTTTAAAAGAATGTAATATGTTTTTATTTCCATATTACGAAGTTTCACTTCTTCCGCGCGGAGGGACTCCAAGCACATTTTTTTTTATTTAACTCTGCTTCGGCTATTCTTACCACACCTGATTTGACGTTACAATAACAGCTGGGTTGTTTAATTTTAGAAACGGCCATAGAATTTTATTTAAAAATCAACTATGGTTGCTTCCGAAACCTGAAACAAAAAATAACGCATTAGCGTCGAGTGGGACAATTTCACGAACGTAAAATGTTTTTATCTCGCGTAGGAAATGCAATTTTCTCTATTCAATTTGAGATCGTTTCATAGTTGTTTTGTCTTAAAAACTTTGTAAAATTATATGAAGATACCATAGCAACTACAATTTGTTATTTTTTTACACTAGAGGAAAAAAACATTTTCACAGAGGATTAAGCCTGCGTGAAAATAAACTTTTTATATGCCATCATAGAAAAAACCCGTTGCAATTCTTTATTTAGTTTTCTACAGCAAGAACTCGATTATCGAATTCATTTGTTTAAATGCCTTAAGTTTTTCAAAAAAGTTTCAATAAAAATCTATAAAATGTATTTTTTTGTAACACATGCACAAAAAATATTCAATTTTGTACTAGAATAGAATAAAAGAAAAATCTACTTTTCCGCACATATGACCACAACATATTTTGTATGCCTGGCACGCACGCCGCCTGCATGTGAGATTTGTATTTAAATCTATCCTAAATATAATATTTTTATAGTTCTAAAATATCAAAATAATAATTTAAATAACTTACCATATAGTAAAAATAACTTAAACACAACCCAAAATCATTTGAATTGCAAGAAAAAACAATTATTTTGGGTTTTCAAAAAAACCATTTGTCAAAATTGTAAACAGCTGTTACTTGGATTACTATGCTTTTTAAAAATCCGTAGTATGGATTGTTATGTTTATTTTTTCAGTTTAGTAAAATTTAGCAGCGAGCTAGTATAATTTACAACTATTACAACAAAGATGGCGCACTTTAATTATTTAAATATCTTAAATTAGTTTATAACTTTGTTAAATAAATGATTAAATTAACAAATAAATAAATATTTGTTACAAAAAATAGTGTGTGTTACTAGTGCGTATGCGTTTTCCAAACTCGAGTGATTGACTCTTGATTGACTCTTGTTTGGAAAACGCAATTGCACTAGTAATACAATCTACTATTATACCACATGTACAAAAAATATTCAACTTAATACTAAAATACACCTAAAATATATTTTTCATTCATCGAAATAGTAGATTTTCCTTGCGAAAAGATTTGTTACAATCGAAGAACTAAATGTTATACAACAAAATATTTATAAAAAATTAAAATTTAAATTAAACACGCCGTCTTCATCATAACGCTATAGAATATTTTTTGAGCACTAAGTTGAAAATGGAGATGATAGGTTGCTTAGGTTTAGATTTAATTTTCTTAAATTTGATTTTGAATTTTTTAAATAAATTATATAATCAAAAATATAGTTATTAAATTATATGCTTTTGTTACGCGTTCGCATTAGTAGTTATACAATAAAGTATTTCGTACGCATAAAAAATATCTATTTTAATGCTTGCATATTACACCAATAAATTTCTTTTATCCCTCAAAAAATGTCTACCTAGCTCACTGTCAAAGTGATAAAACTCAAAGGGATTTCTTTATTGAAACAGCATATTAATGGAATGAGTTCCGGTATCAATAGTCACGAGTGGCTTCAATCTATAAATGTTTAAAATTTAAACCATGACAGTAACGAAACTTCGTATAAAAGCAAATAATTTTGCTTTGATTTTTTAATTAAAAATTTTATTTAATGCTTGAACGTTTGAAGAACCCATAAGTACCAAGACCACAATATACTAATTTCGATTCCTACTGACTTAATGTTGTTAATTTAACTTAATAGATTAAACTAATTATTATTAATTAATTCGAATATAAATTAATATAGTAAAATATGGAGGGGCTCAAGCTCTGAGATATAAGGACTTCGGCCTGGGTTAAGGATTTTGATATAGTTTTCGGCAAAAAAACTTTTATGAGGACATGGTTTTTAGTTTTGGACAGCGATGCATATCAAACATAACTTTTTGTTAAAGTACATTTATTTCTTAATCTCTGTTTAGAAATTTATTACAAAACTAACACGAAACATCAATACGTTGCCGGAAAATTATAACAGATCATAAATTAACATAATTTAGTGAAAAGATGATACAATCAGCAAACTACTCGAAAACCTCTCCATTTAGCGTTTCGAGAAAATATTACAAAATCACAAATTCATGTTTCTTTCAAAATTCCAAAAATATTGTAAAAATTAAATGAAATCAAACTTTTTTCAAAATTCTAAAAATATTCCAAAAATTATTACAAAATCAGATTAAATTTTTTTTCAAAAATTCTAAAAATATTGCAAAAATTATAACAAATACAAAAATTGTAACTTTTTTCCAAATTCCAAAAATATTTCAAAAATTCTTTAAAATTCAAACTTTTTCCAAAATTCTAAAAATATTGCAAAAATTCTTACAAAATCAAAAATTGAAACTTTTTTCAAAATTCCAAAAATTATAATAAAATCAAAAATTTAAAATTTTTCAAAATTCTAAAAATATTCTAAAAATTCTTACAAAATCAAAAATTGAAACTTTTTCCAAATTCTAAAAAATATATAAAATTCGTAATTCTAAAAATATTGCAAAAATTATAACCAAATCAAAAATAAAAAATTTTTCCAAAATTCTAAAAATATTGCTAAAATTATTACAAATTCAAAAATACAAACTTTTTTCAAAATTCCAAAAATATTTCAAAAACTATAACATATTCAAAAATTTCCATGTCCAATTTCATTTGCAATTACATTTACGTCATAAAAACAACTAAAATTTTTTTTCCAAACAATTGGCTAAAAAAATAAATGAAAGCAATTTTGACACACTTGACATTATTTTTTTGACAAACTTATAATGCCATAATTCTCTATAAGTATAATAAAATTTCATGTCATACAAATAATTAATTTTATTTTTTTACAAAAATTGGGTAAAAAAATAAATAAAAATCTTTCTGTTGACACACTTGACAACATTTTTTTGACAAACTTATAATGCATAATCTAGATTTTGATCTCACATACCAATCCCGACCATCAAGATTCATCCAAATTCAATGTTCCTACTCGTAATCACTTAAAATTTCCCTGTTTTGACACACTTGACAATTTTTTTGACACACTTTCGGTACAGTTATCGAACGCATCGTCCTTTCGGTTCTTCCCATTAAGTAAACCTATTTTTAGAAGAAAAAAAATTTTGAAATCCGTCCAGTGGTTTTCTAGATTTCGTAGGTTGTGACGGCCGGCAGACAGACATACATTTTTTTTTGCTTTTTTAGAATCAGTAGGTCCTAAAACGTCGAGAAATGCCAAAAAAGTGGGGGTAAGAATTTCACTCTTGGCTTATGAATGTAATACTTAGGTCTTCCAGACCGAAGTAATATCGGAAGATCGATTTCCAATTTTTCCTTCTCGTGAAGCTTATATTACGGGCAATCAGAAACAACAATCAACTGTTTTTTAGGCGTTTTAGTTCAGTATCGAGTCAAGCTTTTATCAGTTGTTTCTTAAACATTTGCTTATCTTCATTTTTTCTAGTTTCCATAGAGGTCAAGATTTGCCTTCTTGAAAAAATCATTTATTTATTTCTTAAATATAAAATTAAAAGTAAAATTTAATTTTAGCGTATAAATTGTATAAAGAATTTCTTTGGATATTACGATAATTATATATGAATATTTATTTGTTATGATGAACAAGAGTCTCGTTAGCATTTATTAAAAGTTATAAATGATAGCGTAATTATAATATTATGTGACATACTTCGTTGAGTATTAAGGGAGATCGTTAAATGAAATTTTTTAATATTTAATATATTTTTGTTGTTGACGTTGTTTATGCTGACGTTGAACTTTTATGAAGATTTTATCTATTTTTTTTTTTGGAATTTTACGGTAAAAATGAAGATAAGAATTTTATAATTAAAATCTATGATAAACATTCAGTTTTGTACAGTTAAGAACTTAAAATTGAATAAGTAGTAAAGAAAGATATTAAAAACAGAATAGATAAAGTTGTAGAGTTGTTATTTTAGGTTGACATAAAATAAAATCAAGAGTCAATTTGTTTTATATTATTTTAATTAAGTTGAAAATGTTTGTTTTGAGAAGTGAAAATTTTTATTTGATTATTTTTTGATTACTATATTCCTAGAATGAGAGTCTAACCTTTTGAAATTTATACGTAGGCTGGGCTTTTCTTTGTTGTTTTAATATTAACATTATTTTGTTTTGATTTAAAATAGTAGATTCTTGTATGAGTTGAGAATGATTGTAATTCTTCACGAGGATGAAGTTTCCCGAAACGAGCATAGCGAGTGGAGTGGATCCTAGTGAAGAATTGCCATCATCTTATGCCAATACAAGATGCTATTTGATCCACGACTGCAAAATATTTCGATTAATTTCCAGTTTGCCTGCTAAAGTTTTTATCCCCATATTGAAATATGTAAATCATAGATAGCATAGAAAAACGAATTTAAATTTATTATTTTATATTTTATATATGTATTGTTCTCATTTTAAAATATTGATAATACTATTCCAACAAATAAACTATAGAACTGTAGTAGAATGTAACGCTCTTGTTTGTCGATTATACTGCGCACACGATGGAAGGATATTTTGAATTTCCCTAGATGAGAATTCGCTAAAGTTATATTTATAGTAGATTGACAATTCAACCACATTTCTTCTGTGCTGGAGCGAATCAAGCTAGTCCGTTAGTTCGTTATTACCAATCAACCGTATTGCTTTTCTCTGTAGAGTCTAGATATTTTATTGTTGACTGACAAGCACCTCCCCAAACATGACAGTAGTACTCCATACATGGTGTAGTGAAGAGCTAATTAATTGGTAAACCAATGAAATGGCATAGCAGGCCGCGCACCTGGTGAGATTTATAAAGCCCCAAACTAGCTTCAGTAGGTGAAGTTGAACATAGAATACCTGCTACTCCAGCACAAATATCAGAATTGTACGCGTATCAAAAGATAAAAACGAAAAAAAAAGAAAAGACAAGTGAACTAAGTAGACTCTGGCGACCCCCGTATATGAAAAGAACCGTGATCACCACGTCCAACCCCATAAATCTAACACACTCACACGCTCTCTCACATCATCCACTCACTCTCATACACACACACATGCACACATCCATGTCCATACGCACATTCATATACCCCCATACACACACATACCTATTCGTAAGCCGGCGATAGCAAACGATTTAATGGCCAAAGAACTAGGAAAAAAATGAAAATAAAACAAAAAGAAAATCGCGTCTAACACGAACTGGCTCGTATCAAATTTAATGTAAATTATCCCATCCTTAAGGCTGATTGAAAATTAATATTTAAAACTGTCTTTCTGGCGAATTAAAATTCGTTTGATTTCCCACCTATGCACACCCATGCATACACGCACACGTACATACACTCAGCACACATTCATGCATACATACATACTCATTTATATATATTTAAAGTGACTCACCCCATGTTTTAAGCGTATCCCGCTCCTTTTCCGTTTGGCTGGCTCAGCCGATCATCCTTCCTTCCGGCTCATTATATGCGGAGGACCAATCGACGGTAGGTTGATATATAAAGTTTGCCAATTTTAATAGGGTTGAATAGCGAGAATGCGGTAGTACGTCGAGCGAATGTATTGATGCACCAACTATGGATTTTATCACGGGAGGTCGCGCATACAATAGCCGATGTTGAAAGTTTATGCAATGGTAGAGTACTGAAAAGATCGATGGCCGGTGTGGATAATCAATGACTGTTGGTTCCAATAATGTTGAATAGATGTTTATCAACCGAATTGCAAATCCAATAATACGGTTGTAGGTGAACGGTGAGCGACGATATCTTTAAAACAAATTAGGGTCACCTGCTCTGATAATTGACACCTAACCGCTGATTGGACAAATTGACAGTACCCCGGAAATTAGGTGAACGCCGAGCAACTGTACCCGGTTGACAATTGCGCTTTCCTCATAATCGCAGGTTAGCAAAAGCAATCAAGTTGACCACCACTACAACTTGTGTGAGACTTGGCTCCTTCAATCCTTCGGTTGCAGGTTTACCCCAATCTTCCTGTTTCTTTGGTTAAGCACAAACCACAAATTCAACACATAAGATTTTTTCTTTTGTTTCTTTGTTTTTTTTTTATATATTAACATCAATGTACTGTTTATTACAATGTACGTTTATAATTAAATAGTTCATTAAATGCACTAAATTAAATAGGATGCAACACACAAATGAGTCAACCCGATTAACATAATCTAATAATTAAAATTTAGTTCTTCTTTTAGCATCAGAATTAATATGATGTAAAGCTAAGTATAATTTAACTATGACCATAAACACACAAAAAAAAATAAATATCATTCAAAAAAATTTTAGCTATACGTATAAACACATTTCTTCACAATAAATTTGGTTGATTTTCGTTTTATTATAGATATACAATTGTTTTCTTTGTTCTTTTGGTTTTGACTAAAATGCAGATTATAATATGAATAAATAATTAAAAAAATAAAATTGATTACGAGTAAATAGCTTAAACGGACAAACACAGTTTAACAAAATTCGTTTTAAAGTTTCGTATTAATATCACAATTGTTACTATAGGTCGACTACAAAGTTAATTAACTAATTAAATATAAGGCAATATACCGGAATAAATATGCTTCGAGAACTTTGGCTCAAAACACATGCACATTTCAACAAAATTGGATTACGTTTTAATTTTATGTTTTATAGCACAATTGTGTCTATTTTTATCTAGTAGGTTGATTATTTTAAACCTCCAGAATTACACAGAGATAAATATGATTCATGATCATTCGGTAACTTGACATGCACATTTCAATCAAAATTGGATTTAATTTTAATTTGGATTTAATATTACGATTGCTTCAGATTTTGGTTGGTTATTAGTTCGATTATTATAAGAATTAAATGTACACTAAAGATTAATAACCCTAATGCCAGCATTTTCTGCTAGCGTTACCTGAATCACGACATGGGGTCATGGCGTTTCAACTGTGTGTAACCGCTATCCTTTGTATTGTGGCCCCAGTCTAGAGAAGATCCATTAATCCGTGTAATCTCGATATATATATATATATATATATATATATATATATATATATATATATATATATATATATATATATATATATATATATATATATATATATATATATATATATATATATATACATATATGTTCAGTGTGGTCTTGGTTGGTGACGAAAAAGAATCCTTCTCCTTTTGAAAAGCGCTTTTGAAAAATACAAACACTTAAAATGTACCGCCACTCAAATCACCATTTTTATTCTTCACAAAAGAAAAAGTTGATAGCTCACTATAACAGCACGTCCACCAAAAAAATAAGAATCCAATCGGAAAAAAATTAGACTAAGAGACAGAAGACCTCTATCGGCTGATATTTATAGTTGATTAACGGCCGTTTTTAAACAATCACAAAACGATAAGTTTGTTTCTTGGGAATTTTTTTTGGTTGATTATTGTACCCACTAAGGAGATTGTACAACTGCTTCGTAACAAACTTGAAAAAAAAATTATGTAAAGGATGATTACGAATTGAATGTAAGAAATTGTGTTCGAAGAAGAAGAAAAACCTTTTTTCATGTACTTGACGGGGGTCACACATGAAAAAGTTTCTTGCAAAAAATATTAAAATAAATAAATAATTTAAATATTCAAAACTAAAAATAAAATTAAATTAAATTGAGGAAATACAAAAGAAAAAATTAAATTTTCAAGTTCATTAAAATAACTCCAATAATTGTGCAAACTTGATTTATTCTTTGTACATGTATATCGAATTTACAGTAAATCAATTTTTCGAATGCAATAAAGTAGATAAAAAATTAATTATTTAAATAAACTGTTCTGAGTTTAATCAATAATATTTAAAAACATAAATATGAAGTGTAATTTCTGTGATCAAAAAGTGGATAGATCCGATCTAAAAATCCAATGCTGTGACTGTAGCAATTACCAGCATGCTAAATGTGCAAATTTACAAAAAAGTGATATTGATTACCTTGAAAAAAACAAACAAGTATTTAGATGTGACAACTGTATGTTGATTCGGTGGAAATCTATTGCATTAGATCATAATCCAACAGTAGCTACAGTAAATAGTCATCAGAGTAGCAATTTAAATACGTCAAGCTGTGTCGTCACAAATCGTGATATCTCGAATGCTCATATAGTTGCAAATTTGAGCAATGACGTTAATATGTATAATACAACAACATTTTCGGTTCGTGATAATTCTAAAGAGGTAACTTTAAATATGCTGTACAGTCAAATATTAAAACTTCAGCAACTAAATTCGGATGCTCTTTGTAAAATTAAAAACTTAGAAGAAAAAAACGATTTTTACACACTTTTATTTAACTTGACTCTTGAGAGCTTTGATGGGTGGAATTTTGTGATTCATTTTTCAGTAACTTCCCATTATGTGATTGATCCCAAATTGAAAAGACAAGTTTGTTGAAGCAGTCAGTACGTATTTCTAAAACTTTTAAAGCAAAAAACTTTATAAATCTGAAGAAAAAAAAAATCAAATTTTTCTTCATTCTAAAAGACCTTAAAGAATTGCACTGAAATCCTCATCCTCTGGTTGACTCATTTTGAGCGAAGGAATTTTGGTAATACTGTGTATATCATTATAATCATAGACATCATACATGTTTGTGTCATTTCATATGGATAAAAGGCCTTACATTATAAATAATGAACAAAAAAAAATTAAAGTATGACATTTCGTTCAAAGCTTATAGACCTTTTTTCTTAAAGTTCAAATCGTTATTTTGGTGTAGTTGACAGATTACATACAGCAATGATAATTAAAAATCAGTTATTATGTATGAAAATATGAAAATCCATAAGATCTGAATGCCCATTTACCGCGCTGAAATTTTGCTCATACTGAGTATCTCATTATAATAAAGGACATATTACACATTTTTGTGATTTTTATATGAAAAAATGGCCTTAAATTGTAAATAATGAGTGATTTGTAATTCGAAAATTTTAAATAATTGTTATTTCTTCTAAATCCAGATTGTTTTGTGTTCTCGTTAAGTTTTTTTTACTATAGTTGCATAATTATTATTTTTTCAATACATTTTAATACATAATTAATGATTTCTAATTATCATTGCTGTATGTAATCTGTCAATTACATACAGTAATATAACGATTCGAATTTTAAGGAAAAAGCTCTATAATACAGACCTTTTTTCCGAAAAAAACTTGACATTTGGGCGAAATCTCATATTTAATAATTTATGTAAAACTTAAAATTAATACAATGAGCAAAGAAACGTACTAAAATTTTACACTGGATGTTTAAATAACGTTATAGTGCAATTAACCTTATTAAAATTACTTTAAATTTCAAACAATATTAAATTTTCGGTAAGTGATTTAATTGCTAGTTTTACTTATGGTGTATTTTCTGTGAAATAATGTGGTTAACTTATTTGTAGGTAAAATTATATAACTAAAAACTCTAAAATAAAAAAATAAATAAAAAAAATTTAAAAAACACACTTTTTGAAAAACGAACTAAAAAGTAAAAAAAAAATTTTGCATTAACACCAGCGTTTTGTCTTTTATAATTATATTTCCTTTGAAATTGTTAGAAGAAAAAATATTTAAATGGTATTTAACACAGCTTAGCATAGATGCAAATATTAAATTTTTGACTAATGTAAAATGCTAATTTTCGATTGACAAACAGTTTTCCGTTCCCATTTGTTACATAAAATAAAAGTGGGTGGCGCATTCAGAAAGGAAAGGGAATAAACGTTGGTAGTCTCTCTTGTTAGAGATTAACATAGAATACATTTGTTCCTTTTCTATATTAATGTATGCGCCACCCACTTTTATCAGAGTTCAGAGTCAAGGATGGCGGAAGAGTGTTAAAAATCAGGAATTTCGAGGATCTAGAAGCAATTTCCATAACGTAATTATAAATTTTATTTTATTTCTAAATGCCAAATTTAAGTTTTAAAAATAATCTAGATTCCCGGCAAGTTTTTGATAATAACGCTCTCTGATTCTGATGATAATAATTGTTTTTGTTTAGAACATTGTGACTTAGATCTCGGTTCTGGTTTTTCAATAGTTACTCAAAATATACGTAGTATGAGAAGTAATTTTGATCTCTTTTATTCTCAACTGGTATCTTTAGACCATTTACCTGATCTTATATTTGTTTCAGAAATATGGATTTATAATTATGAAATTGATAATTTCAGCATTCCAAATTTCACGTTTGCAGCTACGTGTAATGATTCTTATGCATCTGGTGGCGTAGCGGTATTTTATAGAAACGATCTCAATTGTAAAATACAAAATATTAGTATAACAGGTGCTGACTTAATTACTTTAACTTGTGACATTTCTGGTGTGCAGTATTGTTTTGTTGGGGCTTATAGATTAAATAAATATAGTCTTTGGATGAATTTTTTGCTTTTCTGGAAAATCAAACTTGTTCAAATTTAATACTTTTGGGTGATTTCAACATTGATCTTTTGTCTGATACACCAGATGTGGATAAATTTCTTTCTTTAATGTCTTCATTTGGTTTAAGTTCGTTGATCTCTGAACCAACAAGAGAGCTTGGTAGGTCTAGCTCATGCTTGGATCATGTATTTATTAGATTACATAGAAATAATTATGTCAGTTTTAAATCTGGTGTTTTTGATTTAAAAATTACAGATCATTGTTTAATTGGTGTGCAGCTTAATTGTGGTATTTCTAGAAAAACTCATTCTTTTAAACACGAAGTGCAAAATATTAATTTTTCTGCTTTAAAAAATAATTTAAATTTTGAATTCTGGAATGAAGTCTACTCCCCTGATGACCCAACGGTTGCATTCAATTCTTTTTTGAGCAAGTTGCAAATGCATATTTCAAAATGTTGTTACACTCAAAATCGTAATGCTAATAAATTCATTCGCCTTAAGCCTTGGTTATCGAGGTGTTTACTGAGAAATATAAATTATAAAAATAAAGCGTATGTTCGGATGAAAAAACATCCGAACAATATAAGGCTCAAAAATCACTATGTTAAATTGTCTAAAGCTCTAAAACATGAAATTAAAGTTTGTAAAGATAATTATTTTAGCAAAAAACTAGCTGAGAATCATGGTAACCCTAAAAAAGAATGGCAGTGTGTTAACGAAATTTTAAATAGATGTAAGCCACCTATAGATATCTCATTGAAAAATGTTAGCACCTATGTTTCAGATCCCGTAGTTGTCTCGGATTTATTTAATGAATATTTTTGCTTAATCTCCGATTCTGTGAATTATGGTATGTCGAATTGTAAGTGCGATGACGGCGTTGAGAAGGATGAATTTCAGCCTGAAAGTTTTTTTTTCAGTGAGTTTTCTTCATTGGAAATTCATAGAATTATTATGTCCTTAAAATCTTCGAATTCAGCTTCTTGGGATAATATTAACGGTAGCTTACTTAAAATGATTTCCTTGCAAATTTGTGATGTTCTGTGTTACATATTTAATATGAGTATAAAAAAAGGCATATTTCCCGAGACTCTTAAGACTGCTATTGTGATTCCATTATATAAAAAAGGTAATACTTCTGTTTTAAATAACTACAGACCTATATCGCTTTTATCTGGGTTTTCAAAAATTTTCGAAAAGGGTGTTAAGCTGAGAATTTTGTCTTTCTTACATAAAACAAATTTTTTCAGTAGAGCTCAGTTTGGTTTTAGAAGTGGTATGTCAACTGAGGCGGCGTTATTAAAATTTTGTAACGAAATTTACAATGCAATAAATAATTCAGACACTCCTGCTGCACTCTTTATCGACATTACCAAAGCATTTGATATGGTGGACCATAATATATTGCTAGAGAAATTGTATAGTGCTGGTTTCAGAAGTTTTATGTATGATTGGTTCAAAACATACTTAACAAATCGAAAGCAAAAAGTCCGTATACAAAATTGTATTGGTTCTGAAAAAATAATTAATATTGGTGTACCACAAGGATCCGTGTTGGGTCCCATCTTATTTTTAATTTATGTTAATTCGCTATGTA
The DNA here is from genome assembly GCA_963693315.1 of Diogma glabrata. Classification (NCBI taxonomy): domain Eukaryota; kingdom Metazoa; phylum Arthropoda; class Insecta; order Diptera; family Cylindrotomidae; genus Diogma; species Diogma glabrata. The sequence continues at coordinate 20,502,188 of OY856186.1, read as the reverse complement.
TTCAACCTTTTAGTGGTAAAATCACAGCATATGCTGACGATGCCCCTTTGTCTTACGCATGTAAAAACTATTTTAATGCATATATCGACATTAACCATGATTTAGATATTTTGCGACGTTGGTTCAAACTACATAAATTAATTATAAGTAAGAAAACTAAAATTATGTTTTTTAATTTAATGGGGATTACTTGCGAAGGTATGGACTTCATGTATCATTCACCATATTGTATGCAATTTAAACTTTTAAATTACAATGAACAGTCTATACCAGTTCTTGATGCAAATTGCTTCTGTTGCGATGACTGTTTTTCAATTGAGCAGGTTAGTAGTTTCAAATACCTCGGTATTATATTGGACAGTAAACTTAATAGGAAGGGACATTTATCATATTTAAAGAAACATTTAAATGGAGTCGTGAGTCAACTCTATCATCTAAGTCTGTACTGCACTTTACCGTTATTAAAGTTAGTTTACAATGGGTTGTTTAAATCGAAGCTTCAGTAGGGTATAGATTGCTGGGGAGGTACGCATAACAATAAAATACAACCATTGCTTATTAAGCAAAAGCATGCCATTCGTGTTATTTGTAAAGTAAACCGTAGAACTCCAAGTTTTGATTTGTTCAGAAGTCTAGAACTTCTTCCACTAAGACACTTGTACTTTTATAACATTTTGAAAATGTTTTTTAAACTTTCGCGTAAAGATAATGCCCGATTGATAGGATGTTACAATTTACGTATTAACACCAGAAATTTAGTTAATGTGCCTAAAATTAATAAAGCTCATTTTTGCCATTTCTTTACTATAATTGCACCACGTCTCTTTAATAAATTACCAAGTGACTGTAGAAGTGAAATAGTGGAAACATCCTTTTTGAAGCAAGTTAAGATATGGCTATATGCTCTAGATCACAATGATATTAACAAATTATTTAATAATATTACATGTTGAATTAAAATTTTTTTTTCTCTATTTAAATTTTCATCATCTCTTAATTTATTATTTTTTAACTTCGGTTACTTATTGTGCCAATATGTTTCAAAAAAATAAAAGATTTGTTTTTTGATCCATTATGTTATTTTATTTTAGAATTTTAGAAAGTATATTTTTCTGTAGAATTCCCCCGTCTACAAACTAAATTTGATTATTTTTAATGTAATGGTACATTCGCCTCTTGTTCTTATGAACAATTGAATGTTCCTAACTATTTCTTCCATAACGAACATTATGACGCGTTCGTCTGATGGAGGTAGCTGAATTGTCTGAGACATTGTTTGCAATTGTTGTTGTTTTTCGGTAAATTCAGTTATTTCAGTTAGGTAGAGCGCATTAAAATATAACAAATATATAATGATATGTTAACATTTAGTTCTTAATACTTAATAAAGTTTGTATAGTTAATATATAGTATTATATTTAGATTTGCATTGTTTAGTTAAAATTTTTCGATTTTTTAATATTATTATGAGTTATGTATAACTGCAATATTATTTTAATTTTAATCTAGAGAAATTTGTATATTAACACGTCATAACTTATAAAATTCTGTTTATATTTTATATTAGGATTGTATTCAGAACTATATTGTTTATTGTTTATTTTTCTTATGTGTAACTTTATTTTATTGTAATTTTTTACTGTTAATTTCGTTATGAAAAGAAATAAAGTTATTATTATTATTATTTTTTTTATTTTTTTATTATTATTATTAAACAGTTTCAAAAGTTCTTGATATTAACGTAAACGAACAGCAATATTATAAGTCAGTGCATGTGAGAAATTAGAGCAACTCTAAATTAAGGAGATTGTGCAACTGCTTCGTAACAATGGACGAATAAAAGACTTGAAGATTAGCAAAATTTGCTCGGGATTGAAATACTTTTTACATCGAAGGCGCGATTGGCGTAAAAATTAATTTATAACGCAAAATTAAGTCTTTAATAATATTAAATATTCATATTTTTATATAAATATCATTAAAACATATTTATTTATTTAATATATTTTTATTTTAATTTACATCTTTTAAGATTAAAAAAGTTAGTTGTCAAAAGTATGAAATCTGTTATAATTTTGTAAAAATTTGTTATAATTGGTTTGTGTCTAATATACACAAATATGAGTTACATAATACCATTTTTATACAAAGTTGTTAAGCATTTTGGTGAAATTGACAATATTGTCGATTGACAAATATGTGTTCGGGAATAGGGCCCCTGGTTTGTATTTATTTTTACCTTGTTGCACTTGACTTGATACCTAATCTTAAGCTAAGAAAAACCTTCGTCCATCTCCCGAAATTGCGAAATTGTATTCATTTCACTTTTCTCTAATCAATTCAAATTACAATAAAATTGTAATTTTCCATAAACCATTGATCACAACTTTATTACATCTTTTCTTATTGTTGTTCAACACCTTTTTAAATTAAAAGTCCCTTAATTATTAAATTAAATCCAATCTAAAGCTAATTTAGTCGTTGTTATTGTTATTGTTGCAAAGTAATCCTAACAATATGGCATCATCGAAATTTTACTGATTTAAAACAAAATCATATTCATTTAAAATGCAACGATAAATAGATTTGGGTAATTGAGGTAGGTCAATTAAATAAACGAGAAGACGTTATATATAGGTCAAACAGAAATATTAAAGGTATTCCAGTGTTTTTTAACAAAAAAAGGTTGATTTATGATTTTTTTTTATATGAAATTTTAATGTAACTATATAAAATTTATATTGCCATCTTCATTGTAAACCGGAGGATTTTTAATTAAATCGAGAGCGATAATCGAGAGTTCGGTTGTTTCTGGAAATTTCGATTTAATTAGGAAGCTTCCGGTGTAAAAAGGTATAAATTCAGTTTTTTCTAGTAGAAAACTCTCTTTTCTAATAAGTCTTTTAGACTAATAACTCGCGTCTGAGTTTATAATTGTATAATTAGTTAATCGGCATGGTTGTGTTGTCGTGTATTGTGTCAAAATGAAAAACAGAACAAAAAAATTGTAACTAATGTAATAAGATAAGTTTTAAATAAAAAAGAGAAAATAAAACAAAAAAATAAAATTATTAATGAAAATGAAAATCTTCAGATTAAATAAAGAAAATTTGTTTTGGTTAAATAGCCTTGTGTAAAGTTTATTGTGTTTGTTATATATACCAAGGCCCTCTAAAATTGTGAATCTATGTGGAGTTTTATTAAATGATAAATAAAAGAAGAAAAACTGTTAAAAGATATATAAACTCAAAAAAAAATCTGTACAATCCCTAGTTAATTATTGACAGTTACTAATTAAGTTGTGATTGTTAAATTAATAATATATTTGGATATATTAAAATTCGTGGACCCATGAGCACGTGATTAGTTTAATGCTCGAGGTCATGCTGAAATGTGCAAAGCTATATATCATGCCCAATAAACATTTGTAAAGTTTATTGAATAATAATGTTTACATTATTCTAAGCTTGCCAGATTTTTTTTGAGGTATTCCGGTCCGGAAAATCCGGGTGGTTTTTTTATAAATCCGGGCGAAATCCGGGCGACAAGTGTCAAAATTTCCATTTGAAAAGCCGGGCGAAATCCGGGCGAAATGCAAAATTTTTAAAAATCGCAGAGAAAAGAAGAAAACAAAAAGATTGTTTTTTCATAAATAACATTTGAAAACTCTTTATTGCTTTGAAATATTCTGTTAATAATATTTTTAATTCTGTTTATTACAGAAAGAGTTCTATGCTTAAATTGTCAACATTGTATTCAATCAATCTCCATCGAAGTCGATGACTGTCCACTCTCTTGAGTGCCAAACAAACTATCAGCTCTCATTTTGTATTTTTCACTTCCAGCAACTTTTTGGAGAAAACCAGCATCATCTTTTATTTTTGCATAAAACTCTGGACATGTCTCCTTCCCGTTGAATTTTACCATCAATTGTGCCCGAACGTTTTCCAGTGTCAATTTGCCTTTTTCTTTTGACCAAATGTCATTGATGTGAGAAAATACGCGCTCAGTTGTCGTATTGGCCGCTGGGATAACTAAACCAAACTCCACGATTTGCAGCAAACGATTGAACGAAAATGATTTTTTTGCAAAATGGCGAAATATGACGACCCACTTTTTGTCAGTTTGTTTTTCTTTATTGATTGTTGTTGAATTTTCATTCAAGTATGCATCGAATACAGCATACTGATTGAACAGCTCGTCCATATCATCTTTCGAAAAGTATTTTCGGCTCACCATCCACAATGCCGCACATTCTACGTCAGCCCATTTAACTTTTGTATTGAGTTGAATCCATCGAAAAACATTGATGTCGTCCAACCATGTAGTCCAATCATTCAAATAATTTAGTATTGTGCGATGAAATTCCATTGCATTGTTCACAAAATTTCGTTTTTCACGTAAATGACGTTTGTCAATTTTCTCGCTCGCATCGTTGAATTCCTGTGAAAAATATTTATTCTGCAACCGAGCGTTGATATTGGTTTTCAGTTCATCGATTTTGTTGACAGCATCAATGGCACAAATACAATCTCCTTCAAGCTGCAAAATTGTCTTTTCAATATTTTCCGCTTGATCTCGAACAAATATTAACGTTACCAAAGCCAATGGATCATCGAAAAATTCCACGATTTTTACAGGTGCACTGAAAGAATGAAAGTAGTCATCCAATGCATCGAAATTTGCAATGATTGATGTCAAACATTTTTTTAATGCCAAGAAACGTGTTGTGCTATAGCCTTGCAGTTTAGTGTATGTTTGGCCAACCGAATCGCAGAACTCTTCCAACTTGTGCAAACGAACAGTGTGTCGATAGAAATGTGTATAAATTTTTACTGCAATATACTCGGCATCAATAGGCAGTTGAACACAGGCATTATGCATAGCGTTATGATTTATGTGCGCAACGCAACCGCATCCAATCATGTTTGCATTCACTTTTTCTTTGAGCTGCTTCAATGCATTTTTGCTGCCAGTACGGTGGACATTTCCAAAATTTACCGGTGCATTGTCGCCCGAGAAAGCAACAATTTTGTTTACAATTCCATAATTCTTTGCAGTCGCAATCAACAAGTTAACGATCACATCAGCAGTTTCACCTAATTAAAAAAAAAACAATGGTTTCATTGTTCATCATTGATAATAATTTTTAGTAACATTTTTTCGACATACCTGGTTGTTTTGTTAAATCCAAAACTTTTGCATTGATGCCATTGTTCAGAGAAAACCAGCGAGCAATAACAGGAAACATTTTGACTGCGACATGATTCGATGCATCAGTTGCTATTGATACAAAATTTGCTGCTTTCAAGTCCTCTTTCAATTCATCGACAATTGTTGGGGCGAAAACATTGGATATAATTGCTGCACACTTTGTACGGCCCAATTGAAACTAATTTTGATTGAACACATCGCGAAAGAGTTGATTTTCGCAATCCAATGATGACAACGATTGACATGTACAAACTTTGTGGTAGCTCCATAATGCTTTTTTTGCTGCATTTTCAAGTGTTGTTTTTTTGTCGGCTAATAAAATTTTGAATTAAATGAAGAGAGAAATATGAGTTTCACAAAATAATAAGTAAATTGCAATTTAAATATCCTACCATTGAACAATTGAACTATTGTTGGAGTTCCAGCCCTTTTTTTGCAGTTTGCAATGTGTTCATTTGTAGTGACATGTCTTTCAATGTCAGCACGACCTTTGTGACGAATTGATAGATCTTTTCCACAATGATTGCAGTGGCAATGGTCTTTTTTTCCATTTTTTGCACTGGTAATTCCTGGATATGTTTTGCTGTATTCGTTTTTCCAAATGCAGCCACCACTTTTTTGACCAGGCATTTTTGTTTTTTTTTTCTTTTTGAACGAACTGAACGCAATGCAGATCAAATGCACATTAAACTGTGTTCGCTTCCGATGTTGTTTTATTTTGTCCATATTGCTGATTCAAGATGTATCAAGATATATCAAGTTTATCATCAGAAATCCAAAAGTATTTGATTGTTTGAAGAATACATCGTTTGTTCTGTTCGTAAAAACTGAGACGTCAATTTTTGTTGCAAATGTCACTTCATTCTGTTGACAAATGGAGTACTAGATTTCATATGAAAATTTGATTACAACATTCGTTTGCAGTTATATTTTCAATGATTACGAAAATACGACTAAATTATCGATGATTATAATTGCATATATTGTAATTTGCTGATTGTGAGTGACTAAATTGACTACTATTTTAATTTCAAGAGGATCTAATTTTATTTACACACTGAATTACATTAAATATATGATTTGAAATTGTTCTAACGATAAAATGTAGTAGTTGCGTCAAAAGGTGACAATGTACTGTTTACAGAGAGCACAATATATAAATTATAAAACTTTGAAATGATGTCAATTGTTTACATATTTTCATATGAAACATTGAAAATAACACGATTTAATATGTGAAACAGAGAGATACAGATTATTGAAATTTTGACTATAAAACGGATTAAAAATTATATATATATTTTTTTTTCAATGGACAAAAATTGGAAAAATCCGGGCGATTTCCGTTTTTTTTTTTAGAAATCCGGGCGTCCGGACCGGGCGATTTTTCAGCCGAGTTTTACCAAAAAAAGCCTGGCTAATCCGGCTTTAGCCGGGCGATCTGGCAAGCTTATATTATTCAAATATAATTTGGGTACACGTAGGCAACAAAATTATAATTGCGTGTATGATCTCATGTCAACGTTTTTGCACACTTGTGATTGGTATTGAAGACACCGTTATTAAAAATCGTACGGAGCTCAAAAATATAGGAAGAATTTCATACATGCTGCGTAATTTTGGATCTAATCTATTTATGTTATACCTGTGCGGGGATTTTGATCAAGATAATACTATCCAACTTAGATGAATTGATGACCACATTACAACATTGTATGAGTGAGTTATTTTGCTTAAATTTTTCTTTAATATAAAAGCTTATACTTATTTTAAATAAAAAAAAAAAAAAAAAAAAAATTAGAACCAACATAATACTTAAAATAAAAATCAGTAATAAAATAAAAAGAAACAGAAATAAATTAGAATTAGAAATTTAAAATATAACTTAAAATTTTTTTTAGTAATTGTTACTTATCCTTCATTTTGTACATAGAAACTTTAATTTTTATAATCACATTTGTGATTATCATGATATTAAAAAGAAGTATAAAAATAAATTTACAACGATAGACGACCAAATAATATGAGATAGATACTATTTTTTTCGGTGTAGTAAATGACCTCTCTCTTCTCTTTCTCTCTCGCGAATCTTGGGTATGCAAATAATTTTTTGGATAAACAATACTAATTTAATTTTACAAAACAAGGTACTCTTTATAAATTTAATCTTTGTCTACGGTCAGGATCATAAAAAGAACTCTGATACTAGAGCTATAACCCAGCTATACAAATTGAAGTACCAAGTGATCTTTCTGGAATTAATTAATACATCATCTAGATACCGTTACAAAGAAATGGCGCCGAAACAGGGACCTCAAAAAGATGTTTATTCCAAATTCAGTTCGTTTTGAAAATTTTTCTTCAAGTTGAGTAAATTCATATGTGTATTTGTAAATTTTGTCTTTGTTTGATTCTGAGTGTAAATCTGAGTATAAATGAAAAATTGTATGTTAGGGCAAAAGTTAGTGATGTTTTAGATGTTGCATGTATCCATGTTGTTTGATTTTACATGTTGCATGATTTGTATTGTTATTTTGTAGGTTGCATGTGTGCATGGTTCTTGTATGTTGCATGATGTTATAGGTTGTATGGTTTGTTTACTCTTCTTGTTGAACAATTAATTCAAAACATTTTTATGCAGGGATGTTAGGTATTTCCGTGAATACCTAGCAACGGGATCTTACGCTCCTGCATTTCCCGAGTTGTTATACTATCTTGTCTCATAGTCCCTTCCCGTATTGGAAGAGATTTTGAGATTACCTAGCCGATTAAATTTATAAGCGTAGGGGTGGAATGGCTGATCTTGTGAGGTAGCATTCCAACGGGGTTTACGATCCTGCGCACCCCAGTTAAGGTGAAGACGTCTGTCTTCGGAGAGTAAGTCAGGTGGGGGTGAAGCATATCTGACATGGAAAATGCTGTGACATGGTGTTTAGTAAATCATGCTCAGACCATTAGAAATGGATCATTCACCCTGATTTCTCAAAAAGATTAGTATGCTTCATCAACTACCATTTTAAAAGGTAGTACTTTGTTTCAATCGCTTAATTCTAGAAGCGTATTGAAATTCTATGCGGTTGGAAATGTTTTTCGGGTGAGAAGCAATACTGGACAATCATCAAGGCGATGATATGACCAGCCTTTGTTTGTTACTAAGCGAACCACACATCCAATCGGCCATACTTTCTAAATTTCAACCATAAGTTAGCTGGGTATGCTTTTGGACTGCACAGAATCAGGAAAACTGGAAAATGCTGGTTCTTGGCTGTTTAGTCATCACCAGACCACCTCTGACTTCTGCTCAGACCAAAAACATTGCCGACCTACTTCTCAAATTTTCTGTAATTTCAAACTTATTTAATTTTTTTTAACCCAGAGCTGGAGGGAGGAGAAGAGGTGGTCATTTACGCATCGTGTTCACCAGTAAATTATTTGTGTCATAAATTTATAAATATATTATTCATTATATTTTTGAAAGATATAATATTTAACGATAAAACTTATATAATTGAAAATCATACTTATAAAGAAAAATATTTTGATATTTATAGAAAACTTAAAATAATATTTTGAAAGCTTATTACAAAGTTGGATATCGTTGCTAAATAGAAAAATAATTATACAGGCAAATTTCAATAAATTATAATAAAATTTAATCTATATATATAAAACTATATAATCTATATATATAACAAAAATTTAAAAACAAATATATAATAAAATATAAATAAATAAATAAATTGGAAAATAAATATACAAAAATTTTAAATAATTAAAAAAATATTTAATTAAATATAAAAATCTAAAAACAATTATTTAAGAAAATAATAGGTAAAAATATTGAAAAAAAAATTGGAAAACCTTTTATCAGCGTGAGAAACATTTCATGATAATTATCCAAATCCATTTATATTGTTGCTTCGCGCTAGTTTTTTTTGTATATACTTAAAATTTCGTTTTGTTGTTTTGTTTACACGTATGGGAATTGTGGAACTTTTGTCCCAAAATAAAAGTTCTAGTGTTATCTTAACACATATTTTCGGTTTTGTATAAGAATACAAACCATCCATAAAATTTTTCCACCGTCAACAATAGCCGTAGTTTACTAGTTTTATCGCAAATTTTTCAAATATAATTATAAACCTTACCTTAGAAAAGAAAGATGCAGAACGATAAGTCCGGATTTTGTTCCATCTGTCAAGAAGAACTTTTGTCTTCCCAAATAATCTCAAGAACTCCTTGTCGACATATCTTCCATGAAAGTTGCGTGACGGGATGGGTTAAACTGAATCAAACGTGTCCGAACTGTCAACAAAAAGTTAAGTTAGATGATTTATTATTGCACTCGAAACTGCCGAGATTCGCTCCGACCGGTACAATTTCCAAACCACAAACGCGATCTCAAACAGCCGAAAAACGACTAAATGTAGGAGTTGCTACCGCTGCAAGTTCTATAACTGCCAGTTCATCTTTACATAATGCTCCTAGGCGGCCCAATTTCAGCTCAACAGTGATGGATCATTCCCAACAAATAAATACCGAAGAACAACTTCATCAAACGTTGAAGGGTATGATGCTAGTTCCAGACGACCTCGTATCGAGGAATGATAAAGTTGAATCACAACCACACAGGTCTCGTATTCATGAGTCACCCTTGACTCCGCCCAGCCATGGTTCACACCTTCACAATTTGTCTCGAGTTTTAAATCCAGTAGCTCACAGAAATCAGGTTAATAACGAAAGAAATTCTAATACAATTCGTAATTGGCATGTAACGTTCAGTGGCAAATCAGACGGTTTAGATATCAATGAATTTATTTATAGGATTGGTGTTTTAAATAATCTTTCTTTCCCTGGTACCAACGATACTTTGGTCGCACACTCACATTTGTTGTTCGTAGATAGAGCTGTAGAATGGTATTGGCGATATCATCATAGGACGCCGCAACTTAACTGGGAAAACTTGTGTCGTGCAGCTCGTGTTGAGTTTGGGGATAGGAATTCTGATGATGAAATAATTGATAAAATTCGAGCGAGGAAACAAAGGCCTACAGAGTCTTTCGATACAATGTATAATGACATACTTCGTTTCTGCGATAAATTAAATAATCCTTTAAGTGATCAGATACTGCTAGGTATACTGATTAATAATTTGAAAGTAGAAATCCGTAAAGAATTGTTGTACGTGAATGTCTTGTCTATTGAACAGCTTAGGGAGTTATGTCGCCGACGTGAAAAACTGTGGAATCCAGTTTCATCGACACCTCGTAATGTTTCAGTTAGGCCATTCGTGTCTGAAGTTTTGCCAGTAGATGATCAACCTGAGATTTCAGAAGTGAGACAACTACACACCGAAATTATTCCTCATTCTTTATCACATCTTGGAATTCCAAAAGCTGAGTTATACGCTTATCAAGGTGCTCCAGATAATTCGAAAAAAATAATTACCTGTTGGAACTGTAAAGCTCATGGCCACGGTTTTCGTCAGTGTCAACGTCCCCTGCGACTCTTTTGTTTTGGCTGTGGTATGGACAATACGTACCTTTTTAAATGCGACAATTGTCGTTTAAACTTAAAAGGGAGCGTGATCAACAAAGAGTCACGCTCCCAGAAATAAACCCAACCCTGTCTGACTCAGTAATATCAACGAGTTTGCCATCAGACTTAAAGGACGAAGATACCACAAATAAAACAATTGATTTAAAGGGGTGTGCACTGAAGAAAATAACAAACTTGGATTCACAACTAAAGCTTTTAAAACGTGATACTACGTTAAGCACACCAACTGTAATCTCTACTAATTGGAAAACACCTTATCAAAGACTTCAGAATTACCTTTCTGCGAGAACACGCTTAGGGATTAATGACGTAGTAGAAACATTGAATCGAACACGATCTACCATCAGATTGCGAAAATTTTGGAAAATTCGTCACTCATTTAAGTCTTCTGTTCTGTCATCTGTAGTTTCAGTCAAGAATGATAATAGACTGTATGCTGAGGTTGTAATTTTTAATACAAAACGGATAGGTCTTTTAGATAGTGGTGCGATTGGTGGAGCGTTCGCTCAAGAACTTTTGGCAACTCCTGATCTTTTGACGCGGTCTACACCGAAAGTGAAGACTGCAGATGGAGCTAGTCAAAAAATTATTGGCCATTTTAACACAAAAATCTCATTCTTGGGTGTTAACAAAAATATCGAATTCATGGTAATTCCCTCACTCACTCAAGATTTGTACTTGGGAATCGATTTCTTTATTCAATTTAACCTATATCAACCTCTAACAAAACAGCTGTCGTTATTGACTGAATATTCGAGATTAGCTAGTCTGTCAATAGAAGATCAAGAGAAGCTGGAAGATGCCATCCAACTCCTGCCGTCCTTTTCGAAGCTGGGATTAGGAAGAACTCATTTGTTGGAGCACATCATTGATACAGGTGACGCGACTCCAATAAAACAAAGACACTATCCTATATCTCCAGCCATCGAAAAGGTATGGGCGAGGAGCTGGATCGAATGCTCTCTTTAGGTATAATCGAGGAATCTTCAAGTCCTTGGAGCTCACCTGTCGTCCTAGTTAGGAAGCCAGGGAAAGTAAGACTATGCCTAGATTCAAGGAAGGTGAATAATGTCACGAAAAAGCTAGCATATCCTTTACCTCAGATTGAAGGCATATTGAGTCGATTGCCGAAATCCAACTTCATTTCTAGCCTTGATCTAAAAGATGCCTTTTGGCAGATCCCAATGGAGTGCCATTCCAGAGAAAAAACCGCTTTCACAGTGCCCGGAAGACCACTCTATCAATATGTTCGTATGCCCTTCGGTCTTTGCAATGCTGCCCAAACTATGATTATGTTGATGGACCGAGTGATACCTCCAAGCCTAAAGAATCAAGTTTTTGTATACCTTGATGACCTGTTGATTGTGACTCCTACGTTTGAAACACACCTCCAAACGCTTGAAGAAATTGCTAAACATTTGAAACGAGCGAATCTTACGATCAATATTGAAAAAAGTAAATTCCTTAGACCGAAAATAAAATACCTTGGATATGTGATTAGCAAAGAAGGTATCAGCATTGATGAAGAGAAGGTGGCAGCTATTGCAAAGTTTACTATCCCAACTTCAATTCGATAAGTTAGAAGATTCTTAGGTATGTCTGGATACTACCGCCGATTTATATCAGAGTTTGCGTCACTCACATCTCCTATTTCCAACTTGCTAAAAAAATCAACAAGTAGATTTCAGTGGACGGAAGAAGCTGATGTGGCATTTAACCTAATTAAGAAAGCGTTAACGTCAGCTCCAATTTTGGCCAACCCTAATTTCACCAAACCTTTTATTTTGCAATGTGATGCAAGCAATGATGGTGTAGGATGTGTGTTGACGCAACTCGATGATGATGACGTCGAACATCCTGTAGCATTCATGTCAAAAAAATTGAATGCTGCTCAGCGTAACTACTCTGTGAGTGAGAAAGAGTGTCTGGCATTAAAAGAGAGAGATTCTTGGCATTAAAAAGTTCAGAGCTTATATCGAAGGACACCCATTTAAGGTAATAACAGACCATGCTTCATTGAAATGGTTGATGAAGCAAGCTGACTTGGCAGGTCGTCTAGCGCGATGGAGCCTAGAATTGCAGGGTTATTCGTTCGAAATTGAATACCGACAAGGAACCCTGAATGCTCTCCGGATGCCCTCGCATACCTTGTGTAGATTCGTTATTTACAGCTGATGAACAGGAAATTGATTGGAATTCACCGATGTTTCAAACGTCAAATCATTTAAAACTAGTTAAGATAGTGCAGGACGGGAAAACAACATTGCCAGATTTGAAGGTATTAGATGATAAGGTCTACAAAAGGATTAGTTTGTCTTCTTGCATTGAGGGCGAGCAGTGGAAGCTTTGGGTTCCAGAGGAGTTAACTTTTGATCTAATAGCCAAAGCACATGCGCTACCAACTTCAGCTCATGCTGGAGTGGCGAAAACTTTGCATCATCTACGACGATTTTACTTTTGGCCCCGTATGCTTTCGCAAGTACAGTCACAAGTAGCAACATGTAAGGTTTGTAGGCAAATAAAAGCTAACAATCAAGTTCTTCGAGCACCAATGGTCACACCAGTTAGATCGGAACGTCCAATGCAAAGACTATACATAGATATTCTGGGTCCATATCCTCGATCGAAGACTGGCAATATTGCGATTCTCATCATTTTGGATCATCTTACAAAGTTTGTTTTCTTGTTTCCGCTCTCCAAACTGACATCTGAGCCGATCTGTAAATTTTTAGACTTTCATATAATTCGCACATTTGGTTGTTCTGAAACAATCGTCTCGGATAATGGAACACAGTTCACCTCAGGATTTTTTCAAAACTTTTTAGCTAAATACGGTATCCAACACCTGCGTACCGCTCTTTACTCACCTCAAGCCAATGCTTCAGAGAGAGTGAACCGCAGTATTTTAGCTGGAATAAAGGCTTACTTGAAGGATGATCATACTAAATGGGACACCCACCTAAGCGATATCGCCGGTGCCCTTCGGAGTATGATTCATGCTTCAATTAACTGCTCCCCATATTACGCATTGTTTGGTATTAGCATGATCACACATGGATCCACCTACACACTATGGAAGAGTTTGAAATGTCTGGAGGAATTAAACGAAGAGATGGATCGACAGGATCATTTATCCAAAATAAGAATTGGATTGAAGAGTAAGATCTCAGACGCTTACTTGAGGAGTGCAAGCCGTTATAACCTAAGAGCTCGGAAACCTATGTTCAGAGTTGGAGACATTGTCTTCCGTCGCAACTTCATCTTAAGCGAGTCCAACCTACGACATCAAATAATCATCTTTGTTTATTTTAATTGAATTTGTTGTTTTGTTTTGAAATGAAGTTATATTTTTCCTTTTCACGTTCAAATAAGGGTTTTCCTTTTTTACCTTTATTTCTTACATTCAATAAAATTATATGCGTTAAAATCAAAACCTCTGCAATCGTTTACAATTTCATTTCGTTACATTACCATTACTATTGCTACTTTTTATTACTTTTCTCAACCATACCGATAAATCAAAAAAAACTTCATCGCTTAAAAACTTAAAAAAACCGAACCATGACGGTCTGTTTGTTGTTAATTCACTAATTAAGCAATTCATTCTAATTATTACTCATTTTTAACAAATTATTCAATCATTTCAAAAACTTGACGTCTAAAAACAAACTTTTTCCCAAAAACAACGATGAAAATCAATTTTGACCTAAATAAACTTAACTTCAAAAAAATAACTGTCAATTATTTTCCCCTTCTTTACTTGTCTAAAGAAAATTTATTAGCGTAACTTGATTCAATACACAAAAAATAAATTTTAAGCTTACACTAATCATTTACAGTAATCCCTCCGACTGCGCGGTAGTTCCGTTCCAGAAAAACAGCGCGCAATACAAAACCGCGCAATGTGAACCCTATTTTGTATGAAAATGAGGGATTCGGTTCCAAATTTTGAAAAAAGTAAAAAAAAAATAATTTAAAGTTATAATTAAACAAAAATGAATATATACAGCCTGAAAAACATGTATTATACTTCGGCAACTCTTAAAAAGAAAACACCTCATAAGTTGACAGATAAATTAACATAAATAATATTTCAAAAAACAACTCAAATTTAAAAAAATAATATGAATAATATGAATTTGTTTAGAATATTCTACCTTTACTGGCTTGAAATTGAATTTGATCTATATTGGATGTTCCAGCCACACAGTTAAAAATAAACTGAATTTGTAATGCAAATTGCTACATTTATGGGTCATTCTTTTACAAACCGAACACATTTTTGATTTGGCTGAAATTTTTTTAAGGGCTTTTATATAGGAAAATTCCCATTTCCCAAGAAAAAAAGCTATACGTGCTCGAGAATTTTTTTTTCGAAAATAGAGCGCTTCTAAATTTCGAGGATTTCGTGATTTTTGGCTGGAAGACTTATTTTCAAAGATTCATAACTTCGGTTCTGGTAATGATAGAAATTTTTTTTTATTTTAAAGCTAAAAGATGAACTTGAAAAAAATTGTTATCTACAAGAATTATTAACAAATTTCTATGTGTAAACAGTTTAGCAATAAGTCAGACACTTTCTCTCTGACACCTACAATTTTGCTCTCTCGTGTACGAGTAGCATTAGAAATAAATTAATTTATCGAGCGCGGAAAGAAAAAAATTCCATAAATTTTTGTTGTCCCGCGCTGGATAAATTAATTTATTTCTAATTTTCTAACAGTAAAACTAATTTCTCCATTGAACGTAGAATACGATGGTTATATCAAATACTCTTTATTTTTGTAGGGCAATCACTAAAAACTGATTTTAACATTTATTTGTTTATAACAATCGGAATTTGCTAATAACTTTTATTGGGATATATTTTTTTATTAAAATTCCATCTCTTACCCTTAAAATAAAATAAAACAAAAGTTTCTATCATAAAGAGAACCGAAGTTATGAATTTTTGAAAATAAGCCATCAAGCTAAAAATCACGAGATTTAGATCGCCTATATTTTCCAAAACAAAAATCCTCGAACACGTATATTTTTTCGATATCATACCCGTAAAAAATTTTTTAAGCCAAATCACAAATGCGTCGGTCAGATTTTCTTCAAATCTGTTCGATTTGTAAAAGAATGACCCATATGGCAAATTTAATTTTTTTTTTCATTTTAATTGTACGAAATTCACCTACATATTCTAAAAAAAAATTTTAAACGTCGCGCACTGTGAAATTTTAATCGCGCTGTGCGAAAATTAGTATTGAAAACTCATCTCGCGCAGTGAAAATCGCGCAGTTAAAACCCGCGCAGTCGGAGGGATTACTGTATTTGTTTTAATGTTTTTTCTAACAAAAAACAGAAACAAAAAAAAAATTTTAATTTAATTAGTATAAAACCGCAAACTTTTAAAATTTTCCTTTTAATTTGAATTTTCTGTTATTTTTACTATCATTACTTTTTTTTATACTTTTCAATAAAAGTCAATCAAAGTTCTTATTACAACGTAAAAAAAATTGGAAGAAAATTAGAAAAAGGTTGATAGAAAATAAATAAATATTACTGGAAATTTTTTAATAGAATTAAGAATTTTTTTTGCTAATGTTTTTATTAAAAAATGTCAACGTATCAAAATATGTAATAGTACATTATGATGCTAGGACGTAAAGCTAAAGATTTTGGACGGATGTGGAGTTTGCAAATCGAGGCGCTAGCCGAGATTTGCACCCACATTAAGTCCAAAATAGCTTACGTCCGTGCATCATATACTATTTTTTATTCGCCGCAAGCAAAATATTTAAAAAAAAATTGTTTAATCTTAATTGGTTTTATTCAAAACTAAAAATTTGTTTAAATTTTGAAATAAAAATATATTGAACAAGTTACCTTTGACAAAAATATTTATTATTTTTTTCAAACAAATTATATAACTATGGCAACAATAATTTTGTTAAAACATTCTTATGATAGTTATTGATTTAATCTCAAATAGTTGATTCTATCAGTTTCATTTGATTGGTTTTGTAACTTGATCTTGCTAATAAAAATAATTTAATAAAATTTAAATGGAAAGTACACCGCCAGAAGTTAAAGACGTGGC
The DNA here is from genome assembly GCA_963693315.1 of Diogma glabrata. Lineage (NCBI taxonomy): Eukaryota > Metazoa > Arthropoda > Insecta > Diptera > Cylindrotomidae > Diogma > Diogma glabrata. The sequence goes on along the minus strand of OY856186.1, from coordinate 20,485,327 downwards.
AAAAGAAATTGCCACAAATTTATTACCTGATAAATCTATGAAGATTTACAACAACGAGTATATGAAATTTCAAGAATTCATGCGAAATAAAAATACCAGTAGCATATCAGAAAATGTTTTGCTGGTGTACATGGCAGAACTATCGAAAACAAAAAAAAGTTCCACATTATGGTCCGTATATTCTATGTTAAAAGCTACAATCAATTTAAAAAATTCTATAGATATATCAAAGTTTATGCAACTTCGGGCGTTTCTCAAAAAACGAAATAATGGTTATATACCAAAAAAATCGAAGATTTTATGCAAACAACAATTTGAAGCATTTATGAAATTTTCTGATGATATCTTTTTGATGCATAAGGTAAATTATATTCATATAAATTTAATAATTTTATAAAAACAAATTCAGTAATATTTTTGTTTTTAAAAAGGTTGTTTTTATTTTTGGGATTTCGGGAGCGTGTAGACGAGATGAACTGGCTCGTATATTGGTAAATGATATCGAAGATTTGCAAACAGCAATTTTGGTACGAATTCCAAAAACCAAGTGCAATAAACCAAGGTCATTTATTGTAACTGGAGAATATTTACAAGTGTATGGAAAATATGCATCAATGCGACCAGTTGGAATTAATAACCAACGTTTTTTTTTTGTCATACAGAAATGGGAAATGTACAAAACAAGTCGTAGGAGTACATAAAATATGTTCAATTCCAAAAGAAATTGCTACTGCCTTAAAACTTCCTGATGCAGATCAGTATACAGGTCATTGTTTTAGAAGGACTTCAGCTACGTTATTTGTGGATGCGGGAGCAGACTTAACTGCCTTAAAACGTCATGGAGGCTGGAAGTCTTCCAACGTAGCCGAAGGCTATATCGATGAATCAATTGCAAATAAAATAGAAGTTGCCAATAAAATATTGAATATTCACCCTTCTACTTCAACGGCTATCAATACTTTTGATTCATATTCAACAATAAACAAGGAAAATCAATCAATTGACACCAATCTCATTCCATCACGCACTGTAACTTTCCCCAGTACTGATGCTGAGTTAATAAATGCAGATAACTCAGAAATGGATGATGTAAGCACTAAGTCAATAGTTTTTCAAAATTGTTCTAATTGCGCATTTAATTTTTATAAAAAAAATAAATTTTAATACTAATTTATAACTGCAAAATGCATTTTAAAAAAGAAATTTAATAAAATCGATTTATTTACCAATTAATATATTATATGTGAAGAATTTAATGTCACCTAACTTAGCCCCGCCATTTTTAAGAAAATTAAAAGCAAAGATTGTGCTGTATTGTGCTACAGTTGTGCTGGATGTGCTACTTAGAAAGAATGCCACATCACCAATGGAAAAAAGTTGGCACGCTGAAACAATTTTTCGAGCAGAAGTTAGCCCCGCCATTTTGAAAAATCTGAAAAACAAAGGTTGTCCTGTATTGTCCTCGAGTTGTGCTGGTTGTGCTATTTAGAAAAAAATTTCATATCCCTAGTGGAAAAATTTTATAACACTAAAATCATTTTTTCGAGTAAAAGTTAGCCCCGCCATTTTGGAAAAAAAGAAAAACAAAGGGTCTGCTGTACGGTGTTAGAGTTGTGCTAGTTGTGCTATTCAAGAACAAATTTGTACCACCAGCAGAATAATTTAAACACGCTAAAACGATTTTTCGAGTTGAAGTTAGCCCCGCCATTTTGAAAAAAATTAAAAGCAAAGGTTGTGCTGTATTGTGCTAGGGTTGTGCTGGTTGTGCTACTCAGAAATAGTTGCATATTATCAATGGAACAAAGTTGGCATGCTGAAATGACTTTTCGAGCAGAAGTTAGCCCCGCCATTTTGAAAAAAATGAAATCCAAAGGTTGTGCTGTATTGTGCTCGAGTTGTGCTGGTTGTGCTACTTAGACAAAAATTTCGCATCAAAGTTAGCATCATTTTTTTCGAATAGAAGTTAGCCCCGCCATTTTGTAAGAAATCAAAAACAAAAGAAGTGCTGTATTGTGTTATAGTTGTGCTGGTTGTGCTATTGAAAAAAAATCGTATCACCAACAGAATAATTTAAACCACACTAAAACCATTTTTCGAGTGAAAGTTAGCCCCGCCATTTTGTAAAAATCAAAGAAGAAAGGTTGTGCTGTATTGTGCTACAGTTGTGCTGGATGTGCCACTCAAAAAGAATCCCATATCAACAATGAATAAAAGTTGGCACGCTAAAACGATTTTTCGAGCAGAAGGATATTTTCGAGCAGAAAGCATTCGAGCAAAAGATTGAGCAGAAGATTAAGCAGAAGTTAGCCCCGCCATTTTGAAAAAAATGAAAAACAAAGGTTTCTATGTATTGTACTCTAGTTGTGCTGGTTGTGCTACTCAGAAAGAATTGCATATAAGCAATGAATAAAAGTTAGCAGATTAAACCGATTTTTCGAGCAGAAGTTAGCTCCGCCACTTATAAAAAAATTAAAAACAAAGGTTGTACTGTATTGTGCCTGAGTTGTGCTGGTTGTGCTACTCAGACAAAAATTTCGTATTCCTAACAGAAAAATGTTATAACGCTAACATCATTTCTTCAAATAGAAATTAGCCCCCCCATTTTGGAAAAAAAAACTAAATTGAGTGCTGTATTGTGTTAAAAATGTGCGAGTTGTGCTACTCCAAAACAAATTCATACCCACCGACGGAAAAATTTAAACACACTAAAACGATTTTTCGAGTAGAAGTTAGCCCCGCCATTTAACAAAACATAAAAAAAGCATGTTGTGCTGTATTGTACCATAGTTGTGCTGGATGTGCTACTCAAGAAAAATTCCATATCACCAATAAATAAATGGTGACAGGCTAAAACGATCATTCGAGCAGAAGGCTAAGCAGAAGTTAGCTCCTCCATTTGGCAAAAAAACAAAAACAAAGGCTGTGGTGTATTGTTCTATTGTTGTGCTAGTTGTGCTACTCAAAAAAAATTCCATACTACCAAAGCAAAAATTTTGTATGTAAGAACGATTTTTTGATTAGGATTTAGCCACGTCGTTTTCGAAAAAATGAAAAACAAAAATTTTGTATATGTAGTGGTATGAAATTTGGTTTTAGCTGGCTGCTTAGAGATAGATTATATATACCCAATGAAAAATATTTTCGCTAGCATCATTTATTCTTGTAGGAATCATTGTAATTATTAATTTATAAGTACTAATAATGTAAGTGACACCTGGTGTCCGATTGCATAAATGAATCTTGCCTGTTTTGTATATATAAAATAAGGGAATCACAAAAATATATGATATTAAAAAAAATTGTAAATTTTTCCATCGGTGGGTATGAATTTGTTTTGGAGTAGCACAACTCGCACAACTTTAACACAATACAGCACTCAATTTAGTTTTTTTTCCCAAAATGGCGGGGTTTACTTCTATTTGAAGATATGATGTTAGCGTTATAAAATTTTTCTGTTAGGAATACGAAATTTTTGTCTGAGTAGCACAACCAGCACAACTTAAGCACAATACAGTACAACCTTTGTTTTTTATTTTTTTCAAAGTGGCGGGGCTAACTTCTGCTCGAAAAATCGGTTTAGTCTGCCAACTTTTATTCATTGCTTATATGCAATTCTTTCTGAGTAGCACAACCAGCACAACTAGAGTACAATACATAACAACCTTTGTTTTCCATTTTTTTCAAAATGGCGGGGCTAACTTCTGCTTAATCTTCTGCTCAATTTTCTGCTCGAATGCTTTCTGCTCGAAAATATCCTTCTACTCGAAAAATCGTTTTAGCGTGCCAACTTTTATTCATTGTTGATATGGGATTCTTTTTGAGTGGCACATCCAGCACAACTGTAGCACAATACAGCACAACCTTTCTTCTTTGGTTTTTACAAAATGGCGGGGCTAACTTTCATTCGAAAAATGGTTTTAGCGTGGTTTAAATTATTCTGTTGGTGATACGATATTTTTTCAGTAGCAAACCAGCACAACTATAACACAATACAGCACTTCTTTTGTTTTTGATTTCTTACAAAATGGCGGGGCTAAGTTCTATTCGAAAAAAATGATGCTAACTTTGTAAAAAAGTTCGGTTAGGGTTACGAAATTATTGTCTAAGTAGCACAACCAGCACAACTCGAGCACAATACAGCACAACCTTTGGATTTCATTTTTTTCAAAATGGCGGGGCTAACTTCTGCTCGAAAAGTCATTTCAGCGTGCCAACTTTTTTTCATTGATAATGTGCAACTATTTCTGAGTAGCACAACCAGCACAACCCTAGCACAATACAGCACAACCTTTGCTTTTAATTTTTTTCAAAATGGCGGGGCTAACTTCAACTCGAAAAATCGTTTTAGCGTGTTTAAATTATTCTGCTGGTGGTACAAATTTGTTCTTGAATAGCACAACTAGCACAACTCTAACACCGTACAGCAGACCCTTTGTTTTTCTTTTTTTCCAAAATGGCGGGGCTAACTTTTACTCGAAAAAATGATTTTAGTGTTATAAAATTTTTCTACTAGGGATATGAAATTTTTTTCTAAATAGCACAACCAGCACAACTCGAGGACAATACAGGACAACCTTTGTTTTTCAGATTTTTCAAAATGGCGGGGCTAACTTCTGCTCGAAAAATTGTTTCAGCGTGCCAACTTTTTTCCATTGGTGATATGGCATTCTTTCTGAGTAGCACATCCAGCACAACTGTAGCACAATACAGCACAATCTTTGTTTTTAATTTTCTTAAAAATGGCGGGGCTAAGTTAGGTGACATAAGAATTTAATTTAATTAAACTGAATAAGTTATTTTAAACAAATCGTTTTAGTCAGAAATTGTGTAAATATCATAATAAAAATATTTGAATCACTTTCTTTTTATCCGCTTTAAATGTTGTCAAAGTTTCTATTTGTTTAGATAAAATAATATATCTTTTGATTGGATAATGAAATTTCGAATTGGGTTGCTTTGATTTTTTTTATATAATTTATACAAATTAAAATGTTTTTACTTTTCTGGACGTTACTATGACAACCAAAATGTCGCTGAAAAGTGACACTTTACGTCCGCAAATTACAGTAATAAAGTTAAACTTTAATATACATATAGGCGAATAAAAAAGAAGTTTAATGGATACGAGGAGAAGCTATTAAGAACAAGATGCAAATTTGGCTTCACGACATTTTCAAGACGTTGATGGTTGCAATTTTTAAAATAATTAAGTTTTATTTTTCAAATTTTGTCAACTCGAGTTAAATTGTAATATTTTTTTTAATTTTCCAATATTGACATATTTTTATCTTCCTATCGTTGTACATATGTTTTTATTCAATTTCAATAAAAAGGAAATTTTATTAAATATTTTTACTTCTTAACAATAAAATTGTTGATGTGGAAATAAAAAGAGTTGAAAAAATTTGTTGAAGATAATATTTTCAGCTCTTTGTGTGATAATTCAATTTCGATGTGTGATATGAAAAGAGGAATAAATCGTATCTAATATTAGAGGTATTTGCAGACAAATAGATTTAATATTATATTTCGTAAGAAATATTTGATTCATTTTTAAATTTTATAGAAAACCTAGGAGTTATCTTGACTTTAACAATAAATGAAGTCATCTATTACATTAAATCAGTCAAATTAAATTTCATTGAATAAATAGCTTGGGGATCAATTGAAATTGTTGATAGTTATTTTTAGAAATAAGCAGTACAAAATGGTGATCAAATCAATAGAAGATTTAGAAATTATGTATACTGAATTGGGATATAGACTGATATGGAAGTAAATTCGCAACGTTGGTGACAGCGTGGCATTGTAAGTTGTGCAAATGGAAAATTGGACCACACTACGGAAATTTTTTTAGCAAATTAGCATGACGTTTGATATAAAAATCATAAGAAAAGTAAATGTTTAGATAGATTGCATTTTAGTTTAATATTACACCACACATTCTTAAATACAATTTTCCGGAAAATAATAAATTTCTTTTTTCAAACAAAAACAATCTGAAATGAAAGCTCCTTTTAAACTTTTCCCATTATTTCTCAATTATCATATAAATATTTTATATTTCTTAATTTTTTCCATGAAGTTTTGTAAACGATACGTTTAAATTTTCTTCGAAATATTTTCAAAAATTTTCCCTTTGTTCCTCGTAGTACACAAAACGAATTCATATAAAAATTTTATTTATTTTAAATTTTCTTTTTTATGTTTTCGGTTCACGATACATTAACCAAATCAATTTACTAAAAAAATGAAAAACAACAAAAAACACGTAAGCGAAAAATAATTTCAGTTGTTTATTTATTATTATTATATTATTAGAATTAATGAATATTTTCTTTGATATTGTTTTATAATTTCTAAATAACTTTTGTGAATTAAAATTAATGTTTCTGATTTAATTTTATATGCGTACTTATGAAGTATGAGTGGGAAGAGGCCTAAAGTTAAAAATTTTTGTTTCGAATTTTCTTCTACTGAACAAAAGTTTTTGGGAACAATTTTGTTGTATTTGTTTTTATAAAAACAAATCATTATAATTCTACACCGGAAGTTGAAATAAATTTTGGTGGTACTACATGTCATCATTTCGTTTGCGCATTTATGGGTGTAACAGTAGATCGTTCAGTCTTTGGAAAACAGAATACTTTCAGATTTATTAAAGAGGTTCAAATTCAATCTAGAGCCACATTCAGGAAGTGTAACCCCCTTTTTGGGGATTACAATGATTTACGCCAATATAATTATTTTTGAAAAAAAAAACTTTCCTTCGCTTCAACAAAACATATATTTTTTCATTTTAACAAACCTGATATTCTTTTCACATTAATAATTTCTATGAAAAAGGTCCTAAAGAAAGATATTACAATTAAATAAAATAATTTGCTTTATTAATAAACATATTGGAATTATAAGGTTCTATTTTTTTGATGATACGGAAAACATTTTTGTTGTTGAATTATTCCGGGAGAATTACTTTTACCTTCAATAAGATAACATATATATTTAATCTTGTATTGTTTAAACCAAGTTTATTTGTAAAAAAATTTAATTTTAATTAAATAAAATTTATAATTGAAAAGTTCGGCTGTGATTTTGTTATATTGAAGAATAGTAAATTAATTTAGTTAAAGAATAGTTAAAAGAAAAAACTGTGATTATAACTTAAAGTTAAAAATAATTCAAAACTAAAAATTAAAGTTAAAGGTTTTTTTATGGTTGATGTGAAACCCATTGAGTTTTCAATTTTATTTAAAAACCACGTCATAAAGTTGATTTCAATTACAGCTGTAACGGCAATTTATAAATCAACCTTTCTTTTGTATCAGTTTATATATCAGCTCTTTATATACTGCTATACAATTTTATATTAGCGGGATGAATATTATGTTTGATGTTACGGATACGAATACTAATTTGAACTAAAGACGAATTAATTGGAAAACTATTATTGGAAAACTATTAATTGATGAAAGTGGAACAAATTTATGGTGCTCTATAGAAAATAATGCTGCCTGCAATCTAGCCTAAGTTAATGTGGTTTAGATCTGGAATTTTAATCAAGAACTTCAACAAATTAGTTACTTTAGGAATTTGAATTCTAGTGCTAGTTGTCGTCATCATTACTATTGAAGTTTTCTTTCATCACTAATTTGGATTGGATTACTAAACTATATTCAACAAACATTCAATAACATTCAGTACGGAGCCATATCTAAGTTTGAATGACGCATCTTCCGGTGATATATAACAATGAAGTATATTCGATTAATTTTTATAAACTAAATTAACAATGCATTACATAGTTTTTAATTTTTATTAAATTATTTTTATGTTGAATTTATTTAATTTCTTTTTGTAATTCAATTTTTCTCTCTATTTCTTTTGTAGTTTCTTTCAGCTAAATTCAGGTTTCCACAAGCGCTTGGAGGACAAAGAATTGGCGGGAAACTAGTTAAATCAGGTTTTTTTATTTATTTAATTATTAATTTTTTTTGAAATTGATATCTAGTTACTAGTATAATTGAAAAGAGATAGTTTTTAAAATTAAATTTTTTTTTAAATCCTTAAATACTTAAAATTTAATATTCTTTAAATTTAGTTTAAATCTAATTTATTATACCAATCTTTAAATACGATAATTGGAATTTTTAATAATGATTTATTTAGAATACAAATCACGTTGTTTTGTTTAATAAATATTATGTTAGTTGGTAATTTCTAATTTCTTTTGTTTTGTTGTTTATTAATATGATGTAGTGACGTTTTTTTTGCTGTCCGGATATTATCTTATGTCGTCACTGTCTTATCCCCTACCTTCCCATTCCCTGCGATCTTTAATCACACGTTTAAGCCTTGAATCATCTCCCACGCCCACGTCTGAAACTAGCCAGAGCACCAGATCGCATCAAGGCCTCTAAACGAGTGGAAATTACTCGTAACACGCTTCGCGCGGGTTACAGAAGTTTAGCTTACATGTTTCTCAGGGAACGTTTGAAGAACTTGTAAATCTACAATGGAGAGTAAATAAAATGGTGAGTTAGATCGTTATTTATGTTTTCCTTAAAACCACTAATACCACGTAATTTCTAATTTTTGTTAACAAATTTCCAACATTTTCTAAAATTAATGTTCTCGTTTGTAATTTATTTAAATTTTGTATAAATACAAAATTAATTATGTATATTTAAACTAATTACATTAATTTATAACTTATAAATTTTTTCTCGTAAATATGCATTGAGTTGTTTTGACTAATTATTCCCATCGCGTTAAGAAAATAGACAGACATATAGACTCGTTTTAGACATAAATCATTTACAATTCAACAAAAGTAGAACGAAGAAAATTATTTGTGTGTAACCAGTTCGAAAAGTAGTTAGACTTAGTTACAGATATAGGAGATTACGTTGTTCCTAGTACTGAGTTAGTGAAAACTTTTTGACTACAGGAGGTTCAGATCAACAACAGGAGGCATTGGGATTTGTACTGGAAATGGCTTTCGCTGCCACTGATAGGGACCTAATCTAGCCCTGAGCAGGCCCCCAACAGGACTGTGACATCTCAAACTACCCAGATCAGGCAGCCTTACTATAATCAAACCAGGACCGGATAAGTTTAAATAGGGCATTTTGCTCCTACAATATTGTATCTTTATACTAACCTGTATGTATTCATAAGGTAGCCAGTATCATCATAGTCTATAAGCCGAGAAGCGACAATCAAAGTCATTTCGCAAACTACGTGTATATATCTAAATTGGATAAAACTTTAGTAAATTTTAACCAAATGAAATAGGGCTCAGATCAGGACAAATGGAAACACCCTAACAGTACTTGCTCTACTTCATCGTTTTAAATCTTATTTTAAATGTTTTAAAAATTGTGCGAACATTTCAATACTATAGGCTTTGACTTAAAGCACGATGATTTCAGAGTCAAAATAAGCCAACCGTCTGTCAGAAATTATGATACCGCATACGAGTTTTAGGCGAGGGTAAAGCTTGATTTGAATATATATAAGCTAGTTATGAAAGATGATACAATAAGTCCCTTAGTTGTGTGATTTTATTAGGTGATAAAATATATTTTACTATCTTCTTCTGATTCCCGCAATAACGACAAGATCATATAAGCAAGTTGTGCTAATTGGATAAATTATCTCATAATAACCAAGGTGGTTGCTGATCTACTGTGCAGTTTACTTTTAATGCAGCTTGCTTTTACACTCGTGTTGATGCAAATGTGACGGGGTTGGGCCACTTATGTTTGTTACTTATACCTTGGTTCTTCTTGACCCTATACTTTGTGAGTTAGAGATTGTATTTTTCGCGTTATTAACTCTTGAATGATATCGTTTTAATTATTACACCGTAAGCTTTTGACTGGAGTTTTTAAGGGTTTTTAAGAAGATATTCAGTTTAGATTAAACTTTTGTTGCTCGCTGAGGTTAGGGCGATAAATGATTACCATGCATCACAAGTTCTTTGTCTACCACATGTTTCAGAATAATTGATTGAGTTTGACTGATAACTGAGTTTTTGGCACCGAATCACCTTAGTATCTTTACCTTGCTTTTATTGTTATTTGTGGAAAGATGACATCGGGAGTAAAAGTAACACTTCCTCTTTTAGCGTTTTAAGCTTAATCTCTTAAATATTACTATAGCTGCGGTACGATATTCATCAAGGTTTAATAGGCACAGTTTAGTGATAGCCAGCCGCTTCTTAGATTTGATTTCCTCGAGTTGTTGTTGTCGGTCTTTGGTTTTCATATTATTGACTACCCCACGCGTGTCATTCATCTGAATTCGGATCACATAAGCCCCCAAGGACGATAAAAAACCGGGCAGAGTATCTTATTTCGAGCGACTTGTACGATTTGTTAGAGTCCTTAATTGTTTTTGACATTTTTCTCATCATTGACTTTCATTTGAGTTCAACTGAAGGTATACTTAAAAGCTAGACACGATAAGCATGTTTCGAGACAGACATACACATTTGTGGTGTTGGTTGTTGTTATGTTAAACGCAATTTAATTTTCATAAATATAATTTTAATTAAGGTTTTCTTCTTTGCTATGGTTTGTAGTGAAGCGCTGTTCCGTTAAAGAATCAATGAAGTGGCATAGCAGGCCGCGCACCTAGCGAGATTTGTAAAGCCCCAAACTAGCTTCAGTAAGTGGGGTCGAACGAAGAACACCTGCTGCTCCAGCACAAATATCTGTATTGTGCGCGTATTTCGATATGGAAACGGATCAACGAGAAAATGCAAATAGATAGACTCTGGCGACCCCCATACGTGACAAGAACCGCGGTCACCTTGTTCAACCCCTAATTTACTCACACATTCACACACTATCACCCCTCATACACTCGCGCACATGCAAACACACACACACATGCACCCACGTGCGCACACACACCCATACCTACATCTGTGCCCATGTAGATCAAAATAATACGGCCCTAAATTGACTGTAATGATGATTTCTCGAAAATGCATCATAGCATTGGACCCCATATGAATAGTTAATTATTTGTCTAATGAACATATCGTGCGACTCAAAGATTTACATTAACATTAAGGGAATTAGTGAAATGCTAAAATTGAATTGACAAAATTGGAATTTAATTAAAAACAAAACACGCATCTTGAAAGTCTACCATTTCTTAGAATAAAATTTAAACTCGAAACCCCTTAAAATCTCTATCAAGATCCATCACCGTAGCGACAAGGCAATAAAGATTTTGGTTTAATCTACAATTCATCTTTTTGTCAAAAAAGTTTCTTCAATTCATTTTACAAATCATTTGGTAATGTAGTTGGAGCATGTCGTGACACTAGTTATCCATTCTTATCAATAATGAATCTTATACAATTCCATTGAATTGCCTCAATAAGAAGACCCCCTTGTTTTGATTTCAAAATAAAACTGAACAGAGGATGAGTTTTGTCTCCATTGACATTGATCTTTTCAAATAATTCATACGTAACTTTACGATCATGTACGGAACACTGAATTGCTTCGTTTGTACTAGGTTCTTGATTTCCAAACTGATCGCAGGGTAACGCTAAGATGCTAAAACCTTTAGAATCTCCATACAAATCATAAAGTTTATTTAATTGCTTGTCATGATCTGCAGCATATCCACGTTTTGAGGTAACATTAACAATAATCATAACATGTCCACGATTACAGATGTAAATTTACCGGTAAAATATTTTTATGGTAATTTTACGGTAAAATTACCGGTAAGATTGGTAAAATTGGTAAAATAGGTAAAATATAAAACTGGATCAAAAATTAAATTATGGTTGCATTTTTAATCAATTCAAAATGTACGACCATATCACAATCATATTTATAGTTTATAAAAACATTAGATGTAAATCAAATATATTTTTATGGAGTTAAATATACGAAAATCGGCTGTTGTTTATACTCAACAGTACATCTGGAAAACGGACAACACGTTGTCTGCATATCTGCAAAAATGGAACAAATCCTGGACCAACTGGCTACAACGATGACTGCTTTTCTCACTGTTATGCGTTTGTAAGGACAATACTATATCCGAAAATGGTTTACGTATTAATATTACACATGGCATGGAAATATAAAAACATTTGAACGGCACAAATTCAAAAAGTGAGTCTACAGAAAACCAAGCATATTCATTGAAACTTAATATATGTTCAAACTACATGCGATGTATCCCAATCTAGATAGATGCCACTTTTATCGCATGTGGTTGGAAAATGAGACCAGTTCAACGTTTTTTCAGCATTGATAATTGTCAACGGCAGTAAACGTGTGACGTGTCACTCCACATATACCACAACCGACGATGGGATAGATACATTAATTACGCGGGCAACAATCAAAATCTAATTCGTGCATTGTTTCATTAATGGAATAAAATATAAAAGGCAAATGGCAAAACAAATTTTTTTTCTCAAACTCGAAACAAAAATTTACAATGAAGATCTGATAATGTTTCGTTGCGTTGTGTGTTCTTAACCTTTTGAGAATTCTATCGATCTGCTGCTGTTGCTGCTTCGTTTAAAGTGAAATTGCAACGCGCACCAAATTATACTTTCAAATTATTTCCAAATATTCTAACTTACTATATAAGAATCACGATTTGTGAGAAAACAAACTATACTTACGGCCAACTATAAAGACATCTACGAACTTCACAAAATTATTCAATCTAACATTCAAAGCGAAGAAATAATATAGAAATCCGTCTTTACCGCAACTGCTATAGAGCCAATGAAGCATTTTGTTTTTCCAACAGAATGTTTATAATTCACTTGATTTGTCACACCACGTACTGCAATTAAAAAACAGTTCACCGCAGTGTACCGATGAAATGCATAAAATTTATTCTTTTATTCGTATCAATTGCTCGCTAGTGGGTACTGCACAAAGATATACTGCTGAACCGAACTGCATATCATCTGAAATGAAATGATTTGCTGGAACCAATAACCTTGGATGGCCTCAATCTACCGCTGTTTAAAAATGTGTTCAATACCTCAGATGGATTTTGGACTAAGATCAAGGTTTTCAGAGGCATCTTGTTGTGATAAATATTCTTGTTGTTGTAATAAATATTCTATTATTCCAGAAAAAAATCGCAAACTTTGATTTTTATTAAATAAAGGTTAATAAAATTTTATTGCAATTTTACCAATTTTACCAAGCCTAAGTAATATTACGTAATATTACCAATTTTACCGGTAATTTTACCATGGGTAATATTACCTTTACATCTGTATCCACGATAGGTTCCAAGCTAACTGCCTCCCCTTGAATATCATCTGCATGAAATACATAAACAGAATTAGCTGTTTTCGGATCACCTTGATTTTATGCAGCTGCCATTACACTTATGATTTTATATAGTTACTGAAAGAATTATTAAATTTAACTTGATTTTATTTATAAAACACTTAAATTATAATAATTTTCTTTTTTTTAATTTAATGTAAAATTGGTTTTTATAGGCCAGTAAGCATTTTTGAAAATTATTATCAGCTGTCAAAATTTATTACCCCGAAACACAACCATTGTGATTCCTCAAATTAATGAGTGAGAAAATTTTCGGTAACCAAATATTTGAGTTATAAGTTTAATTTATAACGCAGTGCATATTAAACCAACATTCTATTCTTTTACCATGGATAGTTGGCAATTTCCACTGTAGGGTAATTGTCGTTTTAAAACCGACTCAATTTAAAACCACAACAAAAAAACGGAAGAAGTCCCTACTATCCACGACAACCATAATCAACATTGCATTGTTAAATAATAATCCGATTCAGCCCACTATTCCCTGATCCACATGCTCACGCCTCACTTGCACGCACACCTACACATACGCACGCATATATCCCTAAATGTAAATAAAAATATAAATTAGACTAATGAAATAACTCACCCCATAGCCGATCCAGTTCCCACTCAATCTCCTTCGAGTTAGCAGGTCATCCCCTCCTTTTTGCTTCCGTCGTTGCACATTGTAAATGGAACAAAGCTCCTCTATATTGTACTCTCCTACCTAGGGATGGAAAAGTCGATTCCGATTCTACTCGAGAATCGACTTTTCTGTTAAAGTAATCGATTATAAAGAATCGATTGTTAATTTTCCAAGTCGATCAAGAATCGATTCTTAGTATTCGATTTTTTTGGCTTTAGAAGCCGTTAAGTTTTATTCTATTAATACGCTGCTCGACTCCCGATGTAAAAGACTAGGATTTCAAAATATTTGCAACTCCGCGAGTGCTGTGATTATTGTCGGTATGTGTTTATTACAAGAAATTTTTAAGTTTAAAGAAACATTTCTTCGTCAGGGGTTTTCAATTAATTTGTTCAAACTTTATCTATATAGGTTCAAACTTTATCTATAAATGTTGCTTTGAAAAAGAAAATCAACTAACAAAAAGTGTTGCGGTTGATCATGACAATGAGTACACTGCAGATCATCAACGATCTTCAAATGATAATGGTATTTGGGATTTTTTAGATGACACTATGCAACAAAATAATGACAGGGAGGAAGTAGGCGGGTTGCTGATCGAATTAAGAGAATTCATTAATCAGCCAACAGTCGACAGAAAAAGTAATCCGAATCCAATTATCACATGAAAAACACTCGAAAATGAACATTCAAATTTATCAACAATATAGCAAAAAAATTTTTAACAATATACATACATAGTAGCAAGATCAACTCCATGTGAGCGTTTATTTTCACACAATGGTCTGATTGCAAATCAGATTCGAAGTCGATTAACGCCTGATCATTTGAATATGCTACTTTTCTTAAGATCAGTTGCAGAAAATATGTGGTTTTCATAAGTTGATTGTCTAAAATTTATTCTGAATAAATGTATTTCACTGAAATATAAATTTAAATTTTTTTCAGCTAAAGCTAGTTTTTTTAACATAGGAATCGATTAAAATCGAAAGAATCGACTCTGGCAGCCGGAGAATCGATTCTAGGAATCGAAATGTATAAAATCGAACTAGGAATCGAGAATCCACTTTTCTATGAATCTTTCCATCCCTACTCCTACTAGACTCCTTATTCAATCCAGGATTTACTGTAACTTCCAATACCAAATTTGCGGTCGCGTTTTGTTAATACCAGCACAATACTCATGTCTCCAATCCAATCACAATACGGTGATACAATACGTGAAAACCACGATATTAGGCTAATCGCAGAATCAGGATGATAACTTCACACATAAGTTTTCTTTTTTTTTCTTTGGAGCACAGTGAAAGCTGTGTTATTTTAGATCTTCCAAAAAAAACAATTCAATCACTATTTTGTAGTAAGCAGTACACTTCACCTTAGTTATGATATGAATGTTTCTTTATTGTTCACACCAAAAAATGAAAACCAAATCGACCGATCGTCAATGGCGGATGTGTAATGGATAGTCTGGACTAATGTCTGGACATAGTGTACTATAGTCGCAGCTTCCTTAGTTATTATTTCTTATTAATCTGTACCGCTTGTAATAGTTTCTCATCCATTCCCCATCAATAGTCATATTTCGTATGGTTCCCTTAACCCATAGTTTCCTTATTTTTCTTAAAATCTAACTAAATCTTCAATGGCCGGACAAACGTATGGGAGAAGGAAAATTGCACTAATTACCTTGATTTATTTATTCATTAATATAACATAATATTGGTTAATTTGAAGTAATTAATAATTTTCGTTAATTATCATCCGTATAACCACTAAAATTTAATCTTACAACACCCTAAAATTGACGCACGCTATACTTCCATTCGACTGTTCTCGCCTGACTACTTGAGTTTGAATTTTTTTTAAACACAAACTGTAATGAAACAACGAATTTTTCCAAAACCTCATAACAGCTACGTGTATTTTGTTTCCAATCGTCAACATACAAAGAATTACTATTTTTGCTTTGTTAAACATTTGATTTGTCTTTATATGAGTATTTTGCTTTAAACAATCCTTCCGTTGTTGTACTGAGCTTCACTGTGCTGATATAGTGGATTGTAGTTTAATAAATGTCCAAACATCATAACATTGATCGAATCTGCATCTAATTCATTTTGAATTCAATTATAAATATTATGGATGTGTCGGAAATATTCTGTGTCCAAACCTTATTTTCGTACAATATTATCAAATAGCAAACGGTTTTGTGAACTATAATAAGTTCCCAATAATTTGAAAATCTGATGTAAATTAATTATATTACATCTAAAACACTGTATTCGAGTTGTTGCGAGACTGAAAATTTGGCTATATAATAAGCCGCTGTAGCCTTTTCACTCTCTTAGTTCAATTTTGCGATTCACCCAGTACGATTATTCTATTACTTTTTTTGTTGGTGTGTTTATTTTTGACGTTTGATGCACATGGAATGAGTTGGAGATAACAAAAATAATATAATCGAGTTGGCAGGTAATGGATTTATTATTCTTTGGAATCACGAAAACTCAAGATAGCTGAAGTGTACGGGGTTATTATAAATTGCATATGCAGAGTGTGATTCAGGAGACCAAGAATAAAGCATATAGTACAAGGAAAAACAAAACCAATTATAGCAAGATGAGTACTTACCTTTTTTTAAATTGTTGTTTATAACCACATATTTATTGAATTGTGATATTAGTATAAAATTTGTGTAATCAAGAGTCCAAATTTAGTGAAAATAAAACCTGTGTTAATAGCATGATCATAGTGTGGAACATTGGTTCAACTTATCAAATTTAAATCATTGCTATTTGTATATTGTTGTTACGTGAGAAGAAAATCTGTGATAATAGTCTAATTCCAGTGTGTATCCATTGTTCAACTTATCAAATATAAATTAATGCTATGGTCAAATTTTTGTTTCGTTATAAAGCCTAAATTTGAGATAGGAAATCCGGGTTCAATCAAGACCCAATTCAGCTCACCAGAAAATAGAATTCAATCCATGGTGACGTGTTATATGTTCACGAATTTAATAAAATTAGTTAATTTTAAATGTCCGTCCTTGAGAAAAATTGTAAATACTAGATTAGTCCGGAACCCAGGCATGGGAAAATTGCATGTATAAAGTATTTAGAGCATTTCTAGTTATCAATAACGCTAAGATTAATTTGATACTAGGAATTGATTCACAAAATTACAATACTTGATAGAATTAATATGGTGATCAAATGCCGATTTAATAGAATAACAAATTTGTAAATATTATTTAGCCTTAATTGCTGTAAATAAATCTAGGTTACAAAATAGGGTGATCGAGTGCCGGTTTAATAGAATAACCAAATTTGTAAATATTATTTAGCCATAATTGCTGTAAATAAGGCTAGGTTACACTCTAAGGTGCTCACATACCGGTTTAATAGAATAACAAAATTGTAAATAATAATTGGATATAAATTGCTGTGAATAAACTTAGGTTTGCAAACTTTAACGAAAGAATTTGAGAATAAACTATAAGAAAACGCATTTCTGCGGTTAATTGAGGTGGTTTGATTTTAAAATTTGTGAAGAAGGAGTGGATGGGCCAATGTTAGTGGATGAGCTATTGTCCAGTATACACCTTTATTCAACGATCTTGTTAATAATTTTGCTCAGCGATTTTGGTTTACAAGTTCATTCCACGAGTTTTTATACCAACTTTAATCATCGATTGTGTTAATAGATATACTTAACGATTTTGGTGTGCAACCTTATTCAACCTTTCGATAATAAACTTATTCAACGCTTTTGTTTATCAATTTATTCAACCTTGTTGATAACAATTATATTTCAACTGATTATTTATATACAATTTTTGCTGATATTATCGTATTTTCAACGCAACATTTTTACAATATTTTGGGATATTTCAACTGATTATTTACATACAATTTTTGCTGATATTATCGTATTTTCAACGCAACATTTTTACAAAATTTTGGGATATTTCAACTAATTATTTACATACAATTTTTGCTGATATTATCGTATTTTCAACGCAACATTTATACAATATTTTGGGATATTGCAACTGATTATTTATATACAATTTTTGCTGATATTATCGCATTTTCAACGCAACATTTTTACAATATTTTGGGATATTTCAACTGATTATTTATATACTAGTTTTGCTGATATTATCGCATTTTCAACGCAACATTTTTACAATATTTTGGGATATTTCAACTGATTATTTATATACCATTTTTGCTGATACTGTCATATTTTCAACTCCAAATTTACACCAACTTGTTTGCTATTGCTGCCAAATTGTCCGCGCACCAGTGGATTATTCGTACATTTATTTTTTTTTGTAATACCATACCTGTTGGATGAATCATCACTGATGGAGGGCTAAGGCCGAAGGACTTGGACGACTGGAGGATTAATCATGGGGTGAGTGGACGTGTTTTATTTCCTTTATATTTTATTTGTTGTCTAACGTAGAAGTGTGAATGTGGGGGCGAACGTTAGTATGCGTGAAGTGTGAGTGTGTGAGCGTCTGAGAGTGATTGTAGAGGGGTTGGACGTGTTGATCGTGGGTCTGTCGCCAATGGGGTCGCCAGAGTCTCCTTTTTCACACTTGTATTTTTTTTTTTTTTTCATTTCTGCAAATTCTCGTAAATAGCGTACATTTCTGTATTTGTGCTGAAGTAGCAGGGTTACTTTATCGTTCCCATGGGCTGAAGCTAGTTTGGGGCTTGAAAATCAATCTCGCTAGGTACGCTTCCTGCTATGTCCTTCTCATTGGTTCGCCAGTGAGAAAGCGCTTCATTACAGATGGAAATAACAAAAATAAATATCTTTTGCCGCTTTTTATTCATCAATTTTCTTGTTTTTATTTGTCGACAAAAAACAACATTTGGTTTGTTTAAAATTTTTCTTAAATAACTAGTATATATCAAATTTAATCTATGGCGGATGGCCAATACAGAATTTTCCGCAGAATAATTAAATATATTTAATTCTCGATTTCAATATACTATGAAATATTAGAATTAATGATTTAACCACAAAGAACACTGCACAATGACTTAATTGTTCTATTAAATTAAACAAAAAAAATTAGACTATTGACTTTTACGAGTAATTGCACTACAACATAAATCTGTTTTTTTGTTTTAACATTATTATATAGGATTTCAATTCCAAAATAAACCATTTAAAGTTCAATCGAAACTTTCCCTAAAATAGAATAAACCTTATCCAATTCAAATAAAACATTTTCCAAAATAAATTAAACATTTTCCATTGCAAATAAAACTTTTATTTAAATCAAATAAAACTTTTCCCAATTCAAAAAAAACTTTTAAAAAACAAAAAAAAACTTTTCCAAATTAAAAAAAAACATTTAAAAAAAACATTTAAATAAACAATTTAACGGCGAAATTCTACATTAATAACCTGTTTTCGTAATATATTGAATGTAGTGAAAGAGTTTTGTTAGTCAACAATAGTGAAATGAGCCAACATCCAGTTAGGCTCATTTTTTAGCTATAACCTTCTAGTTTAATTTTAGCCATAGGCTTTTTGGAAAATTAAAAATGGCGGACCAGTATGGCGGCTGCAAGTCAACCACATCAACATGAAAGAATGGTTTTTGTGATGTCATACTGGTAAAACCCATTTGATCATTTAATAAAATTACTAACAGATACAAATGTGGCCCCTAATCTATACAAAAACTGCCAAAAAGCATTTCCTTTTTTACTATAGACACCGCATTTACTGTAGAAGTTTAAAAAAACCATTTTTCGGTTTGTTGAGCACGATTCAAACCATACTATGAACTAAAAAATTAACTTTTCGCTCTTAAACCCCGAAAAACTATTAAAAACTGTGTTTTGAGTTAAACGATCACCCAAGTTATCCTGAAATTTGTGATTTTTTTCATCTGATAGACTCAAAAAGTAAGGTTTTTTTCGTATTCAGCACGCAAAACTACATCAGAAAATGATTTCTATTAAATTATCCGATGGCTTTTCCAAGTATGACATAAAAAAAAATATTCTTTCATGTTGAGGTGGGTGGTTGACTTGCACCCGCCATACTGGTCCGCCATTTTGAATTTTCCAAAAAGGCTATGGCTAAAATTAAACTAGAAGGTTATACAGTAAAACTCGTTTATAAAGTACGGTCAAGGGACCGACGTAGGCGTACGTTATACACCATGGTACGTTATATCCAAAAAAATTAAAAAGCATAAGCAAATTTGCCTGTTATTCTCATTATATCATTGTATTTCATATTAAATTATTTGCTACATGTTAATTGATATAAATTCGATCACAAAAAAATAGGAATAGTTTAAAAACAATTCATTAATAAAATAATTATGTTAAAGCTAATCAAACCGACGCTACATAAACATATGTATATGTAAATATTTTCGAATGAGAATGTCTGAATATGTCTACTCAGATTAAGCTGCGATGGACAATTTTTTACTGAAAAATAATCAGTAATTTTCTGTTGTTTAAGGCAAAGTTGAATAATATTTTCCTCTTTAATTACAATTTGGTCGTCAAATTGCATTTGATCAAATCCGGGCTGCTAACCTGAACAGCAAGCGCGTAGCGTACGGATTTAACCCCGCAGTTGCGTAGTTTATTCAAAACTTTCTCACCGACCGATACATTTCGGTATCCATCGATGGCTTTTCTTACGCATCTAAATTAATTAACACTGATGTACCCAAGGCTTAGTTTTGTCACCACTTTACTTTTACATCAAATGAAAATCACCAGTAACCCAATAAATAATTTTGCAGATGATAGTATACTGCACAAATCGCTCGTTTTTCTATCTTTAAAAGGGAAAATGCATGAACGAATAAAGCCCGTCCGGAGAGATACCATAAATGTAAATGATAGCCTGGCAAAAGTTGCCAATTTCGGTGACTGAAATATGTTCAATTTTAGCTCACCAAACATGGCTATTGATTGTTGCCAGATCAACGACCGAGTTTGCCAAAAATATTTCGATTAGTGTGTATGACAACCAAATGTGTAAAATTTTATTGGTCATCAAAATTTCTATCGACTTACTCTAGAATGATCGTATAATGGCGATGGCAAAGAGCGCGCCAAGAAAACTCAGTCCTCAATAGATATAAAAAATATTTCACTCAATGTTAATAACTCCTCATTTGTAAGTCCTACATTCGTCCTTGTATGGAGTATTGTTGTCAAGTTTGGGGCGCTGCATCTGTTTCCATCCTGACTCTTTTGAACTCTGTTCGAAAAAGTGCTACACGAGTTGTGATTGATACTTAACTTCAAATCTTAATTCTCTTATCTCGTTGTTTTTTTATAAATATCGTCACCAGCAGTGCTCGGATGGAATCGGATCCATCATGCGTGAACCATATTTTTTACCCTGTTTTACTTGTCAATGGTCAATGGTGTTTTACTGGTCACTCACTGTCATAGTGTTAAAATGAAGATAGATTTCTTTGTCCATACATCGTACAAATGGAATGCTTTGCCCGAATCAATAGTCACGAGTGCCTTCGATCCTCACGAGTACCTTCGATCCACTAAGGTTTGAAACAAAACCATTCATCGACACCTCCGAGCGCATATTGTTGTGATAATTAGATCCAGGTATCTATGTGCTTTTGTGACACATATCGTAACTTATAACATACCACTTTTATTTCAAAAACAAAATAGAGTGCCACCATCGAGATATATTCCATAACAATAAAGTTCATCTGGCAGCACCCTTATGATAACAAGTTGGCTAGTAGTATCTCACTGCTATTGTCAGCGGTATGTGATATCTCACGTTAGCTCATATATATATGTCAATAGCAAGGACTGGAGTAGGCATTATCGTCACTCCCGTAGACTAAAAATAAAAATTTGTTAGAATTTTTATAAATCATCGTACTCAGATTCTATTTAGTTTGAGGCGTCTAATAAACGTCCTGTTATTTGTTACTGTCGAAGTATACGATAGTAGTTATCCCAAGTTTTTTGAAACAATAGCTTATTGTAGTTGCTTTAACTTTTTATCACGACTTCGAAATAAAATGAAAGACATCTAAAGCCGGGCATTCACATACAACAAAAACAGAATTTCATACAAATTTAGCAGAAAAAAATTCTGTTTCTGTAAAATTTGTATATGAAATTCTGTTTCTGTTGTATGTGGCTTCAAGCCTTAAGAGTGTTTTTGCTCTATCTTTAAGGTTCGATACACTAGAGTTTACAAAATCCTAAATTTGAACTTTATAGTTTAGAGCAATATTTTTAAGAGGATTACCCTAACTTGAGAAAGACTTCTTTTGATCGACTTCCACCAAATATTTTAATTTGTTGGCCAAAGTGATCACTAGCATTTTAATTTGATTTGGGACCGTGTCGTACCTTTAGCTTTTTTTTAAAACATAAAAGCATTAGAGAAATCGAACTAATAAATTAGAAAATATTTTCTCAATACTTACTTGCGAATTAACCCATGAATCACAACAAATTAATGAACGGAAGCCGAGACATTTCGTAGAAAAATATTAAATATCGTAAAGCACCGAATACTTACGACTTTTAAATTTTTATGTTTATTTTGTATTCTTATTTTCTATTCGTACTTTATGAACTGGGCAAATTACATAGAAAAATAGTTCACGGGACCAAACGTGCGTACGCTATAACCTTATAAGCCGAGGTACCTTATAAGAAGGATAATTTGTTCGTAAAATTTTTATAGATGTAAGAAAAAAATTTACTGTACTCTATAGACCAAGTGTACTTTATATAGGGTGTACGCTAAAAGCGAGTTTTACTGTAGTAATTTTTAAACTTGTTGAATGAACTACTTGAAGTGATAATAATAATATATTAAAACAATTCGTCTTATACAATTCAAAATTTTTATTTAAATATCCTAATATTTTCAAACTCTAAGAGTCCTTCCTCTGGGATAATTGTTTCTAAACTAGACTTAATAACGAATTTACATAGTTTTTATAACCTACTAAATGACAATACATAAATTTTAAACATGGCAAAAAATAAATTATTTAAACAGTACATAACCGAAATGAAATCAAAGTAATAAAATGTGGGAGGTGATCAAAATTGAATTACGGTTTTTTCCAAAAACTTAAAAACCTAATTAGTGAAAAAATTAATCTATGGATATTAAATGTTTAATGAAATGGGTTTTATTTTCTAATATTAAATAGTGGGCTGGAAACTGGACCTCTCTCATTGTTAATTAAGTTTTCTTCTTCTTCTTGCTGTATGTAGTAAGATTCTATTATTTCTAATTTGCGATTATCTCGAACTTGGTGTTTTAGTTTTAAATTGGTAATGTCAATTTTGTGGTTGTTGTCCACAATATGGTTTGCTACGGCTGATTTTCCATAGTGAATTTTGACATTTGTATGTTCTTTGAACCTCGTGTGTATCTTTCTTTTTGATGATCCTATATACTTTTTACTACATCCTTGGCAATTAATTTCATAAACTCCATTTTGGTTGTTTTTCGGAATCTTGTCTTTATTATTTGTGAGGACAGAAGACAGTTTTTGATCGGCCGTCGGTACTAAATCTACCTTAAAACGTTTAAATATGTTTTTAAGCTTCGTAGTTACACGACGGTCATAAGTTATTTCTTCCCGTTTCCTTAATTCTTTAATTGGTTTTAATGAAGTGGTGTCCGCTATAATTTTCTTCCTTTTGCTGTTTTTGATCATGTTGTCAATGTGATGAGTGCCGAATCCGTTTATTGTAGCTATCTGTTTTATTTTTTCTTCTTCTTTTTTGTAATTTGTCTGGCTCAATGGTATGTTTATTAATCTGTGTATCATGCTCCTGAAGGCTGACATTTTGTGCTGCCAGGGGTGGTTTGATTCGAGTACGAGTACCGACGGCCGATCAAAAACTGTCTTCTGTCCTCACAAATAATAAAGACAAGATTCCGAAAAACAACCAAAATGGAGTTTATGAAATTAATTGCCAAGGATGTAGTAAAAAGTATATAGGATCATCAAAAAGAAAGATACACACGAGGTTCAAAGAACATACAAATGTCAAAATTCACTATGGAAAATCAGCCGTAGCAAACCATATTGTGGACAACAACCACAAAATTGACATTATCAATTTAAAACTAAAACACCAAGTTCGAGATAATCGCAAATTAGAAATAATAGAATCTTACTACATACAGCAAGAAGAAGAAGAAAACTTAATTAACAATGAGAGAGGTCCAGTTTCCAGCCCACTATTTAATATTAGAAAATAAAACTCATTTCTTTAAACATTTAATATCCATAGATTAATTTTTTTACTAATTAGGTTTTTAAGTTTTTGGAAAAAACCGTAATTCAATTTTGATCACCTCCCACATTTTATTACTTTGATTTCATTTCGGTTATGTACTGTTTAAATAATTTATTTTTTGCCATGTTTAAAATTTATGTATTGTCATTTAGTAGGTTATAAAAACTATGTAAATTCGTTATTAAGTCTAGTTTAGAAACAATTATCCCAGAGGAAGGACTCTTAGAGTTTGAAAATATTAGGATATTTAAATAAAAAATTTTGAAGTGTATAAGACGAATTGTTTTAATATATTATTAGAAGGTTATAGCTAAAAAACGAGCCTAACTGAAATTTTATAGGTAGCTCCAATTTTTGGACAGAGAGGGGTGGCCGGGTTGACAGAGAATCCCCAATATATAATATTATTATATAAATCAACTATTGTTGACTAACAAAACTCTTTCACAACATTCCATATATTACGAAAACAGGTTATTAATGTAGAATTTCGCCGTTAAATTGTTTATTTAAATGTTTTTTTTTAAATGTTTTTTTTGAATTTGGAAAAGTTTTTTTTTGTTTTTTAAAAGTTTTTTTTGAATTGGGAAAAGTTTTATTTGATTTAAATAACAGTTTTATTTGCAATTGAAAATGTTTAATATATTTTGGAAAATGTTTTATTTGAATTGGATAAGGTTTATTCTATTTTAGGGAAAGTTTCGATTGAACTTTAAATTGGAATTGAAATCCTATATATATATATATATATATATATATATATATATATATATATATATATATATATATATATATATATATATATATATATATATATATATATATATATATATATATATATATATATATATATATATATATATATATATATATATATATATATATATATATATATATATATATATATATATATATATATATATATATATATATATATATATATATATATATATATATATATATATATATATATATATATATATATATATATATATATATATATATATATATATATATATATATATATATATATATATATATATATATATATATATATATATATATATATATATATATATATATATATATATATATATATATATATATATATATATATATATATATATATATATATATATATATTAGACTGGTCGTTAAAAACTAAATTTTCCGAGACGCCCCCTAGAAAAATTCTTTGGGGTCAAAAAACCACAACGGCATTATTTTTTTTTTTTAAATCAAAAGAACACGTGCCGCAAAATCGTTGAAGTTGATTTTTTGAAAAATTCGTAGGTTTTTTCAAATATCTCATAAAATATGCAGATGTCAAAAAAAATCACAAAACCATTTTTGTAGGAAATTCAATTCTCTACAAAAAAGGTGCATGTCATTTTTTCCCGAAAACGTATAGTTCTCATGATATTTTGAAAATGAACTTGTAAGTTTTCGTAATTTTTAAAAAACATAAAAAATACAGATTACGAAAAACTCCTAATTTACTTCTTATGCTATAGAATGAAATGTATAAAAAAATAATCGTGACAAAAAAAATCAAAATTAGTACTTTTTCGTCGAAATTTTCATCATTTGGTTTTACGAGTTTCGAAGAATTTCAAGTTTTATTTCAAAATATCATCAGAAATATAAGTTTTAGGAAAAAAATGACGTGGACCTTTTTTGTAGAAAATTAAATTTCCTGCAAAAATGATTAAGTGATTTTTTTTGACAACTGCATATTTTATGAGATATTAACAATTTTATCAAAAAATAAACTTCGATGATTTTGCGGCACGTGTTCTTTTCACTTAAAAAAAAAAAAAATAAAGCCGTTATGGTTTTTTGACCACAAAGAATTTTTCTGGGGGGCATCTCGGAAAATTTAGTTTTTAACGACCAGTCTAATATATATATATATATATATATATATATATATATATATATATATATATATATATATATATATATATATATATATATATATATATATATATATATATATATATATATATATATATATATATATATATATATATATATATATATATATATATATATATATATATATATATATATAGGATTTCAATTCCAAAATAAACCATTTAAAGTTCAATCGAAACTTTCCCTAAAATAGAATAAACCTTACCCAATTCAAATAAAACATTTTCCAAAATAAATTAAACATTTTCCATTGCAAATAAAACTTTTATTTAAATCAAATAAAACTTTTCCCAATTCAAAAAAAACTTTTAAAAAACAAAAAAAAACTTTTCCAAATTCAAAAAAAACATTTAAAAAAAACATTTAAATAAACAATTTAACGGCGAAATTCTACATTAATAACCTGTTTTCGTAATATATTGAATGTATTGAAAGAGTTTTGTTAGTCAACAATAGTTGATTTATATAATAATATATTGGGGAATCTCTGTCATCTCGGCCACCCCCCACTGTCCAAAAATTGGAGCAACCTATAAAATTCCAGTTAGGCTCATTTTCTAGCTATAACCTTCTAGTTTAATATTAGCCATAGCCTTTTTGGAAAATTAAAAATGGCGAACCAGTATGGCGGTTGCAAGTCAACCACCCACCTCAACATGAAAGAATGTTTTTATTGATGTCATACTTGTAAAAGCCATCGGATAATTTAATAGAAACCATTTTCTGATGTAGTTAACATGTTGGTAATAATATATTAACTAAAATATTAAAATGAGTGGTGTAGACGTGAACAGCTCCAGCGAGGATGGAAACGGAGGGAATCGTGGTCCCTATTCAAATATTTCTTCTCATCAAAAAGAAAGTTTTATCAAACAATATGAAGAAAGCAAAACAATTAAAGAAGCTGCTGGTATTGCGAATTTGAATATTAATACGGCCAAAACAATTTTATATAAGTTCAAACGAGATGGTGAGGAAATAGCTACAAAAAAGAGAAAACCTTTTCTTCGCCATCTCGTTTGAACTTATATGAAATTGTTTTGGCCGTAGTAATATTCAAATCCGCAATACCAGCAGCCCCTTTAATTGTTTTGCTTTCTTCATATTGTTTGATAAAACTTTCTTTTTGATGAGAAGAAATATTTGAATAGGGACCACGTTCCCTCCGTTTCCATCCTCGCTGGTGCTGTTCACGTCTACACCACTCATTTTAATGTTTTAGTTAATAAATAATTACCAACATGTTAACTACATCAGAAAATGGTTTTAAAAAATATCCGATGGCTTAAATTAAATTATCCGATGGCTTTTACAAGTATGACATCAAAAAAAACATTCTTTCATGTTAAGGTGGGTGGTTGGCTTGCAGCCGCCATACTGGTCCGCCATTTTTAATTTTCCAAAAAAGCTATGACTAAAATTAAACTAGAAGGTTATAGCTAAAAAATGAGTCTAACTGGAATTTTATAGGTTGCTCCAATTTTTGGACAGAGAGGGGTGGCCGAGATGACAGAGAATCCCCAATATATATTATTATATAAATCAACTATTGTTGACTAACAAAACTCTTTCACTACATTCAATATATTACGAAAACAGGTTATTAATGTAGAATTTCGCCGTTAAATTATTTATTTAAATGTTTTTTTTAAATGTTTTTTTTCAATTTATTTTATTTATTTATTTATTCATTTCATATAACATACAATTTGGAAAAGTTTTTTTTTGTTTTTTAAAAGTTTTTTTTGAATTGGGAAAAGTTTTATTTGATTTAAATAAAAGTTTTACTTGCAATTGAAAATGTTTAATTTATTTTTTAATTTATTTTGGAAAATGTTTTATTTGAATTGGATAAGGTTTATTCTATTTTAGGGAAAGTTTCGATTGAACTTTAAATGGTTTATTTTGGAATTGAAATCCTATATCACAGTCAAGTACATTCCACAAAATTGAATGAAATATTTTCTTATTTCTTTTACAAAAATTTATCAATATTTGGTTTAATTGACACCGCATGCAAAAAGTTAGGCATGTTTAGTGTTAATTCTAATAAATTATAAATCAACGTCTCTGAATATCTGAAGATACCATGCCAACTACGGATTAGGATTATATTTAAATAAATTAAGTTTCTTTAAGAAACTTGTTAACATTAACTTTAAAATTTTTAGGATTATAGCTATCGGGGAATACCCAAGCGGCCAAGTCATTCCAAAGGTGAGAGACTCTATTGAAAAAATCACGTTGAAAGGCGACAGTTCTACACTTTTTTTTTTAAACTGTAAATTAGAATTTTATATATAACAGTACAGAAACCTTTCATAAAGAAATGATTTTAAAATTTTTATGAGATACAAGGGGAAATTTGCACATTAGGGTGGACCTTAAAAACACAAATTTTAAAAAATTGTGTGTAAAATTTTAAATCAATCGTTCAACTGTAAGGCGTGCCCACGGCCACTTAAAGTTTGGAAGTATTGTTTTGGACCTTAAGGAAAAAAAATTAATTTTTTTGTACGACACCCTCCCATTTCGTGTCAATACCCTTAAAAATGTTATTTGAAAAATTTGAAATCAATCGGTCAACTTTAAGGCGTGTCGCCGGCCACTTAAATTTGAGAGGTTTTGTTCTGGTACTTAAAAAAACTAAAATAAATTTTAGTTTTTTTAAATGACAAATTGATTTCAAATTTTGCAAATACTATTTTTATGGGTATTGACACCAAATGGGAGGGTGTCGTAAAAAAAATTAGATTTTTTTTTAAAGTTAAGAACAAAACCTCCCAACTTTAAGTGGACGGGGGAATTTTATTTCAAAGTTACCCTGAATTTCCAGAAATCTTTCACTGTTCTCAAACAAAACTAACCTCTAATTAGTTTTTCACTTGGCCTTAAATATTGGTACGCTGCACTCACATTTAACTAATTTTGATGGTTTTACTTTCTCAAAAAAAAAAATTCAAGGTTACTGGCAGAGCTTTTAAGCATATGTGTCAATGTCGAAATACGTCTATAAAGCTTTGAATTATTATATAAATTTTTTCTCATACAGCTATAACACTTAAAATTTACTTCCAACTATTATCGTTGAAGTTGTTTGTATTTTAAATTCTCATAAAACGACAACTTTTTATATTACAGAGTCGTAAAATGGCAACAATAAATTCTTTTATACTGCGTACTTATAAGCAAAACGGTTACTATTTTAATTATCAATTCATTACATAAGTTGTTATGTCTGACAGTCCATAAAAAACTGTAGTTTAAACAAATAACATTTACCTAATTTTTTACAACTCACCAAAAATATACTGATGTTTTGTTATTACCGTTTTTAAGTGTCATTCTTCATTCTTGATATAAAAGGTGCCTCTGACTGTGTTTGGTTTTGTTTGTAAATGAAAGAAGATGTATCCGAATATCCAGTTTCCCTTCCTAATACAATAAATCGTAAACTGAAATACTTTCCGTTTTCCGGTCACGTAACCCATAAAACCATTCAAATTTTCCACACAAAATCCTCCACATTGATCAAACCATAAGTACTTCTAAACACTTCCCATAAACTCTTAAGATTTATTGCATAATCACCATCATCTATCTACCAACTTATTTTCCCTTAACCATCATAATAAACCTTAAAAAACAATTTCCCGTTTCTATTCCTAAGTACTTCGGCATAAACATAACTTTAAGATTAATTGCTTCTTCTCTGATTTGACTTTATGAATTTTACTTTTTTTAACGATTTTGTTTTTTTGTTTTCTATTTTTCCAGTTTTTTGCAGTAAACAAAAAAATTTTATTGATTGGAAACTTGTTCTTGATTGTATAAGGTAAGTTTTTCTTTTATTTTCTTTTTATTCTCGTTACAGTGATTTGTTATATATTGTATGTAGTACATACGAATGAATATCAACAGTTTAATAGGACAACAAATTTTTTTATTATTATGTTTTGTTAAGTTAATTGAATTATTAATGCTTTTAATAAAACAATATTTATGTTGAGAGTAAGATTGAAGTTGCAAAGGGATCAAAGGTTAATGTTATGGTAAATAAATTTTGTAATAATTTTGATATTTTTATGGTTTTTCATGATGGTATTTGGTACGAAATGAGATGGTAGAAGCATTTTCCCTATTCTACTCAAATAAATAGTATGAGAAAGAATGGAAGGTCATATTGTCATAAAACCTCACACTTAACACATTAGAGGAATTGTTTCTTTTTGACGAAACGTTTCACTAAGGGGCTCATGGCTATATATCAGTAATCAGGTAAATAATCGATAAATTTGCGAGCTTGTGGCTTGGTAAGAGAACTATAAGTAAATAAAAGAATGTATCTTGCAGAAGTTAGGAAATAAAAAATCCCAAGTGATTCTCATAAACAACAAAGTGATTGGTACCGAATGTTTACCACTTGATATTATTTTTCTATCCTTTGATAGTTTGATCCGAACATGACGCTTCGGAGCCCTGAGAGAGCCAAACATTCTCCCACAATGTGAGGGACTGTTTCATCCTCTTCAAGCAAGAAGCGGTATGTTGGATCATTTTCTTCCTCGAAGCGGTACCATATGCTTGTTCACATGATGGTGACCTGTTAGTAGTCCCACCAATAACCTGCAGTCTGACTGAGTCAGATTTAACATGAATTTGGTGGTTTGCTGGCTCAACTCTGGAGTAACCTTCTTGGAGACCTTGCAACCTTCTGTGCTCCTCCATTGGAAGTTACTGGACTGAAAGAGAATTTGTTCGACTAGCGATCTTATCCTACTTTTCGATATACCAATTGCTGGTTCAGAGCCTATGAGCCTCCCTGCGCAGCTCTTTGCTAAATCATTAGCTTTTTCGTTCCGAAGATTCCCACTATGCCCTGGTGTCCATATCAGTGATATGCTGTTCTTGAGCCCGAGATAATTGAAGGACCTAGAACGTTCTTGCCCTATTTTGACTTAATAGTGTAGTTTTCCAGAGCTTTTAGAGCAGCCTTGCCATCAGTAAAAATACTAATGATCTTGCCAGACCACTTTAGCTCCGTCGCTCGTCTCGATGCTGCATTTATGGCAAATACCTCAGCCTGAAAGACTGCGCAGTATTCGCCAAGTGGAAATTACAGCCCAAGATCTTCATTACTGACGTAAACAGCAGCACCTCCACCATTTTCAGTGAGAGATCCATCTGTCTAGATGTCCAACGTGTTGGCCTCACTGTCCAATAGCAAATCAGCCGAGGACCGGTCCTTTATCGTTGGAATTACAATTCTATACTACTTTTGAAAGGCAGTTAGAGGTACTGTGTCATCAGTTGGTATAGACAAATCTGTCAGGTGTTCTCCAGATCCCTCCGTAGCGCTTGATGATTTTTCCTACAGCCCCTGGTGTTTCGCAGGAGTTTGAACCTTTTTGTACCCTTAAAAGCCTATATTCTTACAAATATATGCAAGGGAGGAAGCCAGTAGATCATTTTCGGAGTCAGCCCCCATTAGCCACCGAAAGTCCTCCTGCATTGCCACAGAACTCGAGTTGCGTTTTCGCATTTAGTCTTAACATGAACAGCCCAACGCTTCACACCTATCTGAATTGTGGTGTTGTCCTTCGTGTGAATAAACAGACATCGAACTACCGTCGTATCCACCTTAGGAGTGTTTTATTACTGTATTACTATATTAGCTGTTCCATAACTGAGCATTCCTACGGCTAAATCATCTGAGAATAACTCAGCCAGAACCTGCATATCAAGACTTTAGTGTGATGCTATGCAGGTTCTGGTTTTGTCAGGATTCCCTTTGTACAGTTAATATACTATAAATAGAAGCCGATAGATGGCTTCTTTCTCTTAGTCGGTTATTTCATTTCACAGCTGATTGATTTTCTTGAAGACATCCACTGGTGAAGTATCAGTCATATTGTGTGCTAACTTTTTGTTTAAATTATTTTTTTCTGTGTAGTTTAATTTTTGTTTGTGGGTTTTTTTCCGGAGATGAAGATATAGAACCTGGACGTCGAACACGCGAGAGCGAGGGTAACAGGAGTAACAGGAGTTGAATAAACATACGCCGAATAAAAGGGTGTGCATAGTAATGTTGATATAAACTCAAAGTGGATAAGCGAAAACCAACAATGGCGGTCTATCGCTTTTGAGAGTAGATCCGTATTTTGGTATTTTCAAACAGATACAAATAAGCTGTACTCCAGTTCATCCAATAAGGTGCTAAATTAATTCATATGTCCAAATAGTAATTCAAACAAAGACTTTAATGGTGAAATTTTTAATCTAATGTAACATCGTATTTACTGCATAATGGCGATCGTAAATAATATAAATTTGTGTTTAGAAAATTAAATTACGTATAATCCGAACTGTAGTTCAACAAATAACTTAATGCATAAAATAATATAGTAAAATTAATCATTCAGCACTTAAGAAAAATAATAGTAAAATTCATTCTTTAATGTTAAAATTGCTGATACGTCATAGTGGCGATAAGTAGAAACCTAAATTTTAGGATTGATAGAATGAATTGTATAATAATCGAACATTGATTCTTTGAATAAATTATTAATTAAAATATTGTGTGAAACCGTCTGTGAAACTTTATAGAGTAATGATCATAGAGTAATGATCATATTGATCATAAAAACCCTGCGTAAATTGTTGGAGTGTCATAAAGGCGACCAATAGAAGCCTGGACTTGTGGGTTTGTTAAAATAAATGGTTTTTTTTCGTTGTTAAAAACGACCAGGGGATCAGATACACTGTGAAATAAACAACTTGTTTTTTGGTCTTCCATCGAATCTCGCTTTAACAGATCACCCTCCATTCTCGGGTGGTAAACAATCTGCAGGACAACAGCATCCGTCAGATTCGTCTGGCGAAAATTCAGTCGACCTACTAGAGCTGAAGAGGATTGTCTCAATTATTATAGTGATATTAACTTACGTGATACTGATACTCGGATTCTTATGGATTTTTACTGATGGCTGATGATTATGGTGAACTATGCGCGAGCAAATAATTGGGGAGTGGGACTGGCCAACATTATGGGGTGAGTGAAATTGCCATATTCTATTTGTATGTGTGAACTATTCTGTATATGTATGTAGATGTAAGAGTGTGTGTATATGGTTGTGTGGATGTGGGTACGTATGAGCGTGTATATTTGTTGCATGCGCGCATGTCTTTCGGAATCCAGTTGGAAACATGTTAAAAAGAATTATACATAAATATTGAAAAAAAAAAAAAATTATTGACGAAAACTTAAAAATCTTTAAAATTAAAAATGGATGGCGTATTACTGTTTAATCAATCAAATGATTTAGTTATCGTAAATTTGATGATGGAATGACACACTCAAGTTCGTGAATTAGCAACAACGAATAGATTAGTAAAAAGGGTATTTCGGATAAAAAATTAAAGAATATCTTTATTCTATTGCTATCATACCAATTTTTGGTCCAATTATCGCATATCAACGGATAATGTTTTGTCAATTCGATAATTCGTGTACTACAGTGAAAGGTGAAACCGATTTCAATATTAATTTTTTTCTTGAAGAATTTCTTTTGGGTATGTTTTTATATTAAGCGTGGAACAAATTTAGTTGAAATGTTACAACGACATTTGGGGATATGCATCTCACTTGTTAAACATATGTGTGGTCCTGAGGTGATTTTATTAATATCAATTCCAAGACATGGAGATATATTGACTTTATTAATTGATTCACGGAATGAGTTGTACAAGTATGATCAGTCTGTACTGGTAGAAGCGGTTAGACAGCTTTTAGTAAATTCTGATGTACTACCATGTGTGTGTGTGTATGTGTGTGTGTGTGTGTGAGTGAGTGGATGAAGTACGAGAGCGTGTGAATGTGTGAGTAAATGGGGTGTTGGACGGGGTGATCGCGGTTTAAACCATAATAGAACGCATGTTATTGTAGGAACTAGGTTTTATGTGTTATTGTGACACATCCTAAAATTAAAGTTTTTTTAGTTTGGTCATTGAGTTATTTTATATGTACGTTGCTGGTTTTTAGGGTTCCGTACTTTGAAAAAATAAAAACGGTACCCTATTGGTGAGACTTCGGTGTCCGTCCGAATTTCTTCATAATCAATTTACTCACCAACTCACCAAAAAATTTATATGTCAATTTACTCACCAACTTGGAGTTTGGTTTCAATCGTCAACCGATGAGGTCAATTTTTGTTAATTTATCGTTTTGCAATTTTTATAAATAAATATTAATTACAATATCGATCAATTAAAATAATCCTGTTCTTTTTCTTGTTTTGAAAAGTTATTTTTCTTCTTTTTTTTTCTTAAAAAATTATTGTTCTTTTTCTTAAACTATTAATAGCAGTGAAGTGGAGTTGTTTTTAGTTTATACGATTGGGAATATCATTCTAAGTATCGAAAACAATTGATATAGTTTTTGGTCTTCAACCAATCTATATTTTTACTATTATTTTCTCTTGGTTTATTACAGTGAAGTGTTACATAGATAGTGCAGTGTTAGTTCTGTGTTGGATGAGCTCGATTTTGTCCGCTAGGCAACAACAAATCAGGACAAATACAGATAGTTTCGAGCATTGGGACTACATAACATAGGTATCATTAGAAATTAATAAACCATTCTTTACATCATATTATAAAGAACATATGGAGTAAGTGGGAAGTAAATTTTATTAATCCTATATAATTTGATAATCATCATAATTAACGTCCTTCATCACCGGGAATTAAATAAAACACAACTGTTCGATTGTGTAATGAATAAATGAAATTTTACAGAAACAATTTAGTCTTATCTATAAAAAACTTTTCTTTTCAATCGCCTATTAATAATAAATAAAACATAATCTGTGATTAAATCCATTGGTGTTGTGAATGTAGTGCTGAATTAAAATCAACAAACTTGTTATTATTAAATTATTTACTGTTCATACGGATTAAGTTGTATATAGATTGTATTAATCCTTTGAATTGAATACAACTTGAGTATCATCTTATAACGTCCTTCATCACCGGGAATCAAATGAAACGTAACTGTTTGATTGTGTTATGAAAAAATAAAACATTTCAGAAGCAATTTAATCCTAACTACAATAAAAAATTTCTTTTCAATCGTTTATTGATAATAAACAATACATAATTTGTTGATTAAATCCAGTGGCGTTGTTGTGTTCGTCTGTTCCTTTCCTTTGTTAACTTTATCGCTGTAGATCTCTTTGCCCGTCCCGATTCTTGGTTTTTATCAAGATGATAAAGCCGGACGAAGAAGATGAAGCTACAAGAGCTGCTGCAGAGCTGCAAGAACTGATGGACAAGCTACCACCGAGTCCAGTAAATATACAGCAATTACAGCAAGAAACAACAACATCTCGAGAGGAAAGCAAGTGGACTGATGCTTTAACTAAGAACCAACGAAAAAAGTTAAGGAGAGCAAGGAATAGGCAATCTAAGACATTGGAGCACAAAGAGGCTCCTCAGTCAAGTCAAAAAGACAATAGAATTGCCAATTACATTGACAAAAAAAGGAAACGCAGTGGAGATACTCCACCGCAGATGGAACAGGCCGCAAAAAAACCAGCAGGTGGCAGAGTTGTCCCAACTGAGGATCGTGTCAGACCTCCATTGACGCATCGTGGCTCTACAATAGCCTCATTGTCCTATGCAAGGATTGTAACAAATATGGAGATAGAGTACGCGATCATTGACGGCTCAGCGGCAAGTCTAGCATTAACTGAAGATCAACATAGCGCTCTTCGAGCTGCGTTGACTTTACGTTTGGATGAGGAGGTTGTAAGCTCAACAGAGTTTCCTCGCTTCTCATCTTTTTCGTACTGGAAAACATTTTCTCTAGTTGTTTGTGAAAACGAGCGGGCAGTAACCTGGCTTAAGGAGACTGTGCCTAAGCTTTCAGTGTGGGATGGAGCCAATCTTCAAGTAAAGAAGAAAAGTGAACTCCCAAAACCGGTCAGAGCATCGGTTTTTATTCCTGGTCCTCCTGAGGACCCTGGAAAAATTCTTGCTAGACTGCATAGATACAATCCGGACATGGATACTTCCGGATGGAGGGTGTACAGTCAGCTGAAAAAACAAAAACCAATGGCCTGTATACTAATCTGTGGTATAGATGAGAAGTCTGCAAAGGTTATAAAAAGTATTGATCTAAGGCCATACTATGGTATGCAACGGGTCAACTTCACACTAGACAACAAAGTTAGTGGGGATACTGCAACAAATACGGAGACCCCACGGACGGCTATATCAAATGATATTGCTGAAACTGAAGTCGAAGCAATTATTAGTGCCCCGTTTGATGAAGACATTACAGTGACATCGAAAGATGGAGCTGTCAATAGTAAAATGGATCTCGAGGGTTATCTTGTCACACAAGACGATCTGCTAGGTGATGGGGGACTTGCAATCTGGTTGGTGGCACGACGGTGACGCCTTTTCGCAAAGCTGAAGCTGGAGCGGCAACTGCTGCATGTGGAGGTCCTCCCCTAGTTAACAGCACGACGGCAAGGTCTAACGACTAAGCTGAAGTGTCGGTTTTGGTTTTCTGTTGTGTTTTTTTTTTATCTCTCTATTTTTTTTATGGGTAGCTTAAAAATAGCACAAATAAATTTGCAGCATAACAAATCTGCTTCCGCTGAATTATGCCAAGCAATTGTTATGCAGCATACAAATGTAGTACTGATTCAGGAACCATGGGTAAATAAAAATTGTATACTTGGCCTGAATTGTAAACAGGGCAGGGTGTTTGTCGGTACAGTTACGGAAAACCCTCGTTCGTGCGTTTACTTGTCGAATGACATATTTGGTATACTTATACCTCAATGTAGTGGCAAAGATGCCGTTGCTATTAAAGTGACGGTCAAGATGGAGGGTGTTGATACTGACGTAGTCTTTGCATCAGTATATCTACCGTATGATGGCATTATTCCAACACAAGATCTTATTAAAGTAGTGGAGTTCTGCAGTAACAAGAAACTGCCCTTGATTCTGGGGTGCGATGCAAATGCGCATCATGGAATTTGGGGCAGTTCGGACAACAACAGATGAGGAACAGACCTCCTTGAATTTCTGCATGGTACAGACCTAGAAATTCTAAACAAGGGGAATGCTCTGACTTTTTCAAATGCGATTAGAGAGGAAGTAATTGACATTACCCTCACTAGCCTAGCTTTGGCTGAAAGGGTTCAAAGTTGGCAAGATATTCTCACGTCGGACCATAAGTGCATCAATTTTGACTTTAAAGTCGATACAGTGGTTAAAGACAGTTTTAGAAATCCCAAATCTACGGATTGGGCTATGTACCAACTACTTCTTAACCAAATGTTTCTGGAATTTGATCCGTCAATCAAGTGTACTCAAGACATTGAAAACGTTGCGAATCGGATTCAAGAGTTTATGGTCAAGGCTTTTGAAGAATCCTGTCCACATAGGGTGCTCCATCATGAAGGAAGTTCACCTTGGTGGAATAGAAAACTGAAGAAGCTGAGATCTACGGTCAGGAAACTTCTAAAGAAAGCCAAGCAAACAAATAATACCGATGACTGGATCATTTACCGTGAAAGTCGGAGGGAATATAAATACAGTATTCGGAGTGCTAGAGAGAGTGCTTGGAAGAAATTTTGTGAATCCATTGAGAGTTATCCTGTGGCAGCTAGACTTCACAAAGCACTCTCAAAAGAACCCAAATACCAACCGGGATTACTGCTTATGCCAAATGGCAGGTATACGGAATCTGTGGAAGAAGCAGCACAATATCTGCTTTGTACACACTTTCCGGGGAGCAGCATCACTGCTGAGATGATAGAACAACCAACTGTAACACCAAATAGAGAAGGTTGGATCTTGGCTGAGAATGTGGTGAACATAAGATCTCTGAGATGGGCTATTGATTCCTTCAACCCCTTTAAATCTCCTGGTCCGGATGGAATCTACCCATGCATGTTACAGAATTATGTGCTTGGCCTCATTGAATCACTTTTACATTTATACAAGGCATGTCTAGCATATAGCTATGTCCCAGAAGCGTGGCGGAAAGCTAGAGTTGTCTTTATACCTAAACCAGGTAAAACAAACTACAGTGAAGCCAAGTCATTTCGGCCAATAAGTCTCAACTCCTTTGTTCTTAAAACGTTGGAAAGGCTGGTTGACCGTTATATAAGGGATACCGCCTTACTACAGTTTCCACTAAGTACCAACCAGCATGCATACCAAATTGGTAAATCGGTGGAAACAGCTGCGCATCATTTGGTGACTAAAATTGAAAGAGCACTTGATGCCAAAGAATTTGCTTTGGGTGTTTTTTTAGATATAGAAGGTGCGTTTGACAATACCATCTTCGAATCTATCAGGACTGCGGCATCGCAACATGGAATTAATAGCACGATCTCAAATTGGATCGTGTCTATGTTGAGCTGCCGCATTGCCACTGTTGAAATGGGTAATACTACTGCTTCAGTTTCAGTCAAACGAGGTTGTCCTCAGGGTGGTGTTCTTTCACCTCTTCTGTGGACTTTGGTAGTTGATAGTTGTTCACGCATTATCGTGAATTTTTAAATCTGAAAAATCAAAATATTTTAAATTAGAATCAAAACAAAATCAATTAAAGATTTATTTATTATTTATAAAATTATGCGAAACATTACCAAAACAATCCTTTTGAAATGTCAACGAAACTGTCAATTTGAATTGACGCGTTCGGTATATTTTGATCATTCATTCGATATTTTCAATTTTCACATTGAATTTATGTGTTCGTTATTCTATATTATTAATTCGATAGTTTCGAGATCGTTGGTAAACTTGACAGCTGTGTGGAGTTTATGATTTGTAGAGTTTTGGTTTTCTATAAAATGGACTGTTTTGGTAGTTTTGGTCTCTTATTCTTACGAATTTATATCTGAATAGTATTGTCAGTAAAAAGTGTTGTTTGTGTTACCATGTAGTTGGTTGAGTATGAGCTAAGCTCTCTCTTTTAGTTTTAAGTAAATTTTAAATATTTTGTATTCCCATGTGTTAAATCAGTAATTGTAAAATTAATAAATGAAGTTTATATAAAGTTGTGTGCATCAGGTCAGTTTTTTAATGTATATATAAATTAACCAAATAGTTTTTTCTTTGTTCTCTGACAAATATTGGTCGAGTGTGCATGCAGTAAAAAAACTCGTATAAGTTTTCATCGATTGGAACGGGTGATGTTTCCATGCATCATTCATCTCATGTACATGATGTCAACTATTATATGAGCTGAGTTATTTTCGTCATTGCTTCAGTTAATCATCTCGTTTACATAACCTCAATTATTATATGAGCTGAAATATTTCCATCATTGCATCATTCATCTCACTTACATAATTTCATCTATTATATGAGCTGAGATATTTTCGTCATTGCTTCAATCAATCATCTCATATGTACATGATTTGCAACTATTATATGAGCTGATATTTTCGTCATTGCTCCAGTTAATCATCTCATTTACATAACTTCAACTATTATATGAGCTGATACTTTCTTCATTGTATCATTCATCTCATATGTACATAACTTCAATCATTATATGAGCTGATATATTTTCATCATTGCATCACTCATCTCATATGTACATGATTTCAACTATTATATGAGCTGAGATATTTTCGTCATTGCTTCAGTTAGTCATCTCGGTTACATAACTTCAATTATTATATGAGCTGAGATATTTCCATATTTGCATCACGGTGTTGAAAGTTGATGTGCCAACCAACTCACATCAAATATATCTTCAACAAAAAAAATACAGTCCACCTCTCATCGACGCCGCATCAATAGTCTTCTTAAGAGACTGAATCAATTAGGACCCTACTCTCAGGGTTACGCTGATGATATTGCCATACTCGCAATTGGGAAAGACCCTCGCACTCTGGTGGATTTGATGCAAAATTCACTGAAACTGGTTGAAGAGTGGTGTGGGGAGCAAGGACTTTCAGTCCATCCTTCCAAATCACAGGTAGTCTTATTTACCAACAAGAGGAAAGTGCCTGCACCACCAAGTCTGTATCTTTTCAGTATGCAGTTAAGCTACTCAGATGAGGTTAAGTTTCTAGGCATTATTCTCGACAAAAGGTTAAATTGGAATACTCATATAACAAATAAAATTGATAAGGCTGTCATTTCTTTCTGGCAATGCCGTCGAGCCTTTGGTCGTTATTGGGGCCTCAGTCCCAAGATCATCTTATGGATATACACAGCAATAATCAGACCAACGCTTGTTTTTGCATGTGTTGTCTGGTGGCCAAAGACGGAGAAACAATACATCCGTGCTAGATTAAACAAAATACAGAGAATGGCATGTGTAGGTACTAGCGGTGCAATGCGTACCACACCAGCAATGTCGTTGGAGGTCATGCTGGGTCTGGCTCCTTTACATCTACATGTAGAGTACATGGCTAAAAGGGCTGTCTACAGACTGCATGTGGCAGGGTCGTGGGTAAACAGAGGGAAAACATGCGGTCATGGTCATATACTTGATAGACTACTTGATAGATACTTGATAGAGGTCATGACCAAAGTATATAACTTTGAGAAGCCCGCTGAACTTGTCATCTCTTCTAGAGAGGAATGTGAAGTATCGTGGTCCGAATGGTACTCCAGCGAGATCTATGTTTTCTATACAGACGGCTCACTGTTGAATGGAAGTGCTGGAGCTGGCGTGTACTTGGAAGGAAACAATGTCACAAGTTATAAGAAATTTCCGCTTGGTCGGTTTTGCTCAGTTCTCCAGGCGGAGGTGTATGCTATAAATGAATGCACGCATGAAATTATGCGTCTGCGTTTGCAAGGGAAGAGGATCTGCATCTGTTCGGATAGCCAAACAGCTATCAAGGCACTGGTTAACCCGGAGACCACCTCCAAACTCTTCAACGAGTGCAGGAAAAATCTCTGTAGGATAGCGCAATACAACATCACACTGCGCTGGGTTCCAGGTCATAGTGGCATTCCGGGCAACGTTATAGCAGATGAACTTGCAAGAGCTGGAGCTGGCATGAAATATTCAGGTCCTGAACCCGCCTTAGGGCTATCCAAAACGTTTGCCTTGTCACTGTTAAAAGCTGATGCCAACCACAAGATGAAGGCCTCTTGGAATGCGTTATCAACAGGCAG
The DNA here is from genome assembly GCA_963693315.1 of Diogma glabrata. Classification (NCBI taxonomy): domain Eukaryota; kingdom Metazoa; phylum Arthropoda; class Insecta; order Diptera; family Cylindrotomidae; genus Diogma; species Diogma glabrata. The sequence continues at coordinate 20,443,913 of OY856186.1, read as the reverse complement.
GCAAAGCAAGATGTTTATTAGCATTTCAGAAAAAATGTCAATTTCCTCTTAAGTCTGAAGAGGAAAACCCTCAGTACTATGGTTGGTGTCCTTACAGGTTATGGACATCTAAATAAACACCTTTTCACCATGGGACTGATCGGAAGTCCTGTGTGTGGGTGTTGTCTTGAAGAGGAAGAGGACTCGGAACACTTTTTGTGTATTGCCCAGCTTTTTCTAGGATTAGAGCGAGGACTTTTGGCTCAGAAACTGTAGAGCCTAGCATAATCAAACTGTTGCCAATACAGTTGATTTTAGGTTTCATCAAGCTTACGCGAAGGTTTGTGGAATAGTTGTTATGGGACCAAACTCGGACACGGCGCTATGGACCGCAGAGTCTGCGTGCCAGGACAAGTTTTGCCTCGTGCAACCTGTCCAACCCTTCTAATCTAATCTACTCACCAACTATAAGTGCTATTAACTTGAAATTTTCTACAGTTATTAAATGTGTTTTCCCACACCTGATGATAACAAAAAAAAAATTCAAATATTTGATTTTATCTATACTTTATGGACATAGATAAGGAGATAGTAAAACAAAAGTTTTTTTTAAGGAATCAAGTTTGGTCTAGAAAAATCGAAAAAAATGGAAAAAAAGTATTTCAAAAAAATTTTCATTGACTTCTTAGTTTTTGAGTTATTACCAAAAACGAGTGGTTTTTTTTTGTCCCACCCCTTTAACTTCGAGCATTACAAAAGAAAAAATTTAAAAAAATTCATGGGTGGAGGGATTTTGCTAAATCGATACTAAAATTTTTAAACTAGTTATAATTTCAAATAAACGTGAAACTTTACTAACAGAAACTGTTTTTTCTCATATATTATATACACGGAACCCTCAGCGAGCGAATTATATTCGCACTTGACTGACTTTTTTTCATCTAGCCGTACCGGTAGCTGCGTTCATTAATTTTCACTGAAGATCTGTATAATGGTATTAACCTATTTTTAAAATATTTTACGGTGCTATTTGATGGCTTGAAATGAGATCATAAATTTTTCCAAGCTAATTTTAAATTAAAAATCTGAACAGCAATTATATACCAAAACTTCATTTGTCTCAAACTATATTGCCATTTTCTATTAATGTTTGTGCAAAAATGCTGTCACAAAAAACTTGTAATTGAATAAAAACTATGTTCACTCATTTACTGTCAAACACAGTAAAGAATTTTTTTAATATTGTTCTAAAAAACTACAACTAGCTAAATAAACTTCACTCATCAGTCATCTGCATGCATTATTTTTTTACAGCATTTTTTTTTTGTATCATATATGCTATCAGAATTCAGAACATGCACTCGTAACATAGAATCGAAATTTTAAAATTAGTTCTTTGATTGTCATTTAAAATGAAATTTAGAAAAAAAATTGCGTTGTTGGATTTTTTTGGAATGTTTACATACGATATCATTGAATGTTTTTTTATTTGTTTGTCTTTAATTCAATGAACATATATATACATATATGGAGAAAAATTTTTGTTATCGTTATCTGTCAATTATTGTTCAAGTATTTTTTTTTTCAAAAGCATTAAAATTGATGGAAAACATAAACATGTGTGTGTGTGGTTGTGGATAAGTAGAAATTGGTCTCAAGAGTTATGAATACATTTATTTTAAAACAATAAATATATTTAAGTATTATTCATCGTTGAGAAGGCTAAAAGTCAAGAATTTATTATTTTAAAACATACACAATCCCTTTCATACATTTTTGCACAAAACTTTGAAAACAATTCAACCACATGGTTATATGGCTTGTCACAATAAAAACCGAACAACAAGTGTCAAGAACTGTGTCAAAAACTGACAACTGAAACATAATTTATATAAAACTATTATCCATTTGACATGAGACACGCAATAATCCAATTAGAAGTCATAATAATAATATTTCCCATAATGACTGACATGTTTTCTGAAACAATAATAAATAATAATTTAATATTTTTGATATTTTAGAAATGATTTGAGTTTCTTTTAATCATTTATTCTTTGTTGACGTTGTGATTGTCCATTCCGTTGTCTCTGTCTAAAATCTAAATTATATCCCTACATTTAGTATAAATTATATGTAATTTAATTTTACGATTTAATTTGCACATTTACAATAAATATTGCAACATTTCATAAAAAATTCAATAGTTTAATTATCCTAGAAAAAAGGGTATACGACGCATTTGAATACAAAAACAATAATAATAAAATGAAAATAATCCCAGGAAAAACTAAAATAAAATTACAATTGACAATTTTCTTTTTATAGATTTTATTTTTACAAAATTTCACCCTTATTTTTATATTAGACAGTTGGGAAATTTTCTGATGTTCTATTTAAAATATCATAAAAAAAAATTTATAGAAAACATGAAAAAAATAGTTTATAGTTTATAGGAAATGTTATAGTTACGTTTATGGCTTTTTTTCTATTCATATTCTATTTAGTTTTAAATAAGTAAAGTGATGATGGTAGGGTATTGCCACGATATGTATATATGATGTATATTACTTGTTGTACGACAATTTTTATAGGCATTTGGATTATATATCGGTTTGATTATTCATCTATTTCTATAAACATGAGCCGTCGAAATAGGATGCTAATGGGTTGGTTGTACAGTGGAAGTTTTTCTAAATAAAATAGCCTTCATTTGAAATCGAATGATAAAGGCAACGGAATTAATAAGTTTGACGCTTTGCATGAACCAACTAAAACGATATCGTATTAGCTTGTAAGGAAGCAAGTATAAGTATATACGCTAGAATATAAAATATATACTAAAAATAGGTAGATTTTTAAAAAAATTGAATTTTTTGGTTTAAGGCTTAATATGGGTATTCGGTTCGAAAATTCGGTTTTAGGGTTCCGTTTATTATACGGAACACTTAGTACAGTCTGTGAAGGGGGAATCAACATACAATTAATTATAATGAAAACTACATTTTTAAATCGAAAATTTTTTTTATAACATGTTATTTATACCCTCAGGATCATTCGTCGGTCATAAAAAGATGGTGGTCGACCTCCCTTATTTTACTACCCCTTAATATACCTTTTATCAAAATAAAATATTTTTGTCGATTTATAATTTTTTAAATAATACGTTTTTTAGCCTGAAAATAGGTCCCTATACGTTTTTTTGGTCGCTGATTACGAATCCGACGTCAGTTTTCCAAAATAATAACGTGAAAAGCGGAAAATCGAGAAAATTTTACCGAATTTCCAATTTTAGAGTATTATTACGAGATGCATATCATTTTCAATGTTTTTAAGTACGCTGGCAACGAATTTTCACTCAAAAAGTAAAAATCTTGAAAAAGTATTGGAAAACTGTGAAAATTATTTGGAAAATTTGGAAAATTATGATTGCAAAACCATGCAATATATCGTTTTAGTGTTTTTTTTTTTGGTCTCTGATCTCAAATTTAATATTTATAATGAAGAAAATTTTCTATTTTCCCGGAAAATGGCAAAAAAAATTTTCCGATTAAAAAATTAAAATTTTTTATTTAAAATTTAAATGTGGCATAGATGCATGTATAAATTTTTAATGCGAGTTTACTGCGCTTCAGTAGGTGCAGGTAATTTTGTCGTGTTTTTTTTGGTCACTGACCTCAAATTTGATATTTATATTTAAGAAAAACTTTCTATTTTCTCGGAAAATAGCAAAAAAAAAATTTCTGATAAAAAAATTTAAAAAATTTAAGTACGATTAAATAATAATACATGCTTGGTGACTTTGTGGTCAAATTTGATATTTAAAATAATAAAAAAAATTTATTTAGTCGAAAAATTATAAATAACTCTTGCAAGTAATATTATTTGGTTTTAAGCTGTAAATTAATATTACTTCGGTCTGAAAGACCTAAGTATTACATTCATGAGCTCAAAGTGAAATTCTTACCCCCACTTTTTTTGACATTTCTCGACGTTTAAGGACCTCCTGCCTGATTCAAAAAAAGCAAAAAAAAATGAATGTCTGTCTGCCGGCCGGCTGGCTGGCCGGCCGTCATTATGTACGCTGCTGGGAAAAACCGCTGGAGGGATTTCAAAAATTTTTTTTTCTATAAATAGGTATACACAAGGGACAGGTCCGAAAGGACGCGAAAGGAATTATAAGTCCGCAAGGACGCTGTGTTTGATAACTATACCGGAAGTGTGTCAAAAAAATCATCATGTCTGTCAAAAATAGCAAATTTTCATATTTTTGGCTTAAAAAACGTTCATTTTAAGTGATTACGAGTAGGAACATTAAATTTGTGGGATCAAAAACTAGATTATTGCATTATAAGCTTGTCAAAAAAATGTTGTCAAGTGTGTCAAAAGAAAGATTTTTATTTATTTTTTTACCCAACTTTTTGGAAAAAAATAAAATTGTTTATTTGAAATGAAATTTTGTTATTATTATTGAGAATTATGGCATTATAAGTTTGTCAAAAAAATGTTGTCAAGTGTGTCAAAAAATGATATCAGTTATTTTTTAGCCAATTTTTTGGAAAAAAATGTAGCTGTTTTTATGACGTAAATGTAATTGAAAATGTAATTGGACACGGAAATTTTTGAATTTGTTATAGTTTTTGAAATATTATTGAAATTTAGAAAAAGTTTAAATATTTGATTTCATTGTAATTTTTAGAATATTTTTGGAATTTTGAAAAAGGTTTCAATTTTTGATTTTGTTATAATTTTTGCAATATTTTTAGAATTTTGAAAAAAGTTTCATTTTTTGATTTTGTAAGAATTTTTGGAATATTGAAAAAATTTTAAATTATTGATTTTATTATAATTTTTAGAATTTTGACACGGAAATTTTTGAATTTGTTATAGTTTTTGAAATATTTTTGGAATTTTGAAAAAAGTTTGTATTTTTGATCTTGTAATAATTTTTGCAATACTTTTAGAATTTCGGGAAAAGTTTTAATTTTTGATTTTGTAATAATTTTTGCAATATTTTTAGAATTCTGGAAAAGTTTGAATATCTAAGAATTTTTGGAATATTATCGGAATTTAGAAAAAGTTTAAATATTTGATTTTGTTCTAATTTTTGGAATATTTTTGACATTTTGAAAAAGTTTGATTTTATTTAATTTAACAATATTTTTGGAATTTTGATTATAATTTTCCGGCAACGTATTGATGTTTCGTGTTAGTTTTGTAATAAATTAAAACTAAAAACCATGTCCTCGTGAATGTTTTTTGCCGAAAACTATATCAAAATCCTTAACCCAGACCGAAGTCTTGATATCTCAGAGCTGTGAGATTTCAGCCCCTCCATATTTTTTTATTGTTTTAACTTTTTTTTCAAAGATGATTGTGAGTTATCAAATTATAATAAAAATTATCCTCAAAAAATTTATTTTACTGCGTAGCATACAAAATTTTATATATTTTTTAATGTCCCTGAAAATACATTTTTTGTTATAAATATTGAATAATTTTAATTAAGAAAAAAAAAATGAAATTTATAATTTGTAAGTTTTTGAAAGTAATAAATTTTAAATATTTTATTTAAGAAAATAAAGATAAAACGGAACTGTATACGCTCCGTTCCACTACTACTTTTAGGTTTAAAAATATTGCGACGCTGATGCATAGGCTGACTTCACCACAACTCTGGAAACATATTGTTCTGGATATATAATGAGCTAATATCCATAAAATACTTTAATTAAAAGCTAACCAATATTATGGACTTCGTAGTTCTAATAATAAAAATATTAAAGCAGGCAGTAGTATTCCAACAAACATAAATTCTGTTGTACGAAAAAAAGTAAAAAAAATTTTATCGGAAGTGACAAAGCGGAAGTTAGGATGCAGAACTGTTGTAAACTTTACTAAATGGGTATGTACCAAATTTCATCCAACTCGATTATTAGGTACAGAAGTTATTGAGCTTCCAAAATAACAGGTGCTTGGAGGACCCCCTACCACTTTGTTCACTATCGCTAAAAAAACTAATCAGTTTCTTGCCATACATATTTGCATCTTTTTGCAAAGTGTAATCAAAATTACTTAACGAACGAATGTTGTATGTTTCCAACAAACATTGAAACAATAAACAGGTGTTTAGGAGGACCCCACCACTTATCCCAATATTGTCCAAAAACTAGTCAATTCTTTGTCAATAAAGTCTTTATCTTTTTTCAAAGTGCCATTAAAATTGTTTAATGAATGAAATCTGTATGCTCCCAACAAACTTTAAAAACCAATGTGTCCCAAAAGATGATAATTATCTTCTTACACTAATTGAAATTTTTCCATAAGTTTTATCATAATCACTTCATTATTGTAGGCTGTAGTGTGCATAAAGATACTGAAAAAACTGCCAACAAGTAAAAAAAAATTTTTTTTACCGGAAGCAAAAAACCGGAAGTTGGGATGCAGAATTTTTGTAAATCATACTAAATGCTTATGTACAAAGTTTCATCCAATTCGATTATCAGGTACAGATGTTATTGAGCTTTAAAAAAAACAGGTGTATGGGACACCCCCCACCACTTTGTTCACTATCGCTCAAAAACTAATCAGTTCTTTGCCATACATGTTTGCAATTTTTTCCAAAGTGTCATCAAAATTGGTTCACGAACGAATGCTGTGTGCTCCCAACAAACATTGAAAAAATGCTGACACAGTAAACAAGTGTTCGGGAGACCCCGTACCACTTATCCCAATATTGTCCAAAAACTAATCAGTTCCTTGTCATTTAAGATTCCATCTTTTTCCAAAGTGTCATTAGAATTGATTAATGAATGAAGTCTGTATGCTCCCAACAAACTTTAAAAACAAAGTGTGAAAAGTCAGCAGTTGTATGGTAGACCCCCCGCCACTTTGATCAATGTGTCCCAAAAGATGATAATTATCTTCTTACACTAATTGGAACCCTGTTCCATAAATTTTATCATAATCACTTCATTATTGTAGGCTGTAGTGTGGATAAAGACACTGGAAAAACTTCAAAAAAGTACAAAAAATTTTTTTTTACCGGAAGTGAAAAACCGGAAGTTGGGATGCAGAACTATTTTAAACCGTACTACATACTCATGTACCAAGTTTCATCCAATTCGCTTATCAGGTACAGAAGTTATAGAGCTTTCAAAAAAACAGGTGCTCCAGGGACCCCCCACCACTTTGTTCACTATCGCTCAAAAACTAATCAGTTCTTTGCCATACATGTTTGCATCTTTTTCCAAAGTTTCATCAAAATTGGTTCACGAACGAATGCTGTGTGCTCCCAACAAACATTGAAAAAAGTGTGACATATTAAACAGGTGTTCGGGAGGACCCCCACCACTTATTCCAATATTATCCAAAAACTAATCAGTTCTTTGTTACTTAAGTCTCCATCATTTGCCAAAGTGTCATTAAAATTGAATAATGAATGAAGTCTGTATGCTCCCAACAAAGTTAAAAAACAAAATGTTAAAAGTCAGCATTTGTATGGTAGACCCCCCACCACTTTGATCAATGTGTTCTAAAACATAATAATTATCTTTTCACACTAATTGGAACCCTATTCCATAAGTTTCATCATAATCACTTCATTATTGTAGGCTGTAGTGTGCATAAAGACACTGAAAAAACTTCAAAAAAGTACAAAAAATTTTTTTTTACCGGAAGTGAAAAACCGGAAGTTGGGATGCAGAACTATTTTAAACCGTACTACATACTCATGTACCAAGTTTCATCCAATTCGCTTATCAGGTACAGAAGTTATAGAGCTTTCAAAAAAACAGGTGCTCCAGGGACCCCCACCACTTTGTTCACTATCGCTCAAAAACTAATCAGTTCTTTGCCATACATGTTTACATCTTTTTCCAAAGTGTCATCAAAATTCGTTCACGAACGAATGCTGTGTGCTCCCAACAAACATTGAAAAAAGTGTGACACATTAAACAGGTGTTTGGGTGGACCCCCACCACTTATCCCAATATTATCCAAAAACTAATCAGTTCTTTGTTACTTAAGTCTCCATCATTTGCCAAAGTGTCATTAAAATTGAATAATGAATGAAGTCTGTATGCTCCCAACAAACTTAAAAAACAAAGTGTGAAAAGTCAGCATTTGTATGGTAGACCCCCCACCACTTTGATCAATGTGTCCCAAAACATGATAATTATCTTTTCACACTAATTGGAACCCTATTCCATAAGTTTCATCATAATCACTTCATTATTGTAGGCTGTAGTGTGCATAAAGACACTGACAAAACTTCAAAAACGTACAAAAAATTTTTTTTTACCGGAAGTGAAAAACTGGAAGTTGGGATGCAGAACTATTTTAAACCGTACTACATACTCATGTACCAAGTTTCATCCAATTCGCTTATCAGGTACAGAAGTTATAGAGCTTTCAAAAAAACAGGTGCTCCAGGGACCCCCCACCACTTTGTTCACTATCGCTCAAAAACTAATCAGTTCTTTGTCATACATGTTTGCATCTTTTTCCAAAGTGTCATCAAAATTCATTCACGAATGAATGTTTTATGCTCCCAACAAACATAAAAACTTTGTGGAAAAAACCACCTGTTGTATGGTGGACCCCCCAACCCTTTATCCAATGTGCTCCAGAAGCTGATAAAATCTTTCTCATGTTATTTAAAAGCTTTTCGCAACGTTTCATGAAAATCGATCGGTAATTGTAGGCTACAGTAGGGATAAACACCTGAAAAAAAAACTTTTTAACCGGAAGTGACAAACCGGAAGTTGGTATGCAGAAATATTGGAAACAGTATTAAAACCTTATATACTAAGTTTCAATAAGATCATAGCTCGGGATCAGAAGTTATTCAAGATTTAAACTTAGAGGTGTTCGGGAGACCCCCCGCCATTTTGTCCAAATTTAAAATGAATCCAGATCTTCTATTTTCAAGTGAACCTGTATCATTTGCCAAAGTTTCATCAAGATCCTATGCAGAAAACTCACCCACCCACCCACCCGCTACCCACCCACCCAATAATATTGCTTATATTTTAATATAATTTTTGAAGTGAAAACTTCTTTTGGCGCACCACACACAGATTTTTCTGTAGGTAGTAAGTTATGCTGATCCGTCAGCATTTCCATCATTTATCAATTTATCAATCTATCATTTCTTAACGTTTAAAATTGCGTTGTGGATATCGTGCTCGACTGATGAGCTGTAGGTAGTGAGTTCAACTTCTGGTTGTGGTACATATTTTTTTATTGTTTTTTTTAATTTTTATTAAATACCATTAAAATGTACTCAATATTGTTGTTAAACCATCAAAATTAAACCATTAAAATTATTTTTTTTTATTTATGAATTCATAAAAAATAATAAAAATTCCTTTATACGAATTTTAAAAAATTGATCTATAACGCAGTTTTTTAAAGTTATATTGATACTGTCTTTTGCAATTTGCATTCGAGTCATCATACTAAATAAATGTTGAATATATATAAAATTGAAAGTATGTCTGTTTGTCCTTTATGCATTAATACATTAATCATCATGAAAATTTATGAAGTTGTTGTGTAAGCTTAATTTTTGCTTTTTATTTAACTATCGTTTTATACAGTAGTTTGCTTTGATCAATGTTTTTTTTTGAACATAATTTTTTTATGAAATTAAAAATAACGTAAGATAGTATAACCTGAAGTCTAAAACAATTACATTTGTATATCAAAATTATATGTATTGGAATTTTATCATCTTCACTAAATATTTTGTCGGTTTGGAATTGTATGTAATACATGTTTCTAAAATTAGGTGAAGACTTAATACTTGTAACTTGATACTTGATAAAATCAATTATATCGATTTAAAAATCACAATTACGAGAAGGGAATCGCATAAATTCTATACAAAGAAGCATAGCTTATGTATTATTAAACATGGATGGCAATCATGATAACTAAAACAATTAAAAATGGTGGCACTTAGCCGATAGTGATTTGCAAACGGCAACAATGCGCATTAATACCAATGAATTTGCTTAGCTTCTGCAGAAAGATTTGTAAAATTTAAACTTGTTGATCTATGGGTGTGACAACCACGCGTACCTTAGTCCCTGCTATTGGCATATGAGTGCTATTTTTATTTAGTTTACATTGTGAGGTTAGTGTGTGTAGTGAGCGGTTTATCGTTCTGACTTGTTTCTCATGTATTCTACTAATACGATCCAAATACTACTAATACGATATCAATTGATTGCGATTGCTAATAAAGTTTTCACTTCTGCCGTGCGGTCTTAAGCACACTCTCTGTTTTTTTTTTATATTTATTTATTAAATAAAGTATTATTTTTATTTTTTAGAAAAAATTTTTAAAATTTTAAATTTATTACTTTCAAAAACTTACAATAAAAAATATTATAAATTTCATTTTTTTTTCTTAATTAAAATTATTCAATATTTATAACAAAAGATGTGTTTTCAGGGACATTAAAAAAATATATAAAATTTTATATGCTACGCAATAAAATAAAATTATTTTAGTAATATTTTTGGAATTTTTTCAGGATAAATTTATTATAATTTGATAACTCACAATCATCATTGAAAAAAAAGTTAAAAACAATAAAAAAATATTAATTTACAGCTTAAAACCAAATAATATTACTTGCAGGGGTTTTTCATAATTTTCCGACTAAATAAATTTTTTTTATTATTTTAAATATCAAATTTGACATTAAAGTCACCAAAAAAATTAAAACATGTATTATTTAATTGTACTTAAATTTTTTAAATTTTTTTATCAGAAATTTTTTTTTTGCTATTTTCCGAGAAAATAGAAAATTTTTCTTAAATATAAATATCAAATTTGAGGTCAGTGACCAAAAAAACACGACAAAATTACCTGCACCTACTGAAGCGCAGTAAACTCGCATTAAAAATTTATACATGCATCTATACAACATTTAAATTTTAAATAAAAAATTTAAATTTTTTAATCGGAAAATTTTTTTTGTCATTTTCCGGGAAAATAGAAAATTTTCTTCATTATAAATATTAAATTTGAGATCAGAGACCAAAAAAAAACACTAAAACGATATATTGCATGGTTTTGCAATCATAATTTTCCAAATTTTCCAAATAATTTTCACAGTTTTCCAATACTTTTTAAATATTTTTACTTTTTGAGTGAAAATTCGTTGCCAGCGTACTTAAAAACATTGAAAATGATATGCAACTCGTAATAATACTCTAAAATTGGAAATTCGGTAAAATTTTCTCGATTTTCAGCTTTTCACGTTATTATTTTGGAAAACTGACGTCGGATTCGTAATTTGCGACCAAAAAAACGTATAGGAACCTATTTTCAGGCTAAAAAACGTATTATTTAAAAAATTATAAATCGACAAAAATATTTTATTTTGATAAAAGGTATATTAAGGGGTAGTAAAATAAGGGAGGTCGACCACCAACTTTTTATGACCGACGAATGATCCTGAGGGTATAAATAACATATTATAAAAGAAAATTTTCGATTTAAAAATGTAGTTTTCATTATAATTAATTCTCCCCTTTACAGACTGTACTAACTATTGGTGAGAGTAAAACGAGTTTTTCACATTATATCGATCATCTCGTAAACTGTAAATGCTATGAATTTTAAATTTGAGGTGCGTATAAAACTAATCTGACCACATGAAATGACGGATACAAATAAAATTAAAGTGGTTTTTGTTGTGTTTCCAGGGATACGACTTGAGACCTTTGAGAAAATACATTTTTTTATAGATTCAAGTAGGGTATCATATGAAAGGGCTTCATTTCAGTATTCCTTAAAAATTTGTTTTGGAATTATACACCTCACCATTTTTTGTATAATTTTAAATAATGACGTTTTTTCGTGTTTTCTTACCTCGATTAGCTCCGAACCTAACTAAACGAAAATTTTCAAATGTATTTGGAATGATAGAAAAATTAGTAAATTTTTAATTAAAAATATATAAAGTGTCATATACTCATAAGCTAGAAACACAACACGGGCAAAATCGTCCGACGACGACGTTAGTAACATTAGAATACACAGGATACATACATTTCAACCACAACTACAGTGATAAACGAAAAAGTTTTCTTCGTCGGAGAACATTTAGATTCTATTTCTAATTTATCGTCGGCGATGATTATTGCCAGATATGAATTTTATTTTTATTTGGCTACAAGGGTAGTTTTTAATGTTATTGTGACAGTGCCGCCAACTGAAAAATATGATTTTCTGATGTTTTTCGCGTTTCTGAGATTGTAATCATTTTGTTATGAGTTGTCAACTGAATTTTCAGTTTATGTTCAAAGTTCGGTTTTATGCATTTATATATATTTCATAATATGTATTTTGTATTTTGTTTTTAAAATTAGTTGTTAGTAGAAAAATTATTATAATTTATTATTAGTAAAAATTAGTTATTTTTAAAATTGAAATTTGTAAAATTCATTTTGACAAAGAACAAAGTATTTTAGTTTATGCAATTTTATTTTTGACAGCTTTTCACGCTGACGCCTTTGTTGTGGTTACAACAGCAAAATTGTAGACGTTTTTTTTATCGTCCGACGTATCGTCCGTGATGTGTTTCTACCTATAATTAGATTTGTTAAGGGGGTGAAAATGAGAAGGGGTAAAAATACTATTTAAAATGTGGTCAAGTGGGGGTGTCATTTGAAAGAGCACCTAATTTAGAAAACAAATCAATTTTCGGAACGAAGTTCCTTATCGCGCGTTGTGAAACGGGGCTAGACGGAAAAAATTAAGACCAAAAGTTGTAACGACACTTTTGTGATGAAATGAGAAAAAAGTAAAAAAAACGAAAACGAAGTTTTTTAGTAAAAAACGAAACAAACGAAATTTATTAAATTTCTATCTAGTATTTTATATATTCTTTCATTTAGTTTATGCTTTGCTTTCGGAGTGGATAGACGTATTATTTTAGATTTAATTTATTTCAGGCTTAAAAAAATATAAGTTTTAAGATTTCAGCTGTGTTTAAATTCATTTTTCACTTTCTTTTTTCGGAAAATTAAATTAAATTCATGCATAGGGAAAGATTTAAAAACAATTATTTTAAGTTTCCTTTCTTCTGCATCTTAACTTTTATTTTAGTCATAATTTTCTTTGTTTTTAAATATTTTCTATTGATTAGAAATTAAAGAAACAATTCATAAAATTGATTTGTTCTTTCTTTGCAAAATAAGATAAGCAGGTTACAGACCTTCAATCAATTTGTCAATCAATTGAAAACGAAATAAAATTTAGGGATTTTTACACTAAATTTTATTTCGTTTATTTGAGTTTTCAAATTGATTGACAAATTGATTGTAGGGGTGTAGCCTGCTATAGAGAAATATTTCATAATTGTTTTTCATAATTCATTTCATAATTCATTTCGATTTGACTGAAACAACTGAATTATCTGAAAAGAATATATTAAGCATAATATGTAAAATGTATTTTAACTAGAACATTAAAAACGTTTCGTTGTCATTGTCGATGTAGTGGGTTGTCAGAAAGGTTCGGGTTCAACGCGGACCCTATATTTTTTTTTATTGTTTTTGTCTATTTTTTATAGAACATTAAAACTATTCCTTTTGTCATCATTTGTCATCATTGTCATCATTTCGAGTGATTTATGATTTTTAATTTTATTACAATTCCTTCACTAATTAATCGAAAGGAACTTCGTTCAATCCGGGTGTCCCTTGACACCTTTCTTTACTTTTTTTCGAATTTTGCGATGCATAGTTTTTGAGTTATTGTTAAAAAAGTGCGACTTTCAGACCGTAACCCCCCCCCCCCCCATCTACGTTTCTACACTGATTGACAGAAAAATTTGAAAAAATTCACTGAGTAAGGAAATTTGGTAAATTTTGTATGAAAATTATAGCGAAGTCTCAAAAAATTATATTTCTGTGTGTTTAGGGGACCGGGGTAAAGAGGGTAAAATAAACCTTTTCTGACCCAAGCGAGTGGGGTGTCATTTGAAAGAGCACCTAATTTAAAATTCGTTGCAATTTTTTTTTTAAATTTTGCGGTGCCCAGTTTTTGAGTTATTGTCAAAAAAGTGTAAAATTCAGACCGTTCCCATACATTTTGATACTGATTGACAGAAAGATTTGTAAAAATTCATAGAGCTAGGATATTTGGTAAATTTTGAATGAAAATTATAACGAAGTCTCAAATAATTATATTTGCATGTGTTTAGAGAACGGGGGTAGAGAGGGTAAAAAAACCCTTTTTTGACCCGAGGGAGTGGGGTGTCATTTGCAAGAACACTTAATTCAAAAATTATTGCATTTTTTTTAGAAATTTTGGGTGCACAGTTTTTAGTTATGGACAAGAAAGTGCAAAATTCAGATCGTTCCGTTCCGTCCCCTACGTTTCGACGATGATTGAAAGAAAAATTTTAAAAAATTGGTAAATTTTAAATGAAAATCATAGCGAAGACTCAAATAATTGTATTTCTGTGTGTTTAGGGGATGGGTGGGACTTTTTTGACCCAAATGAGTGGTCACATGAAGGAGTATATAATTTAAGAAACATTACAATTTTTTTTAGAATTTTGCAATGCATAGTTTTTGCGTTATTGGAAAAAAAAATATTTTTAGTATGCAGTCTCTCCACCCCCCCCCCTAATTTCAACACTTGATTGACCGAAAAAATAATCAAATTTAATCCATTTACAAGCTGGTGTAATTGAAGCTTTCTTAAGTTACCAAAAACATCTATGGATAAGATTTAACCTGAATTAACATTTTTTTCGCCATTTTTGATCAATGTAGACTTGATTGTAATTTACTATTGACATTTACAATTTAACATTTATTTTGTTATGCGTCTATAGTCTGGAAATATAAGGACATTACAACACAATTTTTTGTCAATAATTTTTGATATTGTGTTCTTATACATTTACGGAACCCTTGACGAGCGAATTTTATTCGCACTTGTCTGACTTTTTTTTTATTTAGTTGCAAGAAAATAATTGAATCGTTGCCTGTAAAATCATTAATATTTAATGATAAATTAAATTTTAAGATTAAAATACAAACCACTTTTTTTTGATAAGCCTTTACCGAAAAATTATTTACTAACAATATAAGTTTTAATTTATTTTATATAATTTGAAATATTTAAAATATTTGAATTCCTGTATGATCGAATAATCATTAAAAAAAAATTTGTTTCTGTTACTGTTGCGGTTTTAGAAGTTATGTTCGAACCTTAACGCGCTGGGTCAAACCGATTTCGAATTCGGATTCAGCGATTCCAAAACTTTATGGTATGCCATAAAGTCATACATTTTTTGGTGAATATTTCATGGGGTCATGAAGTTATAGGATTAGGGGTTTAAAAGGATACAAGGTTATAAATTTAGTTAAGAAATCGATGTATTATCGGAATTTAGGGTTAGAAACGTTTAGGTCTATCGAGTGTAGCAGTTTTAGTGGATTTTGTATTGCAATTTTTTGAGATTATGTCCGAATCCTGACGTGTGGGGGTCAAACAGAGGTGGAATTCGGCTTTCAAAACCCCTAAAATTAATTTAAAAACCCCTTACGCCGATTTCTTACTTCACCACAATTTTAAATTGTGTAAAGTAATGCAATCTATCGAGAAAAAAAAATCTTACATACCCCAAATTGCGTTTTTTCTTTTGTTTTGGACATCCTCTATCTAAATAGCCAATAAAAATTTTTTGTGTACGTCTATGTGTGTGTGGGTGGGTGGGTGTGTGTGGGTGGGTGACCTTTCTGCATAGGATCTTGATGAAACTATGGCAAATGATAAAGATTCACTTGAAAATCTTAGATCTGGATTCATTTCAAATTTGGACAAAATGGCGGGGGTCTCCCGAACACCTCTAAGATTAAATATTAATAACTTCTAATCCCGGCCTATGTTTTAATGGAAACTTGGTGTATAAGGTTTTAGTACTGTTTCCAATATTTCTGCATACCTACTTCCGGTTTGTCACTTCCGGTTAAAAAGTTTTTTTTTCAGGTGTTTATCCCTACTGTAGCCGACAATTACCGATCGATTGTCATAAAACTTTGGTAAAAGCTTTCATGTAACATGAGAAAGATTTTATCAGCTTTTGGAGTACATTGAATAAAGGGTTGGGGGATCCACCATACAACAGATGGTTTTTTCCACTATGTTTTTTATGTTTGTTGGGAGTATACAACATTCGTTCGTGAATAAATTTTGATGACACTTTGGAAAAAGATGCAAAGTCAGCCTATGCATCAGCGTCGCAATATTTATTTAAGTGGATGTGTTATATAAATTAAGAGATCAGTGAAGAAGGAAACTTACTCGATTACTCTTGTTCTAGTTATTCTAATAAGAAATGGAATAATGAACAATTAATAAAGATAATCTTTTTTGGGATCAGTTCTTGCAGTTGATTTTTCAATTTTTGATCAAGCTTGAAAACACCGTGATCTTTAATCCCTGCTATTGACATATGAGTTAACATGAGATATCACATAATATTAACAATAATAGTGATATATCATTAGCCAAGGTTATACTCTAAGACTGGCAGATGAACTCTATTTAGTAAACGGTGGCAACTTCAATCTTAGTTATGGAGTGTTCCTTAATATGAAGGAAGCTGCAAAAATGAACCTTCATATAACTCAATATCTGGGCTTTAATCATTAAAAAAGGTAGTGCATCATTAATCATATGATCAAAAAATATTCCACTAGCTGGTTATTAGCAGATATATTTTGTAGCCAAACTTGCTGTGTAATCGGCATGACATAGGTACTATTTTATCCTAGATCACATCACAACATGGGTACTGAGGTGATGATAGACGCTTTATATTGATAGAAGACTACTGATCCCAACAAATAGTTCCATTCGTCCAAAGATATCCTTTTGCATTTTGTCTTTATGGCAGTGAATGATTTCGAAAGTTTTAGTTTTTCTCCTAGAACTAAAAAAAAATTTTCTCTTAGTTTATTTTTATTTCCTCCATCTTGTCAAGAAATATTGGCATATGTTATATTTTATTTTATCATATTTATTGTTTAGTTATCTAAACTTTCAACTCTAAACCAAATGATGGCACGTCTCTGGTGGTGGACTGTATTTTTATATTCGAATGATGTTCGAAGAAAACCAGAGATGCAACAACTTTAATTTTTGTATTCCAATGGCTTTTCGATGAGGTACGAATAAAAGCTAAGAATAAAAGTTCACAAATACAGCTTCTCTTATTTGTTTCGCATCATTCTCCTTTTTTAAAAATTTTGTATATTTTTATATCGAAATAAATTGTGATAAAATCTTAGAGTATATATATATAAATGTAGAGAGAACAGAGCTTTAAAATTGTTTGAGGAGAGACATAAAAAAGGTGATAGATTGTCTATCATAGTCTATTTCTTTTTTCTCCATTTTGATTTGTTTTTGTTTACAACCACAAACTTTTTTATTAAATTATAAATTAAAAACAATTCTAAATTTTAAATGCCAAAAAATATTAAATGTTTTCTTCATAGTTGTGCTAATTTTTATAAAATTAATTAAAATAATTACGAGAATAATTTAAATTTATTGTGTTAGTTCCAGTGATTATTAATTCAAATACTTTACAAAGAATAAGCAATATTTTCTACCGACACGAACAAATATTTATATAATGTAAATATTTTCAAAGTATATTATGCAAATTTGATCTCAAACTTTTTTGATTATTGAAAAATTTATTTTTCATTGATGAAATATCAAAAATTATAGGTTTATAATAGAAAGAGAGAACTATTTTTTTGGTTGGGGTTTTTTTCTTATAGATTTAAAAAAAATCGCAATAATTGTTTAATTTTGAATCAAATGCAAAAGTTACGAATGTACATGGAAAGAAATAAATTTTTCTCAGAGATACAAAGAAAGAAAAAAACAAAAACTGATTTGACAATGCCTATATCTCGTGAGTCAAGAAGCTCACAAATTTTTGGAAGAACATTTTCATCTTAATTTTTGGAGCTTAGTAATAAAAAAATAAATTTAGGCGGTGCCACACTTATCATAGTCTCTCCAGTCTATGCATGCTAAATATTAGTTCTGGTGATCGGTTGGATAAAATATTGTAATCAAATTAATTTATGCTATTTACTCCACGATTTACGTGTTAAAGAGGAAACAAATTTCCTTAGTCACTTGTGAAATGTAAATTTTTTTCAAATTTAGTTGTACAACGGATGAAAATAAAAATTAAAAGCACTATTCTAAAATTATAAATTCTCATTCCCTTTTAACCATTTTAAGCCTTTTACCATCCTGTCACCATAAAATTTAATTAAAAACCAACATAACCGATTTCAAAATGATATCAATCTGTCTACACAAAAAAAATGAATATATAAGTTTCAATTACCACAAATACCTTTCATGTTCAAACTTCACATCAATAGCATTTTTGGTCCTCCTTTGATAAAACATAAAAGGATAAAATTACATTTTCTTCCGAACACATACTACGAACATGATAATATATGAATTGGTTGGATTATCTTGAAAAGTTTGTCAAAAGCTTTTAATTTTTAACGATTTAAGGATGTTTAAGATATTTGTTGTTATCAACATAAAAGTTTTGTTTTGTTTTCTTAATTTGTAAGAGTTAATAATTGAAATCTATTGGATAATTATTAACAAAGTTGTAAATATTAGTTGAAAACAAACCGAAAAAGTTTACATTATTTTATGAGATAATCTCAGATTTGATACTGTAAAAGTTTTTAAGGATATGAACGTTGTTATTGACGTTAAATTTTTTAATATTTGTACATAGAGAAGGTAGTAAGTAGGGTAGGGATACTTTTGAAAATTAGTTAATTATAAATTACCATAAAAAAAATTTTCAATAAACAAAAGGTAAAAATTAGTTGTGAAAATTTGAGGTCATATAGCATCTATGTATGTAATAATATACGAATAGACTTAGCACACTACTTCCTAGACTCCTCCCCAGGCTATCCGTTCTTATATCCTTTGAAATTAAAACATTTTCACTTACGCAATATTTGTATTTTAAAGATCAAGATAAAAGTGTTTTTGAGTATTTTTTGTGTTTAAAGGATCAGTAAACTACTTCATTTACAGAGTGAGAAAGATACGAAAGTCTGTAGTGATACCAGGACTTTTTAATATTGAATTTTAAATTAAATATTTTAATGGTAGCTTTCTGTAAGTTGACAACATTTAAAAAATACTTAGATATTTTGGGTTATATTACAATCTGGAAACCCCAAAGAAATTGTTCTTTTTGTATACTTCATATTCTGTCGAAAAAATTAAAAAGCGCCAAACACATAATATCTAGTATGCATCTAGTAAACTGTAATAAATCTTTGGTTTTGAAGCTCAATTGATAACAAAAATTTCACAAATAATTCAAATACCGGCATGTCTAGGTATGTTCTTAAATAAGTCAGGTATTGCATCAGATTGGAAGCTTAAATGTTGGAAACTCTGTTGCTGGTTAATGTAACATGTGTTTTTGTTAGTTTTAATAGAGGGCGCACAATTATTTCTAATCTGCTATTTGATAGGAAAATAAAAAGTTGGATACGGATACAGAGAAATACGAAAAAAATAGAATTCAACAATTGTAGGAGATATTTCGAACCTGTTCGGGACCAACAGGCTTAAGTATAGGGTAATGTTATGAGGTAGTATTCTATTCTAAGTGTAGTTCTAAAGTATAATTCAAACTTCGTAATTGCGAGTCGAACCACTTTCCAACACGCATTAAGTTTACATTAACCGAAACTTTCATATTTGTTTCCGTTTTCCCTTTAAACATGGTTTCTTGTACTCAATCCGTAACCCTCGTCTACAATGGTTTCCGTTTGATAATTATCATAAAACAGTTGTGTGATATTTCCTAATATAGTTTCTTATATTCAATTTGTAATCGTTAATCGCTATGAATTTATCATAAAATAGTTTTTCAATATTATTAATTCGTAATCGCGCTGTTTCCAAATGTGATTTCTTGCCATCATTTCGTAATCAATGTTTTTTTAAAATTCTTTTTCAATTCTTATTACAAAATAGTTGTCCATACTCCTTAGTGGGTACAATAATTGACGTTAATAAAAATTTCCCATGAAACAACTCTATCGATTCGTTATTGTGAGCAAACGGCGTTAACTTACTATATATAGAAGGTGAAAGCTAGCTTCTCTCGTGCAGTTTTTTGATTGATTTTTTTGTGGAATGTTTGGTTTTGACATTGATGAAACGCGTGAAAAATGTTTTAATGCTTAAAATATGCTTGTAAAGAAAATGGATTTCGTTTCTGTGATATTTTTTCTGTGATAGTTATTCCGGTGAGATTGCTAGTAAATTTTTCGTGCCTATCTAGCAAAATTTTTTTTTAGAATAACAAATTATTAACACCAAAGATCCGAGGAGATTAGTTTTGCTATTTTTGATGTTGTCATCGACCTTGACAGGTCAAATTAAATTAAAACCCAGGTAATTTCCTATGGAAAAATCAAATTAATACAGTAATAGTTCTGCATGTAGTGTAAAATAAAAAAAAACTTTATTGATACATTTCAAAGAACAAGCTAGTTATAATAAATGTCAAAACATGATAAATAATTAATGAACCGGGAGTGCAGATTAGAACATTTTTCGTAGCTGGTAGCTTAATTTTTTTTTTGAATGAGTAGTCTAATTAGAGTTACGACATATTCAAATTAGTGGTGCGTGTGAAGTGATAGATAACAAAATTTTTTTTTGTTTATATAAACGATTTAAATTCCCAAATTTTATGGTTGAATTAGCGGGGTTAATTGATTTTTTTCTTATTTACGAAAGCAGATCAATAAATGTACTAATGTATAAAATTATACTGACTGATTCGTGAAGTAAATTTACAGTTTGTAGTTTAAAACATAATTTGATAATAAGTCCGAGTTATAGATTAATTAAATACTACAATAAAATTACTCAAATTAATTCAGTTAATTAGATTAAATATATAAAGAAACAACGTGGATTAACGAAATGGTGGTCAAGGTGACAGTGTCACCGTTTTTTTCTTGCATAATATCCAACCAATAATAATAAATTCAATAATAAAATACAGAAAACGGTTAAAGCAAATAAGATCTTTTGATTTGGGTGACGGATTGCTTGGTGAGGTTTACTAACTGTAAGGAAGCAATCGTGTGATTTCGTGATCTATCAACAGGGAGAAGGGTTACCATTTTGGGCAGTGCATAATTAGTTGGCGGTACGCATATCTCAACTCACGTTCTTATTTCGTTCTTGCATAATTGAATTCAACAACGGCTGTATATGGTGCGCACATACACCAACTTTTGCCTACCTTACTTTGGATCAGCGACTTACATATCGGTGCGCCTACTTGCATAACGTTTAGTCGTAATTGAAGTCAATCACTGCATATATAATTCAACTTTGAACTACGTTACTAGGGATCAACAACCGACGTATCATTACGTCTACTTTTAGATCCTAATTTGGCAATTGAAGTCGACACCAGCTTATATAATTCAAATTCCAACTGCGTTATTTTGGATCTACAACTTACATATCAGTACGCCAATTTTTCATAACGTTTAGTCGTAATTGAAGTCAATCACTGCATATATAATTCAACTTTGAACTACGTTCTTTTGGATCAACAACCGACGTATCATTACGTCCACTTTTATAACTTACTTTGGCAATTAAATTCGACACCAGCTTATATAATTCAACTTGTAACTACGTTAATGAAGCATCACTACGCATATGTGTGTATTATCCGTCCGATGAAGATCGGCTGATCAAATCAAGTTAATCAGGAGTGGGATCTGGACTAACCATGGGGTGAGTAAGCTTTATCTGTAGTTATATGTACATGTATGTATGAATGTATGTATGAATGAGAGCGTGTGTGAATATGGTCGTGAGTATGGGTGTGAGCGTGGGTGAGCGAATGCAGTGCGAGAGTGTGTGAATGAGTGCTTGAGTGGGGGGGGGGGGGCGTGAGGTTCGTGGTTTTTATTCACCTATGTGGGTCGCCAGAGTGGTCGCCTTTTTCCCCTTGCTATTTGTTTAATCAGTTCTTACCAAGACATACGCGTACAACACTGTTATTTGTGATGGAGCAGCAGGATTTCTATCTCGACCCCATAGGCTGAAGCTAGCTTGGGGCTAAATAAATGTCATCTAGGTGCGCGACCTGCTATGCCACGAAGAAGCTCTACACTACAAAATACAAAACAAAAGTGTATTCAACCTTAATTTCCCCTCCAGATATACCTCGAATAATCTAGAAATTAAACAGAATTGTAGTTAAGGAATTCCTGCTGCAAAACTAGAATTAGTTTAAAATACACTACGGAAGTGTAAAATTTAAGTCCAATGCAATTATATTCAGGGAAATAATTATAAACGAATCGCTGTATCGTTAACATAAAACCGTGTACGTAGAAGTAAAGTTATTTCTAATTGTGAATAAAGTTTTAGTATTATTTTATAGAAAATTTTTGTGTATTATATTTGATGCTATGGACAGAAAATTTCTACAATCAACCACTTGAGTTTATGAAGCTATCGAATACTCTTGTTAAGAAATAGTGTTGACAGAATTGTATTCCTGTTGTATTGAATATTTAATGGTATAGAATACTTAATGAAACCTAGTGTTTTTGCTTTCCAATCACTAATCAGTGATCAAATTCAGATGAAAATTTGATGAATTAGGTTCATCAAATTAAGAGTAAGAGCAATTCGACTTGAATGTAGAAAAATGTGACAATATGATAACACATAATGCGTATAATTTCAAACATAATGCAATTTAACAAAACATTCCTAGAATACAAATTCATCAGTCAAACTATCTACCAACCAAACCAAACCAATTAACTTTTGTATTATTATATTTTAAATCAATTTCTTTCAACATATTATGCAACAATTGACCAAATCAGTGACATTGATAGACAAGCAGATGGTAAAAATTGTATTCTTAACTGTAACTCATCAAGATTCAAAGAACAAAGAACCGGATGGTTCAAGTTCAATCGATCATTAAAATCAATTGCTAATTTGATTTAATGGAGATATAATTTATAAAATTATTATAATTGAATTAATGAACATGCCAGGAATGCAAAATAAATAGATATAATATCTTTTAAATTTTTTTGTTTGTGTAAACTGAAGCAGAACATTCCGTTCCATAGTCTTCGTTTTGCATAGTGCAATAATAAAAAAACAATTGGGCTTGGACTTTGTTCAAATTTTAAAAGTTTTTGCTCTCCACTTTGTTCTCTTGTCAATTTTTCATTTTTATTAATAATTATCTTAATCGAATTTATCATGATTATCTTTCAAATAAAAATTCCCTTTGTGGTAGGTAGGTAAATTATTAAACTTTATATTTCTTAATTATATTGTTTAGTTAAGTTATTCAAAAAAAAAAAATTAAAGAAGCAGATTTGACTTGATCAACCAACCGTTTAATAATTGGAACCGGAACCCTAAACAAAAATTTATTTAATTTGGTAATTTATATTTTATTATGATATATACGAGTTGATAAAGTTGATTTCTAATCATTTATAAATGCTTTGTGGTTGTGATTTTGTCGATAAAAGATAAATTAGTGATAATATTTTGAAATCACAGTTTTTTATCGATAGATCAATAAAAACTTTTCCATCCGTTTCTTAAACCGTTTGGTTTTATTGTTAATTAACAACAAATCAGATTTTTTTGTTTTAATAATAAAAATGTTAGTTAGATTTTAAGTCAAAGAATAATTTTGTGATGTATACTTTGTTATTACTCATTTCCTATTCCCACAGTATCATTATTATAGTTATACTCATCGCCCATATATGAGTTTTAAAACCTCATAGAAGAAGCCGATATATTTAAAAAAAAATTAAAACTTAATTTTTACCACCATTTACCGAGTTAGAGTTCGTATCATGCGATGCACACAACCAGTCAATTGGCTAGAAAAGGCCGAACGAATAATGTCATAAGACAATTAGAGTGAGTTTTGAAACCAAACATAGATTTATATTTTAACGAGATCCAAAAAAATATATTTTACTCTTCAGGTTGTATAGTTTGATCATCTTCGTCAACTATATTGTGAACGGGAATATCGGTTGAATTTCGGTTATTTACAATAAGGAAGGATGTTAATCTTTGTGAAGGAACTAGCCCCCAGATGTTTTACACGCTATGTTTTCTATTGAGGCACCGAGAAGATACTATCTCAATATTGTCTTTAGATTTTAAATACAGACATGTTGGCATACCCAATTTGCATTTCTTAAAATTTAGCATCAGATTTACGTAACAGTAGTTTATGTGTAGTGTTTAAGGATTATAAAAGTATAGGTTATGTGTCAATAATCTTTCATATTAAAGTTATAAAAATTATAATATAATCAAAATGTCAAAATTTTTTCAAAATTCTAAAAATATTCCAAAAATTCTTACAAAATTGAAACTTTTTTCTAAATTCCAAAAATATTTCAAAAACTATAACAAATTCAAAAATTTCCATGTCCAATTTCATTTTCAATTACATTTACGTCATAAAAACAACTGCATTTTTTTTCCAAAAAACTGGCTAAAAAAATAAATGAAATCATTTTTTGATACACTTGACGTTATTTTTTTGACAAACTTATAATGCCATAATTCTCTATAATAACAATAAAATTTCATGTCATACAAATTATTTATTTTATTTTTTTCCAAAAAATTTGGAAAAATCTTTCAAACCGAAGTAATTGTGTGAAGTAATGAAATCTATCGTGAAAAAAAAATCTTACATACCCCAAATTTTGTTTTTTCTTTTGTTTTGGACCTCCATCTAAATAGCCAATAAAATTTTTGGTGTACGTCTGTATGTACGTGGGTGGGTGTGTGGGTGACATTTCTGCATAGGATCTTGATGAAAATTTGGCAAATGATACAGATTCACTTGAAAATGGAAGATCTGGATTCATTTTAAATTTGGAAAAAATGGCGGGGAGTCTTCCGAACACCTCTAAGTTTAAATCTTGAATAACTTTTAATCCCGGACTACGATCTTACTGAAACTTAGCATATAAGGTTTTAGTACAGCTTCCAATATTTCTGCATACCAACTTCCGGTTAAAAAGTTTTTTTTCCAGGTGTTTATCCCTACTGTAGCCTACAATTAAAGATCGATTTTCATGAAACGTTGGTAAAAGCTTTCAAGGATCATGAGAAAGATTTTATCAGCTTTTGGAGTACATTGGATAAAGGGTTGAGGGGTCCACCATACAACATGTTACATACATGTTTTTTATGTTTGTTGGGAGCATAAAACATTCGTTCGTGAATGAATTTTAATGACACTTTGGAAAAAGATGCAAATATGTATGACAAAGAACTGATTAGTTTTTGAGCGATAGTGACCAAAGTGGTGTGGGATTTCCGGAGCACCTGTTTTTTCGAAAGCTCAATAGCACTTGATAATCGAATTGAATGAAACTTGGTAAAACAGCATTTAGTATGGTTCGCAACAGTTCTGCATAGCAACTTCCGGTTTTCACTTCCGGTAAAAAATTTTTTTTGTACTTTTTGGAAGTTTTTTCAGTGTCTTTATGCACACTACAGCCTAAAATAATGAAGAGATTATGACGAAACTTATGGAAAAGGTTTTTATTAGTGTGAGAAGATAATTATCATCTTTTGGGACACATTGATCAAAGCGGCGGGGGGTCTACCATACAAATGCTGACTTTTCACACTTTGTTTTTAAAGTTTGTTGAGCGCATACAGACTTCATTCATTAATTTATTTTAATGACAATTAGAAAAAAGATGGAGACTTAAATATCAAAACTCTGATCAGTTTTTGGACAGTATGGAAGTAAGTGGAAGGGGGTCTCCCGAACACCTGTTTACTGTGCCACAATTTTTTCAATGTTTGTTAGGAGCACACAGCATTCGTTTGTGAATAAATTTTGATAACACTTTGGAAAAAGATGCAACTATGTATGGCAAGGAACTGATTAGTTTTTGAGTGATAGTGAACAAAGTAGTGCCCCACTACTGTCCCATATACCTGTTTTTTTGAAAGCTCAATAACGTCTGTACCTGATAATCGAATTAGATGAAACTTGAAATACAAGCATTTCACAACAGTTCTGCATCCAACTTCCTTTTTGCCACTTCCGTTTTTTCTCGAACAACAGAATTTATGTTTGATGGGATACTACTGCTTTCTTTAATATTTTCATAATTAGAACTACGTGAAATCTATAATATTGATTAGCTTTCAATTAAAGTATTTGATGGATATTAGCTCATTATATATCCAGAACACTATGTTTCCAGAGCTGTGGTGAAGTCAGCCTATGCATCAGCGTCGCAATATTTTTTTTTTGCTTTTTTAGAATCAGTAGGTCCTAAAACGTCGAGAACTCCCAAAAAAGTGGTGGTAAGAATTTCACTTTTAGCTCATGAATGTCCGATGTGAATGTCGTCTTTCAGACCAAAGTAACAGAAATTGCTCTATTTTTGTATATTTCTATTTGGTTGTAATTTTTGCAAAAACTCGTTTTTGATTGGGGTGCATTTCGCACCTGAATCATCATTTAGTCAAAACATCTGAAAAAGGCGATTCAGCAAGCATCGACGTGTGTTTAAAGTTTTGTTCAACTTTTTATGTAGTACAAGATGCAATTTTTTTCTTCTGGTGAACCTTTTCTCTTTCTAATAAACAATTCCGGATAGATCAAGTATTATTAAGGCATTTATAACGTTTGGCACAATTTGTTGAATATAGAAACGAGCTGGATAAACTGAAGCGATGTAAATTCGAATTGATAGACTAAGTCTTGTTTTAACTATCTTCTAGCTCAATAATAATTCCTTGATGTAGTCGAAACCACAAAAATAAATTGGCTTAGTCCAATATATGTCAAACACGAGTCAGATTGACTTTAACTTTGTGCAGTGGACAGACGTTTACTTACATTATCATAGTTATGGAAATTTGTCCACTTTTTTTTCAAATAGCAAATTTGTATTGATCCGACCGACATTCGTTCATGTTTATCTACTATTCGGTTAATCCGTTAAAATTAGAACACGAGGCATATTAGCCGTTGCGGTCAGAGAACAAGCAGGCATTCGAAATTAGCTCTGGTTTGTAATATTTGTTTTAAATCCCTACGCTAAACGGAAACTCGGGATCATACTTGGGATAGAGCCAGGACCATAAAATCTTTATAAAACTTTAAGCAAGTCTGTGGAACATTGAACCGGTTGATTTGACTTTTGCATAAAATGTTGAATTGTTACGACGTGGTCTGGGGATCAACGAAGCGTTGTGTACTTCCCCTGATTTGTAGGTTCACTACTTTCTCACGCGCATGAAATTTGCATTGGCGGCGACTTTCATGGTTGTTGACGTTTTTCCTTTAACCATATTTTCTTGAATTCAGGCCGTGGTTGCAATCTACAATGGTTGTCGTAAAACAAAGATTGTCCTAAAACAGTTGTGTAATATTTTCCAATGTGTTTTCCTGTATTCCATTTGTGATCGTGAATTGCTATAGAGTTGGCATTAACCAATTGTACAGTATCATAAATTCATAGTCCCGCTATTCCCATATAGATTTCCTACAATCGTTATGTAGACAATGTTTCTGTTTATGATTATTTCCCAAGTTATAGTACAATAGCGAAGACACTTTTAGTACACATATTTATCGAACGAGATTGCCCAATTTTTTTATTAATTTGAGATGTAAAAACGGTTGCTACTATTTGCCTATAAATGCGCCTATCCGCGTATAGAGGCTGTCTCATTCTCTATTCATTTTCTGAGTAGATTGCAGCTGTTTCTGTTTTGACAGCAAAATTGGTTTTTTTTGTGACGCCTGGCTGGCTAACTTTAGTGCAATTTTTTTTAAATTAGAATAATTAAAATAATGAATCAATTAGCCTGTAAATAAGTGTTAATTTTCGTTTGTTAAAAATGAATATGTGTGTATTGTGCACTTAAGTAATCCTAAAAATTGTGTAAAACGTTATTGTCAATGTTATGAAATAACGAAAAAACTAGTACCATAAAATCAAATACCGCTTATTAAACGCCATTGAGTTCAAGGTATTTGCTTTGTGATTTTAAATTGTATATTCAGGAAATAGTGATAAAATTCATGTTTGATATTGAATAATCTAGAATACCGCATATTAACCAAATAAAATTAAAATAACCAATTCGGAGTTGATGTGAATTCATTTCAAACCACATATAACGCAATTAATTGATCCAGTTGTTAACACAATATAAAAAAAAATCAAGGAAATCTTCCCAAAAAAAACAAACCAAGTGTTAAGAGTGGAAGCAGTTCGCTGGGGATATTACGGCCAAATCAGACGTGGTGGACTTATAATATAAAGGATAAAATGGGGAGGATGACCGAATAAGTAGACGAGAGACATGAAGTGAGAACGGGACTTCTCGGGAACGGGACGGGACTCACCTTGGGGTGAGTGATACTTTACCTTTGTTTTTTTATTCCTTTTTTTGTATGAATGACTATGGATATGTATGCGGTTGTTTTTTTAAAACGATTTTACATGGGAATGTGGATAATCTTCGAGCAAGGAATTTGCAATTAAAAATCATCATACTGGGGAGTGTGCAGCTAAAACACCAATTACAAGTTTAACAAAATGAAAGTTAGCTCTAAGTTGTACGGTTGAGAATTTATAGTTGGTTTCAGGTTGTTGTTCTAAATTAGAATATTTAAAAGCGACATGTCGCTACGAAAGAATGCGAATGTGATCGAACGCTATAGTGTGTACAGGTTCCTTAACGGGGGGAGGGGGGAAAGATTAAAGCATTTATGTAACTTAAACAATTTGAAGATGATTACATTCAATCCGGCACCGGACCATCAAAGGATACTCGTTTTGATTCCACGTTGAATTTCTTTAGTTGAATTTCACTAAAGAAATTCAACGATTATGGAAAAATGTACAGAATATTCTATATAGTTTTTTTATCGAAGATGTAATACACCAATATAATAAAAATTATTAGTAACCTCGAAGCTTAAGTCTAAATCAATAGGCTTCGTGAATTTTAATTTTAATGAAGGTTTTGATGCTTTTTCGTATAAACCAGTTGGTAAATCTTTAACATAACTTTCTGGTTCAAACAGTTCGAGACCGGTTAGTTTTGATAATTTACTAATAAACGGTAAATGTTGTCCAAATTTGACATTTTTTTGTTGTTGTAAATATAATGCAATTGTTAATATTAACAACAGGTCATGTATAATTAAACAAAACTCAATTAGAACAAATTCCGTAGATTATGTTCATAGGTTGTAAGAATTTTATCTCTCAGGAAGTGAGTTGGATTTGGAAAATAGTTTTTTTTTGGTTTGTGTATAAAAAAAAAGAAAAGAGGAATCTTAGATTGATTTCAAAATAACCGAGTATGTGGGGGTGAAAAGAAAAACAAAAAAAAAGAACCCAACTGTAGATGCATCCATATAAAATTTAAATAACTTTAATGTAACTCATATTGCGTTATTCGCGAAATTAATTCTTACAGGAAAGTATGTTAGAAAAATAATTGATGAATTGGTATTGCATATTTGTCAGCTAATTGATGGGTTTTAATCTCATACCATCGCATACCGTCTATGAGGGTGTAATTTCGAAATCTGAAATGCAATAAAATGTGGATTCATTTCTTCTTAAATCGTTTATACAATTGTTAAGGTTGCTAACCAACTCAAATAAATTATGAAATTAATATCAAGTAGCTTATCGGTTTGGATGCGCATATGGCATGGATGGGTCCATGTGTGTGTTTATGTGAGTGTGTGTGTGTGCATGAATGAATGAGATGCGAGAGCGTGTGAATGAGTGTTGAAATATGGGGGTTGGACGTGGTGATCGTGGTTCATTCGTACACGGGGGTCGTCAGAGTCTGTTTAGTTCACTTGTATTTCTCTCTTACATCCGTTATTATGTCATGTTACGCGAAACAGAGCTTCATTACAGAATATGAACCAAAATTTCGAAAGTTCTTTGAATCTGGGCGTTATCCGAATAGCCAATTTTTTCCCACTACAAAAATAAGCATTGGATAGCTCTTAATAATGTAACATATAGCGCCTGATGTTGAATATCATTTGAACTGCCCAGAGTTTTGTGTGCAGAGATGGAAATGCAGACGCTATTCTAGTTTGTTGTATTTTTGTTTTGTACTTTATACATTATTCATATAGGCTTGTCAGCATATATGAAAAATTTCACTATAGCTTTTTAGTGGACATGTTAAATTTATTCTCGATATAAATGTTTTATCCATCTCTTAAAGCAATTCTGGAAGGATTTAGAATCATGCTACGACTTTATTTAACAATTCGTACAATTTCTTAGAATACGATTTAATTTTAACAGAGCTTCGTGAGTGAATAAACAAATATTCCTACCATTTTTCAGTTATTCCAAAAGCACGTTATATGCGGACCAATTGTCGGATTGACAAATACTTTGGAAAGAGGTTGACTTCACTTCAAGGACAGAGTACAGACAACGTGTAACCATCTATTAGTAAGATTTAGCGCTTTTCGTTGGAGTAGGAATATAATCCAGTGTGGTTGAAGCTTTATGAATGGCGGCAAGCTCTATTTTTAGTTATTTATATTTTAGTTCAGTAATTGAGTGTGCTGCTCCAACTATTTTTGTACTTGTGGTGTTAAGAAAATTTTTATAATGTGTGTATTGCTCGTTTGTTTTTGATACTACCGACAATATGTCTATTGGCCCATAATTTGTGATATAAGATTTTCCATGTACTCAATATAAAAAAAAAGTTACCGTGTACAGTGAAATATAAAATTTATTAGTGGTTGGCATTTCCAAACACTTACTCTGGCACTAACGTTTGATCTAGTTGTAGAATCTTCGTCTTAAAAGTTATGAATGTGTTGTGACACATATTGTAATTCTTCCTATACAAGAAACTTTTATTAAAATTGCTAAAACTGATATTTTTTTTTCAAGAAGGTGAAAATCGTTAACAAAACATTTTTCAACACTGATGTAACATAATGTTCATGAAAGGTTGTTTTTTAAGTTTGGAAACCCTTTTTATTTTAGTCCCTTAAATCCAACACAATAAACAATTTCAGTTTCAGGCGACGTTTTCTTACCTAAAACGAAAAATAATGAACGAATGTTGGTGCGACAATGCAATTGAAAAATTAAAAATTGATTTGGATTGGCATTCATGAAACAATTTACCCAAAAATAACTTATTTATTCAAACCAAAAATGCAGTTTATAACACAAACAAATACTCCACTATATCCATTTCAATCCAATAAATCCACAACCTGAACCAATAACTTTATACTCTAATTTATTAAACACCAAAAAAATTTGTGACAAAAATTTCGGCTTTTATTTACGATGTCGATGAATATTGTAATATTTTATCACCCAAATAGAAGGGTGATAGTGAACAAATAACAGGAAATAAAGGTATTATAGTGAGATGGGTAGGGTTATATGATTTAGAGAGAATACACATTTTACGATGCATATCAAAATATGATTTATTTTTATAACATTCCGTTGGAGATTGAAAGGACTTATAGGATGAATTTTTGTTTGAGAGGAATAGTGTAGTTTACTTATGTTAAGAATTTCTGATATACAACTTTATATATGAAAGTCGATGGTTGATAGATAAGGGCTAAAATTTATACAAAGGAAGTAAGAGAATGTAACAAATTTGTTTATGCAAACGTAATTTTTAACTCAGAATTTATAAAATTTTAATAAATATTTTATAAAAACCACTATCATGCTTAACCCAGTTTAGTTATTTGCTTCTACATATTTAGCAAAACAAAAACATGTAACGTTTTGCGTGTTAAGGTTTTTTATGTAGATCAACTTTAATAAAATAAAATTATCTTAACATTCTGTTTTTGATTCCTTTGACAAGTATTTGTTCTTCTGTTTAAAATAGATTGATTTAAGGTGTGAACCTACAATGACCCAACACTCTAGATGGTAAAAGAACTAAAAAAATCAATATTGATGTTTTCGTCCATAATAAAATTTTATATACAATATTCTTTCCAAATCACGTATCTCAATATAAAACAACACTTTGTCTTCAATTTCTATTGAAAGAAAAAAATTGTATAAACAACCTCATTTCCACTCCGTTTAAACAGCAAAATGGTTTTAATTTATTAAAACGCTACAGATTTGAAAAATAAATTTTCACAATATTAACCCTAAATCAACTCATTCATCCGTCCATCCAATTCAAAACTACTCAACCTAAAATAACACACAAAAAAATAATATACGTTCAAAAAAAGTTATGTTTTTTTCTATTTCGCCATTAAAATAAATTACAAAAACAAAAATAAATTTAATGATATCAAAAATCTAAAATATTCTAAATGACTTTTAATAAAATAAAATAATAACAAAAAAATTGTAATTAAAAAAGCAACACGCACCAAACAATACGGAGTTCTAGTTAATCGAAACTGTGGTTAGTTCTCATTGTGGATTTTTTTTTTTTTATTCAAAGGGGGGGCTGAATACGAATATGATGAATACGAATATGATGTCTGCGATGACCTTCGGAGTACCTAGGGGGCAGGGCGGGTTATATACACCTCATCTCCTGGAACTTTCCATGAATACAGCTCGAAATTGATTGAAGCTCGTAACTCGGGGATTTTTGGGGTCGCTGAACACAAATATGATGTCGGCGATGACCCTCGGAGTACCTAGGGCCCAGGGAGGGTATGTCTAACTCATCTCCTAGAGCTTTCCATAAATACAGCTCGAAATTGATCGAAGCTCGTTAATCGGGGGTTTTTCGGGTCACTGAACACAAATTTGATGTCGGCGATGACCCTCGGAGGACCTGGGTCCCAGAGCGGGTGTATTTAACTCATATTCTTAAAATTTCCATTATTAATACTCGATTATTTAATTTTTTTTATTATTATTGAAAACAGTTAAACAAAAATTTTTACGTCATATCTTCTAAATTTTTTTTTCGTGGCCCCTATTAAGTTCGCAGCAGGACCTGTAAATGATGCGGCCGGCCCTTGCTGATACGCGTGTATTATTATGATGGTTTTATAATAAAAGTAGTTTATCCACGCAATAGAAATTTATAATCTCAGTGCGCATTTCTATTATTAGGTTCCACTCTTTTTCTATATTAGTGTACGCACTATAGAGTTATAGAATACAATCGCAGATATTATATACGTTGAGTAACGCCGTGCACGTGTTTCAGAAGATATAGTTTTCAGAAGTTTTTTACGGCTTTTTTTCCTTTATTATATTCGTCGAATAAATAAGATATAAATAAATAAGATTGTAACAAAGAGATGGAAACTCTTTACCCCAGGATTTTTAAGGTCACCGAAATTCGAGCCCTAGGTACTTTGGGGGTCATCATCGACATAATATTTGTGTTCAGCGGCCCAAAAACCCCCCCGAGTAACGAGCTTCAATCAATTTCTTGCTGTATTTATGGAAAGTTCCAGAAGATGAGGTGTATATAACCCACCCTGGCCCCTAGGCCAGGGTGGGTTATATACACCTCATCGCAGGTGAAGGTCATCGCAGACATCATATTCGTGTTCAGCGGCCCCAGAACCCCAGAGTAACGAGTGTAATGAAGCGCTTTCTCACTGGCGAACCAATGAAAAGGACATAGCAGGAAGCGTACCTAGCGAGATTAATTTTCTTGCCCCAAGCTAGCTTCAGCCCATGGGAACGATAAAGAAACCCTGCTACTTCAGCACAAATACAGAAATGTACGCTAATCACGAAAATTTGCAGAAATGGAAAGAAATACAAGTGGAAAAATGGAGACTCTGGTGACCCCTGTTGCGAAAGACCCACGATCAACACGTCCAACCCCCCCACGTTCACTCACATACGCCCACACACACACACACACACACACACACACACACACACACACACACACACACACACACACACACACACACACACACACACACACACACACACACATTCACACCCCTAAATCATAAGAATAATAAAAAAGAAAAAAAAAATAAACACAAAAACATTCAAATCGACTCACCCAAGGTTATATCCTCCTAGCCTCCAAAATCCTGTTTAGTTCAGCCCTCCATCAGCTCGTTGGTCACGTTTGAAATCTCTCGAAAATACTGGTATATCACGAACGTTGATCAAAGTTGCACGTACAAACGTTGTACCGAAATGTTAGGTGGAAACGTTCAATAAACAATCGATATATAATGTCGTTGAATCAAAATGATAAGTAGAAACGTTATATAAACTTGCAATCGATGTATAATTTCGTTGAATCAAAAATGATAAGTAGAAACGTTATATAACTTGTAATCGATGTATAATTTCGTTGAATCAAAATGATAAGTAGAAACGTTATATAAACTTGCAATCGATGGATAATTTTGTTGAATCAAAATGCTAAGTAGAAACGTATACAAACTTGCAATCGATGGATGATTTTGTTGAATCAAAATGCTAAGTAGAAACGTATACAAACTTGCAATCGATGTATAATTTCGTTGAATCAAAATGATAAGTAGAAACGTTATATAAATCTGGTAATCAGCAACGTTGATCAATTTGTAAATGTTAAATAAAATGTTAGGTAGAAACGTAATCAAACAGGCACTCAGCAGCGTTGAATAATTTATAAATGTAAAATAAAACGTTACATAGAAACGTTAATGAAACTGGCAATCGGCAGCGTTGAATAATTCATAATTGTAAAATAAAACGTTAAATAGAAACGTTAATGAAACTGGCAATCGGCAGCGTTGAATAATTTATAAATGTAACATAAAATGTTAGGTAGAAACGTAATCAAACAGGCAATCAGCAGCGTTGAATAAATCCCGAACAAATAATTGTCATAATTAATCGTTGAATCAGAACCATACAGGCGTCGTAATACGGGTGATGTTGATGTACAAAAAGGGAAATTCGAGCGATGCGACAAAAATGTAATTCAGTTGACCAAAATTGCGGTCGGTCGATGAATAAATCAGGTGTAGAAATAACGAGTTATATTGTTTCCACTTAATTGTAGTAGTTAGAAGTTGAAGGCAATTGGTATCATATATGGCGATTGACTCCAAAGGTGGATGAATGATCAGCCAAATAGATGTAATAATAGTAAGTCCCACCATACATACACATTACATCAAAGTTAACGTAACGCAGCAACTCGCAACTCCGACAAAGATCGACAACTTGTCACGGATGGCACGATCAAAATTTCCTCAGCGCACTTGAATACGGGCTTAAGAACATCGCCTATTCCACCGATATGATATTACTTCAAAGAAATTGGTTTTGATTGATATTGTTCTTTATTCTAAGTTACAAAGAAATATTGGTTATCAATTATACAGCATAATATTATCACCGTCACCTTGACAATCGTTAAGTTACTTGTATTTAGCTAACTTTTCTCTACTTAATTTAATTAGTTATTTAAAAGTAGGTTCGAATTTTATTTATTACTTAAAATTCATTAAACATAAAAAAAACAAAAAAAAACTTTCGAATCATAACCAGAATTTATGTTACTTAATTATGATTATTGGTTATGGTTTTTTTATAGGACTAACCGCCCTCCGGTATTACACAAAATGTATATTTCTTCATATTTTCTAGATATAATGTTAATAACCATTTCACTAATTAAGTTCACGGTATTTTATGTTAATTAAAATATTCTAAGACAAAAACAGGAATACAACAAAAAAAACATGCCGGACTTCAGACTAATAAGTTAACACATATTTATATTTTTACTAGATAACACAACTCATGAGGTACTTTAGGACTCGTACTCTGTTTCTGGTAAACCGAATCTCAATCCATTTTACTACCCGGATCATTAATAACAATTTTAGATGATAGTCTCGTTTTATGAATTAAATTTGTTTTAATTGGTTACCTGTATATCATGTACATAGATCGATCGTGGGCAAGACATCAATACATCAGTCACACGCAACGGATCTCTCCGGAATTCCAAATACGTTCTTTCACTCGGATATGCTACTATAATTTTTCCTAATTATCACCGAATTCCTTTATCAAAATCACAAAACTGCATATATTAGTTTCGGGCTTCATTTAAAACCAAGAACTGAACAAGATTTTTACGTTATTTATCATATATTTCACCGACAGTAAAAACCGCACCCAAAACCAGATGTCAAAATAAAACCAACGAAATAATCGTGTGGAATGAAAATGATCGAATACCCGTCATAATAGGTTAATATTAATAGCGCGTTCACATGCGTAGTAACTTTCAGTTATATATTTTGTTTTTTTATTTGTTTTAAATTAACTAGTACGGCACAAAAATATAGAAATCTTTTCTTTGAATTTTAATTGATGGGACAAACATACATATATCTTTTTTTTTATAAACTTTTCGAATTCAATTCCGGTAATAAACGAAACTTCATTAATTGAACTGTATAACTTATAAATTTAAACATTTCACTTCTTAGGGTAATTAAAGAAAAAAACGCAACGTGGTTTACAAGCGATTCCACCAAAATTTTTGTTATTCACGAGACAAGTTTGAAAAAGCAACAAGAGACGGAAAAAGTTACAGGGGCTCATTATATAGCAAAATTTTTTGGTCTCGAAACAACTCGAATACAGTGTTTTAGATGTGAGATAATTAATTTACATCAGATTTTCAATTGTTGGGAACTTTTTATAGTTACACAAAACCGTTTGCTATTTGATATTATTGCAAAAAAATAAGGTTATGACACAAGATATTTCCGACACATCCATAACATTTATCATTGAATTTAAAATGAATTAAATGCAAGTTGGATCAAGGTTATGATGTTTAGACATTTAAAAAAACTACAATCTACTATATCAGTACAGTGAAGTTCAGTTCAATAACGGAAGGATTGCTTAAAGCAAAACATTCATACAAAGATAAATCAAATGTTTAACAAGGCAAAATATTAATTCTTTGTATGTTGACGATTGGAGAAAAAAAAGTGTTGTAAGATTAAATTTTAAATTTTATATGGACGATAATTAAAGAAAATTATTAATTAATTCGAATCAACCAATATTATATTATATTAATTAATAAATACAATCAGGGTAATTAGTGCAATTTTCTTTCTTACATATGGTTGTCCAGCTATTGAAGATTAAGTTAGATTTTTAAAAAAAAAAAAATAAGGAAACTATGGGTTAAGGGAACTATACGAAATACGACTATTGATGATGAATGGATGAGAAACTATTACGAGCGGTACAGATTAATATAAAAAATACCAACTAAGGAAGCTGCGACTATAATACACTATGTTCAGACATTAGTCCAGACTATCCATTACACGAGCTGCGATCAATTTCGAGCTGAATTTATGGAAAAATCAGGAGATGAGTGAGACATACCCGCCCTAGGTACTCCGAGGGTCATCGCCGACATCATATTCGTGTTCAGCGACCCCAAAAACCCCCGAGTAACGAGCTTCGATCAATTTCGAGCTGTATTTATAGAAAGTTCCAGGAGATGAGGTGTATATAACCCACCCTGGCCCCTAGATACTCCGAAGGTCATTGCAGACATCATATTTGTGTTCAGCGACCCCAAAAACCCCCGAGTACCGAGCTTCGATCAATTTCAAGCTGAATTAATGTAAAGTTCCAGGAGATGAGTTAGACATACCCGTCCTGGGGCCTAGGTACTCCGAGGGTCATCGCCGACAGCATTTTTGTGTTCATCGACCCCAAAAACCCCGTGTAACGAGCTTCGATCAATTTCGAGCTGTATTTATGGAAAGTTCCAGGAGATGAGTGAGGCATACCCACTCTGGGCCCTAGGTACTCCGAGGGTCATCGCCGACATCATATTCGTGTTCACCGACCCCAAAAACCCCCGAGTAACGAGCTTCGATCAATTTCGAGCTGAATTTATGGAAAGTTCCAGGAGATGAGTGAGACATACCCGCCCTGGGCCCTAGGTACTCCGAGGGTCATCGCCGACATCATATTCGTGTTCAGCGACCCCAAAAACCCCCGAGTTACGAGCTTTGATCAATTTCGAGCTGTATTTATGGAAAGTTCCAGAAGATGTGGTGTACATAACCCATCCTGGCCCGTAAATACTCCGAAGGTCATTGCAGACATCATATTTGTGTTCAGCGGCCCCAAAAACCCCCGAGTACCGAGCTTCGATCAATTTCAAGCTGAATTAATGTAAAGTTCCAGGAGATGAGTTAGACATTCCTGTCCTGGGGCCTAGGTACTCCGAGGGTCATCGCCGACATCATTTTTGTGTTCAGCGACCCGAAAAACCCCGAGTAACGAGCTTCGATCAATTTCGAGCTGAATTTACGGAAAGTTCAAGGAGATGAGGTGTATTTAACCCGCCCTGGGCCCTAGGTACTCCAGATGTTTTTTTCCGAAAAGTGGCT
The DNA here is from genome assembly GCA_963693315.1 of Diogma glabrata. Lineage (NCBI taxonomy): Eukaryota > Metazoa > Arthropoda > Insecta > Diptera > Cylindrotomidae > Diogma > Diogma glabrata. The sequence continues at coordinate 20,405,346 of OY856186.1, read as the reverse complement.
ATGTTCACAAACTTTCCTGATGGCTTCCTGAATCGAATGCAAAAAACCGCATCTCGATTTATCTTACTCTGCCAATTTGCTTAGGTTTAGGTCTTTATTTCCTCGTCTAATAAGGTTCAACGGATTTTATTTTTTGGTTTCGTTATGTTTTTGCTTTTATTGAAATTTGGCGAATAAAACCATCCGATATGTGAAAATGTTTTATTCGGTGTCCGCCGATTTTCTACATACATAATCGATTTTCTCAAAAAGTATAAGTGTTGTCAACTTGAAATTTTTTACAGTTATGCCGTTTTCTTTTTACCAAAAAAATTGCTCTAAATACGCCCATTTTCGATTTAGATCGATTTTTTTTTGACATTCCGTATTCTATTTGACAAAAAATGCACTCTTTTTGCTCTGAAAATAAATCTAGATTTTTTCGTAGAGCAAGCTGTAAATACAATAGAGTTGCACAAATACATTTACACATCTCTCAAAGTTTGTAAACAAACAAGACGCCATTTAATTATTATTATTTTTTTTAAATGAAATAGTTATTGTTTAAATAAATCGTATGTTTAAATCGTGTTTTAAATTAAAAACTAATAAAAATTATTTAATTAAATACAATTAATTACTAAAACATTAAATGACAGTTCACAAACACAACTACAAAACTTGATCGAATTTCGTGATATTCTTTTTATGAAAAAAAAAATCACTCTTTCTACTCTGGCAAAAAGAAAACGACATTATAAAACGTATTTATCCACGCCTACTAAAAAAAAAAGCAAATATTTATTTTTATCTGTATTTTACATAAATAAAGAGATAGTAAAACAAAAGTTTTTTTAAGGATTCGAGTTTGATTTAGAAAAATCAAAAAAAAAATTCAATCAATATCGACTGATTAGTTTCTAAATTATTACCAAAAACGTGAAAATTTATTCTTGTTTCCCCCAAAATTATTTCACGTTAAAGGAAATGTTGTAAAGATTGAATAAAAACTATAGCGGTCGCCTTACTATTTAAAATGTTATTTGGAGAGTTGGAAATTTTGAAAAAAAAATTAATTTTGACCTTGACAAGTTGGATCATATGGTGAATTTTTTTCAAATACAAAATAATTTTTTTTGTAATTTTCAAACGCACAGTTTTCGTCTTATTTCGACCTTGACAAGTGAGGTGTAATATGAAAAGTGATTTTTTTTTCTAGTCCAAAACAGTTGGTTTTTGTAATTTGCAAAGGCACCGTTTTTGATTTATTTCTAAAATTATGTTTTTGAGAAGAACTATTCCAGGACCAGGATTGGATTTAACTTCATTAACAGACATAATCTCACTAATTTTAATAATTCGTTACACAAACATAACATCAACTAGTTAGCAGTCTCAACAATAGCAACAATTTTTGGTTATATGATTCAACAATCACTTATTTGTTGGTGCAACGATTATTGATTATAGTATTCAACAATCACCTATTTATTATGGTGCAAAGATTTTTTTAATATAATAATCAACAACCACCTATTCATTTTGGTGCAACGATTTTTATTATGATATTCAAGTTACATCTATTGTTTTTGTTTTATTATGGTTTTTGATCAATATGTTGATTAATATGAATTGTTACTTCTTTGAAACTACATGAAGGTAAGCGTCGTCCAGAAAGTCACCAAGCATGAGGGAAACTTTGTTTTTTTTTTAATTAAACATTTGATCAGTAGGGTGATGTAGGGGTGGTGGAGGTCTTGTTCTTCTCGTTATCTGAGTCGTCACAGTCTACCTTTCTTTGTATCAGTTAAACCAATAATTATCGCGTGCATCCAGTTCAACCAATAATTATCGCGTGTAAATCGCCGAGAATAAAGTTGACCGAATCCACGTACTAGTCGGAACAAACTCATGGCACGCGTATCCTCAAGTTGTCAGGATTGCTTTTGCTAATCCTGACCTATAATCAGCCGTTCTTTACATGTGCACCAATGATTACTGTACAACTAAGAGTTAGGGTGCTAATGTTGACTGAACACAGTTCATCCGCCAGCATCCCTAAGCTATCACCTTGGCTAGTAACATCTCGCTGCTATTATCAGTAGTATGTGATATCTTACGTTAGCTCTTATGCCAATAGTGGGGTTGTCACACACATAGATCGAAAAATAAAAAATAAACGAAGTTCATCTGTTTATCACTTAGTAGTACATCTATAAAATATATGATAGACATGGAGTCCCGAATTATACATGGAATACGATCAGAAAATCGATTGAACGACACAAACGAGCAGAGCGAATTGATAGATAATTTAGCATATTCAAAAAAAAAGATTATAGACATGTACAATACGGTACACGAGTCAATGAATAATGATTGCTTAAATTTCTTCACGATGAGTGGACTGTATTTCATTGTTGTAAGTAATAAGTTTGACAATTCTTCATACTTAATGGTGATCACTATTGTTAAACTCTTTGCGTTATTAGATCTTGAATATGCGGTAATGTTGCATTAAATAATCTTGTAAATATTCTGATGTTGATAATGGATGTAGCAAAAGTGCAGCAGCCTATACAATTTGCATCTGCAATACTATTAATTATCACGACTATGATGTAACGGAGATTGAATTGTACATGCACAAGCGTAGTATTATGAACGAAGATTAAATCATACACGCACATGTGTAGTATTATGAACGAAGACCAAAATCACATGCACATGCGTAATACTACGAACGAAGATTAATCATAAACGCACATGTGTAACATTATAAACGAAGATTAAAATCACATGCACATGCGTAGCACTATGAATCGAAGATGAAGTCATACACGCACATGTGTAACATTATGAACGAAGATTAAAATCACATACACATGCGTAATACTATGAACGAAGATTAATCATACACGCACATGTGTAACATTATAAAAGTGTAGCTGCAATACTGCTAACTGGATGCAATAATTATCTCAACTATGATGTAACGAAGATTTGAATCACATACACATGCGTAGCACTATGAACGAAGATGAATGATACACGCACCTGTGTAGTATTATGAACGAAGATTAAAATCACATGCACATGCGTAGCACTATGAACGAAGATGAAATCATACACGCACATGTGTAATATTATATAAAGTTGCAGCTGCACATCTGTTAACTGGATGCAATAATTATTACGACTCCTGAATCAGACAAGTACATATATGTAACAGCATCTGAAATCAATAATATGATTATAAAATTCACACAATAAACTTATGATTATCGACACTCCATGTTGGACGCTCATTGACTATTCGATGAATACGGAAATAAAAAACTCAAACATCTTATCACCAAACCATATGATACTGGTTTGTATTTTATTATACTAAACACAATGGTCTAACACTAAACATAATATTTTAACATAATCAACTTTAATTTATACTAAGTTAAATACTAATAGCTGAGTAATGCCAGTCATTCTTTGTTGAAGACAAAATGAATAATTCAAAAACTAATAAATAATAAGAGGAAAAAATTCCAAAATGTTACCATATATATATGTCACTCACAACATTCTCTCAAGAGTCAGCAGCGTCGATGTTCAAAACTTGAACTATTTAATTTGCTCAAAAAATTATTTCGTTGAACAAATACTGGGTTTTTTTGAATTTATTGCAGTTGGATACACTGATGATGAAAACTGATATGTAAATATTGTAAATCAAAATAAACAAAGTAAGTTGAAAAGTTATCTATGAAATGTATTTTATCAACGAAAACTGCTTCCCCTTTCAGATGCTGTGGTGATATTCATAATATTTGAAACTATAACGAAAATACATAATACATTTTTCAACTCAATGTGAGTATCTATACTATATAACAATTTGATAATTATGAATTATAATCAATCTTCCGTTTTATAGATAAATGAACACAAAGATTAACTATTATTCAGAACATTGCAGAGAGTAAATAAATGTATAATATGAGAAATACATTGACGATGGAGAAGGCAGTGGTAATTATGATATCTTTCTTTTCATGACAGAATTTCTTTGTTTTTATTTGCAGGCTGCCTTATCTGGCGTCAACAACATACTGTGCACCGTGCATCAATGCAAAGATGAGTGTTTAATTCTTTGCCTCATGTTGGTTAAGGTGCTGGATTCAAGTCTTATTAGAAGCAATTGAGAATGGTGTTTCACTTAACGCTTTTTAAAGTGCATATCAAGTTTTAATTATATTAGAGAAAGGCTGACATTGTGATGCAGAGCCTCCAAAGCAAATTCGTGTATTATCTGCAATCTGGCTGGCTTCCGCAACTTAGAAACAAACGTGGATTATTTAATATATGGATTCATAACAAAACTCCTGCTAATCGATCCCAAAGTCTAAAGGCCAACAAAATATCTAGCCAGATTATCTCAAACGAAAAGTCTGAAATTGACAGAGCGAAAGCTTCAAAACTTAAGTCTATGTCTATTTCTGACAAGACTTTCTACAGTGCCATTCAATCGTTAAATTCTGGTACAAAACCTTCTATTCCCCCTATTTTTGATGGTGATTCAATCGTCAATGATCCTGTAGAAAAAGCTAACTGGTTCACTGAACGCTTTGCTCTGAACTCCACTGTTTTGCAAACTCCTAAAGAAATACCCCAAATCCAGTCTTCAGGGGTTAATATGAATGAAATCCACTTCAAACCCATAATAGTCGCCAAGCTTTTAAAGGGGTTAAACATCAACAAAGCCTCAGGAATGGACAATATTCCCCCCATTATTTTAAAAACCTTTTCCAAAGAACTTGCACCAACTTTAACTAAAATTTTCTACCAATCCTACAAATCTGGTATATTTACCTCGTGCTGGAAGTTGGCCAATGTCCAGCCCGTCCCCAAAAAGGGACCAAAATCCGATATCTCAAATTATAGGCCAATAGCTTTTCTATCGGTCCTATACAAAGTCTACAAGCATTATATTAATACACACATTTCAAAATTTCTGGAAGAAAATCATTTAATATCCGACAGCCAATACGGTTTTCGAAACAAAAGATCAACCACCGATCTATTAAACTATTAGCGCATTGTTGGAACAGCATACTTGATAAAGGTGGTGAAACACACGTTATCACCTTAGACATCTCCAAGGAATTCGATCGAGCCTGGCATGCCAACTTAATCAACAAGCTCGTTGCGTATGGTTTTCATCCCAATGTCGTGAATCTGATTCAAAGTTTTCTATCCAACCGATACATTTCGGTCCAAACTAATTAACGCTGGTATACACCAAGGCTCAGTATTGTCCCCAACCCTATTTTTGATTTATATCAACGAATTGTTGAAAATCACCAGCAACCCAATAAATAGTTTTGCAGATGATAGTATTCTGCACAAGTCGTAAAATGCACGGTAAAATGCACAGTCGTAAAATGCAGGCAAAATGCATGAACGAATTAATCCCGCCCGGAGAGACGCTGCCATAAACGTAAATAAAGACCTAAAAAAGGCAAATTCAACTCTACCAAAACACAGCTATTGATTGTTTCCAGATCAAAAACTGAGTTCCCCAAAGATATTTTATTCAGTATGTGTGATGAACCAAAAGGTGAATGTAAAAATATTCGTTTATTGGGTGTCACAGTTTCAAATGACCTACTCTGGAACGATCATGTAATGGCGACGGCAAAAACTGCGCCTAGAAAACTCGGCCTCCTAAATAGAAGCAAAAAATGTTTCACTTCATACCAATTGATCCGTGTTTATAAGTCCTATATTGGTCCCTGCATGGAGTACTGTTGTCAAGTTTGAGGTGCTGCTTCTGTTTCCGTCTTGGCCCTCTTGGAATCTATTCAACAGCGGGCTATACGAATTGTGGGTGATCGAGATTTGACATCAAAACTTGATTCCCTACAATATCGTCGCACTGTTGCTGACCTCGTTGTATTTTACAAATATCGTCATCAACAGTGCTCAGATGAAATCAGCAGATCATGCCTCCAACTTATTCTTGCCTAGAGGGTAACTTTCCCGACTGTTTTTGAATTCACGTGATTCTGGAGTGATAAAAACCAATCTCCCGGGAGTTCCCGGGATCCCGGGAAAAAAATAAAATTAATATTTGTGATATGAAATACAAATTATTTATTAAAATTTTTAAAAATTCATTTACATAAATGGGAACTTGTTTATAGGTATATCACTAACTAATAAATAATATCACTTCTTGTGTAAAAAGAATAAAATATTTGTTTTTGATTTTCATCAAAATTAATGGATTAATAAATATTAATTATTATTATCAAATACGTTATACGATCCATGAAATTCAACCACTTGATTCATATATTTGGAATTCTTTTTGTATCGATTTATTGATAGTATTGCCGACAATTTGTGGCTTGTTTTTCAATGACGCAGCAATAGCATCCTCTAATTTGTTTGACAATGAAGTGCTTGGGCAAGGATCTTCATTTTCATTCAATATTCCTTCAATTTCGGATTCAGAATTATTAACAAGAACATCATCCATTTCGTTTCCAAACAGTCGTATTATTAAATCTGTTCCTAATTTTTATAAAGATTTTTTTGTTGGTATTGGCTTGTCAATGTATTATTGAAGGAGGGTTTTAATTTTGGATTCTGCAAATATTTTACAAGGTACACAATTCCCTTTTGCGCCTTTGATCGATGTGTTTTTGAATCGCTTGAAGCATTTTATTTGATAAAGTTGTATTTTGTGATTCTAGTTCATCATATAAAAATTTTATTATCCCTTCACATGTAATAAGATTAGCATCTGTCCAACCTAGTGCTTCCATTGCTAATTTAACTGGTTTCAAGACGCTTATCAATTCCTTTAAAGGTAAAATCATCTCTGGATGATAAAAATCTTTAAAATTTATATCACGCAAGGCTTTCGAGACGCAATTTTTCAGTTTCAAAAATCGTTCTACCATTATTATAATGCTATTCCATCTGTTTTTAATATCCAGTAGCAAGTCCAGTTCTTTTCCATATTTTTGTAAAATTGAGTTTTTGGTAGGTGATTTGAAATTTTTTACAATTTTACGAACAATAGCAAGATGGTCGTGGAGGTGATATACATGCATAATTGGTATTTCATTTACCTCGAAAATCAAGTTAAAATCATTATCTATCTCTTCAACTTCACCATCAAGATCAACATTATCATCGTTCTCCTCAATCACTTCATCATCCTCAATACTTTCGGATGCGATATTATAGTCGTCGTCATCATCCACATAGTCAGATTGAACATCATCACTATCAGAATTATCAACTGACATATTTTTGTCTTCTGGATCTGATGTAATATTTCTTTTATAAAGGACATCTGGTTACTACCAAGTGAAGGGCAAGTTTCCACCCAACAAGTTTAGAACATGTTCCATACAATTCACCGTAACTGCAGCTCCATCAGTTGAAGTTGCAACAATTTCAGATGTTTTAAGATGAAATTCGTTTAGATTTTTTTTAACTAGTTCTTGCACAACATCCACTGGACAACTTTCCTTAATATGAACCAGCCCTAAGTTATCGAAATGACCACTTGTGTGAACAATGAACATTAACGTTTAAATAACGACGATTTTTTAAACTACTCCATTCGTCCAGCGTAATGCTAAATTTTTGATTTTGTTTTTTATGATCTTCAAATTTCTTAATTAAATTTGTTTTAGCAATGTCATAGTAGGTGTGTATTTATTTCATAACTTTATGCTTATGTTTTGGTTGCTTAAACTCTCTGGAACATATAGATGCTCTTATGAATTTCGAATTACATATTCCATGAATTGAAAAATGATCTCTAGGAGCAAGTCTAACCATGATTTCAGCAAGTGTTTGACGTTTCGTAAACTTTAGTATGAACGGTTGTACTTTAATTTGTTTTTGTGTTTTGTGTTTTTAAAGTTATGTTATGAGCTGACTTCAAATGACGTAACAACCCGCTTGTTGAACTGCCTTTGCAACTAATCAACTTATTACATTAAATAAACTGAGGCATTCTTTTATTGTTGGCATTCTTTTAAAATGTTTCCAGACTTCAGATTTTTTCTCCATATTTTAGGGTAATTTCTAAGCTAAAGTATTACTTTAATATATTTAGTTACTTTAATATATTTATAAAACACAAACATAATTTACCTTGTTTTGTGATTGAATTTGAACACCAAATACCAAATTATTAAATTTGTCAGCGCAGTGCCATCTGCATAAGGCAGATTCAAATTTTTTATTCATGTTTTAGAATAAAAAAATGTAATGTACGTTTCGTTTTTTTAGAGTAAATAAATGTAATAGTTTTTTACTTCTTAGAACTTGTAATTAAATTTCAATTTCCTAATGGAATTCCCGGGAGTCGGGAATGTAATAATTTGCCAATTCCCAGGAAATCTGTCCCGGAAATTCCCGGGAATGACCCTCTATTCTTACTCCCGTCTCACTCTTCAATCGGCTAGCGCAACCAGTCAAACGGTCGAGATGCCGCGCAGTCATACTGACAGATTGCAGAAAAATTTCTTTGTCCGAAATGCATACAAACAGAATAGTTTGCTGGAATCCATAGTCTCAGGTGGTTTCAATCCGCAGAGGTTTAAAAAAAAAGCGTTCATAAACACCTTAGAGCGCAAGTTGTTGTGGGACCTACGTCTTAAACGGTATTTATGTGTTGTTGTGACACATATTGTAAACCATATAACACAACACTTTTAATTTAAAAAAAATAAAATCAAATTGACGTAACGCTGAGCAAAATCGCATTTACGATCAAATTATGCAAACTATCAATTCAGTTGAAAAAACTATTTTTTTTCCTAAATGTGCTACGAGGAAATTGTAAATCGTTCCTTATTATATTGATTCTGGCAGCAATTAATCCCAAAATGACATAACAGAACAAAATGACATAACATACAGAATGTCACCCCACGTAGAACAAATTTTAACTATGGGTAAACCAATTAATGACCAACGTCGTAGAAGCAACAGTCTTGGCAAAATCTTTCCAAGGTGAAGATGTGCTCTTTCCTCGTATTCCTAGGATTCTTTCCTATTTCAATTATAGAAGATTTCAGAATTCTGCATGCAGCGAAATTAGAACATGTGTTATTAAATGAGAGCAATTACATGTAAATTCTGCTTGCAGAAAAATTCTGCAAGATATCTTTATTTAATATACTATAGATAGAGCTATTTTCTATAGTATATTTTTGACCTATAATTGAAAGCGCTTTTGATATCGAATGACGAAAACACGTTCTTTTTTCTAATTAATTAATTTGAAAAAATGTCTCCTATCTTAATTTTATTTAATTGTCGAAAACCAACACATATTCGTGTTTTTCCTGATTTCTTTTGTATATGGTTGTCCAAAACTTTATTAAAAAATTTTGATGGAAATATATTAAATTTTTATTAATCGATTAATCGCTATTTTGTCAATCTTGCTCCTCTAATTACCAATTGCCATATATCTGGTAAAATTATCAAAATATGTTTGCCCAAAACACATTTGTACTTTACTTTCAATTCAACAGAATATCCGTTTAATCCACATATTTTACACCAACAATAATTAAACACAAGTTTTAATTTTTGTATAAAATAAGAGCGACACTAACCGCACCACACGGGTGTCACACGGATGTTGCACGGGTATCACTCGGGTGTTACACGGGTGTCACACGGGAGTTACACGGGTGTCACACGGGTGTAGCACGGGTAGTCACACGGGTGTGGCACGGGTGATACACGCAGCACGGTTTTTTTTAATTTCTTTTCGCAACATACACGGACTACACGGTAATTTATGTCATGTACGGTTGTAGCACGATTTTGATTAAAATTTAATTTGTTAACTGTGATAATGTTAATTGTTGGAAATAAAATTGCAATTTGAGTTAATTCGATTATATTATTTCGATCTAAAAGATTTAATTGGTATTCGATCAGCACACGAGTTACACGGGTAATTTTGTCATAGGAAAAAAAATGATAATATTGGGTGATGATTATTATTTCTAGTACGGTTGTGACTAAAATTTGGATTAGTTGGCTTTGGAAAAGTTTATTGTTAGAAATGAAATTTCAATTTGGACCATCTCTAGATTAAATAATGTTGATCTGTAAGACTTAGTTTCTAGTTGCACCACACACGGGCTGTACACGGGAGACTGACATTTGACGGGGTTTGATTGACATTTGATTTAGTAGGCTTTGAAAATTGATTATTGTTAAATAAAATTTAAATCATGGGCCATATTATAGATCAAATAGTTTCGATTGTACCACCCAGGGGAAATAATGTCATACGAAAAAAATGTTAATATTACTTAAAAAATATTTATTGTTTGTAGCCATTTTTATATTTATTCATTACCAAACATTTCGAAAGAGTTTCTTGTTCATTGTCAAGGGATTACGTTTTTTAAGAAAATTGTTTGACACATTGTAGTTAGCTTGCAGGTATATAGTCGTGAGATTTCTAATAATACAAACACGCAAGTGGTATCAATCTCTGCGCCTAGAATCAGTGGACAGTAGCCACGGTTGACAGTAGCCACGGCCACACTGAAAAAAAAGAATGTTTAACAAATATTTGCGGCAAACTGTCTTATGTTTAGTAGAAGAGAAATATGTTTGCAGCAAACATTTATTTGTGATTACAAACCAAAATGTTTTGCTACAAACAGTACATTCAAAATACTGTTTGACCGAAAAAATAATATTTTTTGACTAGTTGATACAAACAATTTACTGTTCATCCCAAACATTTCAGGTGTTTGTCTCTACTAAACTCAAAACTCAAAACAAATAATTTGTACCAAACATTTTAGTGATTCGCTTGAAACGCTTAAATTGTTTCGTTTAAATTATATAGTAAAGAAGTGATTATTGAAAACAACAAATGTTTATAGTAAAAAATTGTTGTTATGGGTGAACTTTTTAGTTCTGAAATTGCATTTGTTTCTTTGATCATTCTGTCATTTGTATTTTAAAAGTGATTGAGAAAAGTTTGTTCTTAAAATTTAATATAATTTAATAAAATTTGAATTAGTTTGTAATTCATAAAGTGATTTCATAAAATAATATTGAAAAAGCGTGTAAGGTAAAAGTGTTTTTAAAAAGTATTAATATTTATTGAAATAATAATTTTCTAAAAAATTTAAAAATATTTTCATATTAAAATAAAAGTGTGTAAAAATAGGTGAGTTAAAAATTTTTATTGTGTTTATGTGTGAATTTATTATAAATATATTTTATTAAAAATAGGATAAACAACTGCATATTCTCCAAGAAATGGTATAGTAATATATATATGTGCACCTGATGTTTACTGTAAACGTATGATGGAGGAATATTTTGAAGGATTGGCAGTTATTTCAATGCAAGTAATTTAAATAGATTGAGTTACCAAAAATAAAATATTAACATACAATGGTCGTGACTCTTAAGTATTATGAAGATAAAATGTCAGTATTTTATTTGAATAAACACATAAAAATAAAATAATTTTGATAATAAAATAAACCGATTAATTTAATTTAATTAATACCTTATTTATTAAAATAATTTTTATAAAATAAATTTTTGTAACTACATAATTTTTATTTTGTTAATATAATAAAAATAATAAACCGAAACATAATAATACAAATGAATAATAAAAATAATAATAATAAAATATAAAAATTTAAAATAATGATAAAAATATAAAATTGGAGTTGCTGTTTCTTTTACACCCTATATATTCGACCGTTTTAAAAAAATATTAGACAGTTAAGACAAACATTTATTGTTGGTAATAAACTCTTCTTTTCTTTCATGAGAAACACTATGTGGTTCTAGTAAATACAAATATTATTTGGAATAAATATTATAGTATTTGTCGCAAACACTTTATATGTGAAAACTGTTTCCCACAAAAGCTTTCTATCACTGACGACAAACATTTCTTGTATATAGAAAACAACAATTTTTGTTCGTTCTATACATTTCTTGTTTGCTGCAAAATATAAGAACATTTGTAGCAAATAATAATAATATTTTCCTTGAACAATTAAATTGTTTGCAGCCAACAATATTCACAAACACTTTTCTCGTTTCCTGCAAAAAGTGTTTGAGGTAAATATATCGTTTTTTGAGTGCACTAGTTTCAGATTAATCTTATACTCAAAAAACAAATTGGCCGCCGCTCTGCCTACATGATACTGGTTTTTGATGTTTATCTCTCAAAGTGCAGTATTTACAGCACAATGATATATCACTAGAAGTATTTAGTATTCAATTCTACATAAAAAGTGTTCATAGGTATTTTATGTACGGTTGATATTTATTACTTTTAAAATAGACTGACTGAGATGTTTTACAATTAATAGATCCAGATATCCGGAAAACTTCAAGGAGAGAAAATTGAAGATGAAGCATTAGAGCACCATGAAACCGAAAATTAGAAACGCAAGAAGGACTGGTAGGTATTACACACACAATGATAATGCCAAAAATCGTTTCTTCCTTGTAAATTTTGAATTTCAAATGAAACGGAAATGTTGCTTGGGATGAAAAGTATTAGACAAACAAAATTTCCCGGGCTTTTAAATACTGCCCAAAAACACCAGGATCGCAATGTGATGAAACTCAAAGTTGCATTTAAAACCTATACCAACCATTTCCAGTGTGATAATCAACAACTTACCCATATTCTTACTCACATTCTTACTCAAAGAGTATTTTCGGAGGTCGTGTAAGATTTTGTAAGTAACATAGAAGAAGTTGGTCCAAAGTTGGAGGAATCTTTTATGACAGAGCGTATAAATAGCAACTAAATACAATTTTGGTCTCCAATGGAATAGAATTTCGAAGCAGAGATGATATTGACATAAAGTTCAATATAAGCAACTACAAACGACATACCCTAAAATTTAGTTTTCTGTGTCATTCGTAGTGCGGATGCACGAGGTGAATTTACAATAATAAATGCCGATGAATTTAGCGGCATAATTTTAATAACTCCAAAGAATTTCTTCCCAATATGCCAACAGAAGCATTACTATACAAAACACAAGCTTATGCAAGTAGTTTACGCAACCGAAAATTAGTTCTCTTAAGTTGTAATGGTTTGTCTAAGCCTGTGTCTATTCCTCTTTCTGTTGAGAAAGGTTGAATTCGACCTGCGTGGCCATGTTCTTTGTTTAAATCTACGGAACTGTAGAAGTCTGAACCGGAGGTGTTGTTTCCGTACCGTACGCCCAGTCTGGAGTTTAATTTCAAAGCTGGATGATAATTTACGAAATTACGGCATATGACATCTGATCTACGACACTGCCAAAAATATAATTTAATTCGTTTTTAAGGACAATCTTGAACGAAATATTTCCGAAATATTTACGAAATGTTCGAAAAATTTACTTTGTGGAAGTACCGATAGAATTGTGTTGCAGAATCTAGATTTAATGTTAAATTTCGATCATGCACAGTTTGTGTAGCACGGTTTTGAATAGAGTCCAAAAGAGCCAGGAAGGTAACAAATGCAGCGCCCCAAACTTGACAACAATACTGCATACAGGGACAAATATAGTATTTATAAATGTGGATTAATTGATACGGAGTGAGATATTTTTTACATCTATTGAGAAGGTCGAGAATGTTTTCACATTCGTCTATTTGTTCGTCACATATACTAATTGAAATATCATGGGGGAACTAGGCCCTTGATCTAGAAACAATCCGCAGCTGTGTTTTGGTCTAATTAAAAATGAAATGAATTTATTTCACCCTTCTGGGTCATCGTTTACATTTATGGCAGCGTCTCTTCGAGCGGAATTTCTTCGTTCATGAACCCTTACCCTTTGTAGGCGGGAAGACAATGACTTGTGTTCCTTCATCCGCAAAACTATTAATCGTATTACTGGTGATTTTCAACAGTTCGTTGATATAGATTAAAAATAAAGTGAAAGGTAAAACTAAGTCTTGGGCTGTTACACGAGCTGTTATTTTAAGAATAACAGGAAGAATGTTGTTCATACTAGAGAAGTTATTGTTGTTTAACTCAAAAATTTAACGACAATTTTGGGGTTAAAATGTGATTGTTGTATATTAACTCCTGAAGACTGAATTTGAGGTACTTCTTTAGGAGTTTTCAAAATTGTCAAACTAAAAGCAAAGCGCACCGCGAACACAAGAGTTTTCCTTGCAGGGTCAGTAACGAATAAGTCAATCAATAATAGGAGGATAGAAGATTTTGTACCAGAATTTAAAAATTAAGGGCACTGTAAAAACTTTTGTCAGAAATTGACATACTCGAAAGTTTTGCTCTTTCAATCTCTGCAGTTTCTTTTTTAATAATCTGGTTTGATATTGTTGGTTTTTAGAAATTGGGATCGAATAACAGGATTTTCGTAATAAATCCAAATATAAAATAATAGAAATAAACTTTAAGAGCCAAGTTGACCACCATCGAAAACAAATACAGTTGTTGGGGGTTTCATTATTAAAAAAAGTCCAAGCGGCACGTATATCCGCTAGAAATAGGTAGATTTCGAGATCAGACAGTTTTGTGTGCCAGTAGAATCTGATGTATCAGATTAGTTTAAACAAAACAAACTAATTTCAAACAGATATCGAACAAATTTTAAAAAGAAAATTAGCTACCTACAAGCAAAATTATATCTATCCAATTTTGCAACAAACAAATATCAAATCTACCACAGAACATGTGTGTGACAATTTATGACACAAACCTACTCTATATCATATGTCGTGCAATTACTGCAAAATATCAAAATATTTTATTTCTAAGAAAAAAAAATTAATTTCTTCTATTCAAATCTTTTATTTTTTGACTGTTATAAGGTTGACATTGACTGTTATAAGGTTTTTGGAAATTGTAGTTGGGGATTGTTGCAAACTTTTTTGTTGAAGCCAACAAGACAAAAACCTCTAACTGCAGAGGTTTATATTTATAAGAAACGGATTAAAATGTTTCCACAGATTCTAAATTTATGAAGATTTAAAAAATGTTAGTATCCAAACGGCCGTTATAACGGATTAAAAAAACCACTTTTTTTTCTAGTATAAAGCCTATAGTTCCTTAACCATGTGTCAGATTTTTCTGATTTACGAACTTGTCCAAGATATTAATAAAACACACATTTTTAAGAAAGGTTTTTTTATCTGGCTTCACAAATGCGACCGTGAGAGCGCCGGTTGATTCAAACGCATTTTGTGTTTTACAAGCTTTTTTGTTGGAGCCGCTCACTCAGAAACCTCCAACTGCAGAGGTCTTTTTTTTGAAAGAAACTATTTTAAAAGGCTTCAAAAATTCTAAATTTATGAAGTTTTTAAAAATATTAAAATCCAAACGGCCGTTATAACGGATCTAAAAAACAGAGTTTTTTTCTAGTATAAAGCCTCTAGTTTCTTAACCATGTGTTGGATTGGGCTGATTTACGAACTTGTCCAAGATATTAACAAAACGCACATTTTTAGATAAGGTTTTTTGATCTGGCCTTATAAATGCGACCGTGAGAGTGCCGGTTGTTTCAAAAAAAAATTTTTTTTTGCAAACTTTTTTGTTTGAGCCGCTCACTCAGGAACCTCTAACTGCAGAGGTCTAGTTTTAAAAGAAATTGATAAAAAAGATTCCAAAAATTCTAAATTTGTTAAATTTTTTGAAATATTAGTATCCAAACGGCCGTTATAACGGTTTTAAAAAATCAATTTTTTTCAGAAAAAAGCCTCTAGTTTCTTAACCACGTGTCGGATTTTGCTGATTCACGAACTTGTCCAAGATATTATTAAAACACACCAGTACAGGAAATTTTTTTGATCTACCTCAACAAATGCGACCGTGAGAGTGCCGGTCGTTTTCGTTATATCTCATATCGTTTATATATATATATATATATATATATAAATTTTTTTTTTTTTTTGTTTTTTTGTCTCCGCTTATCATATATAGTCGTTTGGCACAAAAATTTTTCCGAAATTCCGAGATGAAGCCCATTGCAATAGGTAGATTTTTATATGAAATCTACCTAAAAGGAACGAATTTATTAATACCGAATTGAATGGTTTCAGTAATGTTTTGAGCAGAAACATTTACATCATCAGTATTAAAACAATGACGATCAAAAGGGAAACTCAGAAAAAATTCGGTGACTCATTTTTAAAATGTGAAATATTTTACGAAGTTTGAGAACTATAGTGTTTAGTTAATCAGTTATGATAACTGATATGATTTATAGATAATGGTTAGAATTTCCAATACTATACCCTTATCGTCATCGACACTCGTAATATCTGGCATAGATATGAGAAAGAGATCTAAGAGAAAGGGCTTTTACAATTTGCGTCAGGTCGTGCGGTTCGACAAATATTGCTGCCTGCCATTATTTTCGAAGTCGGTTGTCTTAGAAAATTCTAACTACGATTTGTTGTGGGAGTTGAATTCACCGGTAACGATAAATTGTGAATTTTTAAATTGTGCTCTAATTTCGTCCACAACATTAGTCAAAAGATTAAAAAATTCGGATTATGTTTGTGTAGGGACAGGCATAAACTATTGTGAAAAAAAAGTTCAGGTAGACGAACCCTTAATAATACTGTGTTTTAGCCATCACCATGTAGTTCAAAACTGAAAAGCGTTTACATGCAACACTCTCATGCATGTATGCACAAACACCTTGATGAAGTTTAATAGCCGATTCAAGCCATATATTTGAAATTAAGCGTTACGTCAGAGGGATGGATTCAGAAACTTTTGTTTCTGCAATACAAAGCGGTTTGTCATACTCGAGATGAAGTTGCACTGCATCACAGTTGGCATTCATTCCACAAATATTTTGAATTTGCATTTTAAAACTTTTATCAATTGTAGTAGTCAATAGTGTCAATAGTCATTTGATCAAAACATATTTTGTTCTAAAAATAGGTACTAAATAATAAATCCTATCACGTAGTAAAATACGACAGATGCCAATATTTCGTGCTAGGATGTAAGAATAGTTTCTTACATATCAAGGACTGAAAGTAGAAGACCACACCTGCGGTTTATATTAAAGCTCGATGCAAAGCGAAGGCTTTTATTGAACAAAGGGCGTAATCTTCCTTTCAGCCTGAGTGTATGTACAACGTTTTACGCACAAATGCATAAAAGCATGGTAAAATAAATTAGTAATAAATTTTATCCACGACTACTAAAGAATATATACTTTCCATGCGTATATCTTTCATTGTAATTGTATTCATTCCAATTTATATCTAAAATTCTCTTTTATTTATTTCATTCCACTTTATTTATAAAAAATTCCTCTAACAAATTAAAAACTTGATTTGTTGGTATAGTAATATAAACAAGTTTAAACAAGAACAATACATATATAAATCTAAAATAAACAACAAACGTTTTGTTTTTCTTGTTTTCTATGATAAATTAATTTCAATATGGCGATATAAAGTTTTAAATGAAAACTTTATATTATTTTAAATATTTTTAAGGTCGTGGATAAAATAGCATCTTGTATTCGCTTAGGATGAAGGCAATTCTTCACCCGGATGATTCTCTCCACTCGCTACGCTCGTTCCGGGAAACTTCATCCTCGTGAAGAATTGCCTTCATTCTAAGCTCATACAAGAATCTACTATTATAAACTCGCTAAACATTTTGAAAAATTGAAAAAAAAAAAACTGAACATGCCATGATATTCAATATAAACTTCATACAATATTTTATTTGTTGGTTCTAATTTTATGATAATTTGAATTAGTTTACGAGCTGTTATTTTACGGGCTAGATATTTTTTCATATTGCTTGCACGAGCTAAGGCGCAATAAAGGTTAACAACAGACCTTCGTAAATACCTGTTAAAACTCTATACACAGCTGGAGGCGAAAGACGTCTAGAGGTTTATACGCTAGCGGTGTCATAAACACCGTGACCCCTAATGGTGGTCAGCCTTTAAACAATTATTTCGAACATAAAAATTTCCAAAGCCTACTTTAGTATTTAAGCCTCGAATAGTATTTAAGCTATCAAAATCGTTCTATGAAAATGTAATCGGTACATAAATTTTCGTATCACATAATTTCCCGGGTAGCCCGTGTGTGGTGCAAATAGTAACCGAGCCTTCAGGATCGAGGAATTTAGATCTAGCTGTTTATTGGCTATTTTATTTCTAATAATAAACGTAATTAAAGCCAACTAAACCAAATTAATATCAAAATCGTACTAGAAATAGTAATCAATACGTAATATTCACTATTTTTTCGTATGGCATAATTTCCCGCGTAACCCGTGTGATGTGCGAACAGTGTTTAAACCTTTCAGTTTGAATTTATTTGATCTAGCTGGACCAAATTACAATTTTATTTCTAATAATAAACATTATCAAAGCCTACCAAATCAAATTTTAATCAAAATCGTACTAGAAATAGTAATCAGTACGTAATATTCACTATTTTTTCGTGTGACACATTTTCCCGTGTAACCCGTGTGAAGTGCGAATAGTATTTAATCTTTTCAGTTTGAATTTATTTGATCTAGCTGGACCAAATTAGAATTTTATTTCCAATAATAAACATTATCAAAGCCTACCAAATCAAGTTTTAATCAAAATCGTACTAGAAATAGTAATCAGGACCCCGATTATGGAATGCGATAAAAGTTGAAAGCACGGTGCTTTTAAAAAATATTGTGTACAAACACAAAATTTTTCGTAATTGTATTAGTAATTAAAGTTAAAAATAATAAAATGACAGTAGACCAATATTTTGTGGATATTTTTATTGTGGGCATTAATTTTCACTGTAAGATGTCAAATAAACATTACCTTTTGAGGTAATGTTTTCATATTGCTTATGAGTCGAAAGTGCGTAAGAAGGTACAATTCTTGAAGGATTTGTTAAATAATTGTAGGTGCATAACTTTTAGGTTAAATGGAACCAAAATTCATTTTAATTTATTTGTAAATTGTTTCATTTTGTAACTTGTTACGAGTTTAAATGATATCGTAGAAGATGCTAATAGGATGGGTAGTGCGGGAAAGGTTACTGCGCCAAAGGAGATTAAATCATGGTCTTGGTTAATGAAATAAGTTGAGACTTATTTAGTTTTGAGGGCATATGAGTTTTTAACGTTAAAGATGTTTGAAGAAATGTGTTTGAGAATCTTGGAACTTAAACGTTGGTTAAGAAGGAGAAAGGTAGTTTCTACTGAAAAGTAATTACAAAATACAAAGACAAAAATTACTACCAAGCCTACTTAAACTACCACACCTTTGTCAAATACGTCAACAAATTTGCCATGGTGTAACAAACTCATTTGTCCTAGCCCTCAAAAGCGTCCCAAACCCATTGTCCCTCTATTACCATATTCAGCTCCAACTTATGTCTAATACCCTCTTACTATATACTTCCCTAATCTTCGTGGATAACATATCAAATAATTGATGGACTCCTGCAGACAAAATCAAAATTGCATACTTACAGGAAACATAAATTATCAAAAAATATTCACGAAAGTCACAAAATATACCCTATGAAATAAATTACAAAGCATCCACTAGTTGCTATGTAGGCAAATTCACCCAATACCTAAATTGAAATATGTATCAAAAGACTG
Organism: Diogma glabrata; assembly: GCA_963693315.1. Taxonomy (NCBI): domain Eukaryota; kingdom Metazoa; phylum Arthropoda; class Insecta; order Diptera; family Cylindrotomidae; genus Diogma; species Diogma glabrata. Next base: position 20,385,716 of record OY856186.1, on the reverse strand, counting down.
TTGAACTCTCCAGAAACTACACCAAATGTAATCAACAAATCACCAATATTCCATAATTCGCACACATCATTTGCACTATAAACTAATATGCCTAACTTCAATGTACTCCAAAATCTTCTTAATATCACCCATTTATCACCAAAATACCATATCATTCCCAAAATAGATTACACGACGGTTTTTATAAAAGTCAAACAAATAAACAATTTTGTTGATCCGTCAATCGAATTTTTGTTTAAAAATAATTTATACAAACGTAGTAGTTTTACAAAAAAGTAATTGATTTTAGACCAATATCATTACTAATACACTTACGCCAAAAATTAAGCTATTATCGCTTTCGCATTCCATAATCTGTGTCCATAATTTCCCGTGTAACCCGTGTATGTTGCGATTAATAATTAATCGCGAATTTAATTAATATATTGGAAAAAAATCACCATAGCTCCCCATGAAAATACATAACTAAAGTATTATAAAAATTTCTTATGTATCTGATTTTATTATCGTATTATTTGGAGGTGTACACGTATTTCTTTTTGAATAGCATATAACATGATTTCACGTGTGACCCGTGTGTGGTGCGGTTAGACACTCCCATAAAATAAATATAAATTTAAAAATCATATAATTTCTTTTTTAAATTAATAATAAAAATAAACCATTTAAATTTTTAAATTAATTAATCCATAATTCTGTACATAAAACTAATAATTGTAATTCCGTGAACCATACATAAATTTGTTAGTTATCTGTAACAATTTGTTTTTGGTTTTTCGGTTTTAATTTATTTTAGTTTTATAATTTGAAAACAATGAAATTAAAAATTATAGTTTTATAGCAAAAATTACGAAATTTAAATAAATAGCGGAAATGAAATTTATTTCCTTGTTATCCTTGCGTGAGAATTATGGTTTTTGATGTGGTTTGATTCTATATTTTCTCACCGAAATTCTATGTATGAGATCTATAATAATTAAAATTTAGGACATTCAATAGGTTTTTAGGTTATTAGAATCAACACTTGAACTCCTTTTTTAATTTAAATTGACCATTTTCTTGAATTGACTATAATCACGTGCAACTAAGTATTTCGTGTTACATGCTATAACATTAAATAATTTATTTACCTATAAATAGTAATAGAGTCAAGTTTTATTTTCAAAAATATGTTAAAAAGTTAAGGAAATAATTATAAATGCTCGTAATTCTTAAGATAATTAAATTTCATAAATGAACATAGTTGATTTTATGAAATAATTAAATATTTTGAACTATAACTTTTTCCGTTTTTTAACAATAAATTTATTTTATCAAAACGTTATTGTTAAAACTTTTTATCGAACGTCAAAACAAAATAGTTTATTGATAAAATTAAAGGAGGTTTGATAAAACTAAATAAGAGGTGAGAGAGATTAGATTCTACGTGGCAAATAAATTTTAATGTCAGCAATAACTCTAATAATATATTTAAATTATTCGAAAGCTTCCTCCTATAAAAAATTGCACAACTAACCTACATTTAAACCACAGTTTAGCAATTAGTTAATTAAAAAAATTAATTTATTTTCTCTTCGAATAACTGTTAATCTTTTAGAATTTTATTTATGAACAAAAATGTATTAAATTGCAGTAGTGTCAACCAACTTTCTAAAAAAATCGTCAATTTTTTGTTGCAGTTTTAAAACTTGAATATATCGAATAAATAAATGTCATATCTGATCAATAATATGTCAAAAAAATTTCGCTAATACATATTTACCGTTTTATAAGTTATTTGAAAGATAAATCAAATCGTTTAGAATCGAATATAGTTTGCTATGCTTACTCGTGGATCAACAGATCAATAATTTTACAAGTCAATAATCTAATTAAGATAAATAAAAACTCATTTAAAGTAGAGCTTGTATTTTGAATATTTCTATTTTTTGGTATATTTGAATTATGTATTGGACGTGGGCCTTACTTATCCAAAAACAAGAATCTAAAATGTGAGAATTCAAAACTGTTTTATTTTTTTTTTTGCAAATAAATATAATGCGACTGCCTGATATAATAATCCGATGATCTGATGATCTAATGGTCTGATGATCTGACGATCTAGTGATCTGATTATCTGATGATCTGAAGATCTGATGATCTAAAGATCTAATGATCTGATGATCTGATGATCTGATGATGGATGATCTGGTGATCTGATTATCTGGTGATATGTAGATCTGATGATTTGATAGTCGGATAACCGAATGATCGGATAATCAGATGCCTGATCTGAAGATCTGATAATCTTTTTGTTATCTAGCTAACAAATCAAGCAATACTGTGTCGATGGGTGCGAGGTTGACAAAAACGGATGAAATCTTGATGAAACTTTGGTGTATGATTCGAGTTCATTTGAAAATAACATGGTCAAAATGGCATGAGATATTCAGATATCCAGAATTTATCTGGATACCAACTTCTGTGGACCTCCTGCAGATGTTTTTATAATTAGTGTTCAGAATCATCACAATCTGAAAAGAAAAACGGAAGCTGAAAGAAAATGTCGTATTATTGTTATTATATTCTTTAAATAATTTTGTTTACACTTATCTTGTATCATCTTGTATTAACGTTTTTCTTTGATTTATATTCTGAATTACTCTGAAAATAAATTGAATTTATATTGAATTAATTTATGTTTGTAAATATTAAAAGTTAAAAGCAACCAACTTACCCGTACTGCCATCTATAGTTGAGCATGTTTAACTAAATAAACAATTATATTTATCAAATTTATGTTAAATAGTACAATTATACAAGTTGGCGCGCTTTTAGTTTTTCAATCACTTTTTTTTTGGCAAGCAAACTATAACACATTTTTTGCAAACTACATATTTACAAATAATAGTAATAAAATTAACTAATAAAATTACATATTTGTTTTCATCATTCGAATTTGGATATTTTTGGAAATTAATTCGCAAACATTTTTTGGTCGTTCGAGCCGGATGATTAGGATCCAGGTTTGAAAAGCAAATTTGAAAGAAAATACATCAAGCAAAAATTCAAGCAGATCGAGAAAAAACGAATTGAATATATATTTATTTTAATATTATAAATAAAAAACAATTCACTAAAAATAAGTTATTATAAAATGTTATTCTAAATACATTTAAAATAAACGCATTTCATAGTGTGAATAAGCGATTATTCGTTTCATCCAAAATTTAAGTGAATTGCGAATTAAAAAGAATTCTAGTGAATCAATGTAGTGTTTAAAACTTTAATTTTAATAAAACTTTAATTATTATTAATTACACGTGTTGATTGTTTAGTGATCCAAATTGTAGTTTTGCATCAGTTGTTCGAAGGTGGAACTCTACTAAAAGGAAAAAGAAGCTATATTAAAAGTCAAATTACGAAAATAGAAAATTTCGTAAAAACTATGAAAGACTAAACAAATCTAGATCTAGCTATACAAGAATTTCGTAGTAGTGGAATATCAAATGATTGAGCTGTCAAATGTTATTCAAACGTGCAGTACTATTCGGTTGTTCCAAAACTACAAGGCGCCATTAGAAAATCGGCTGCATTGAATCCGTCCTCGGTAAATTTAGACCAAACTTTAAATACTACGCAAACGTTGCCTAGTAAATTTCGTTTACCTCGTACTAGCATTCCTTCCTTCGATGGGAATTACACGGAATGGCAATCTTTTTTTGACCTTTTTCGATCAACAGTGCACGTGAATGCCATTTGTCTCCCGCCCAGAAGTCAATATCTTAAAGGACTTTTGAGGGGCGACGCACTTGCTCTTGTTCGTCACTTTCCAATAAACGATGCAAATTATGTCGAATCATATCAGAAGTTGTGTAAAATATATGATAAAAAGCGATATATTGTTGATTTATTCATTCAAACGTATTTCGAGCAGCCTGCAATCACACAAGCATCATCACAATCGATAGCACGTTTACATGATACGTGCGATGAGGTGGTACGTGGCCTAAAGGCGCTTGGAACTGATGCAGACACCTTTGCTCATTGACATTGCATGTCAGAAGATGATCAGCCGAGTTACAATAACCGACCTTCGATAAATTTTTATCCGTTCTAAATAAACGAATGTAAGTGTAATATGTGTCAGAAGAAGCACAGTAAAATTACACTTGCAAGTCAGCACCAGCAACCTTGAAACAACATCTTGTGGCCACTCCAATTCAGTTGTAAATGCAACTGAATTGGAGTGGCAACGGGCCAACGGCCCGAATCCAAGTCGAACGTTATAGTGGCGATTGACAACGTTGTCGAGTTTTGCTCCACTCAGGATCTCAAACGTCGTTTGTCACAGAAGAATGCTTTCAGCGCCTAGGATTGACAAAAGTGAATGGCAGAATAATAATTCAAGGGCTCAACGATGGTACTGCGGGAGTATCAAAGGGGGTAGCTTGTTTGTTCTAATTGGCGCTGATTCGGAGCCAGATTGTTGTATTTGCCACTTTGGCTTGGACCTTTATAATGAACGTTAAAATAAGTTAAAATTCACCTAACGACAGTTGCCTCCAGCACGAATCGCTAAATTTAGGAATCTCTTATCGTTATTAGAGGTTTACTCTAACATTTTATGCAAAAATGATTATGAAAATAAAGAATGAATATAATACTAATTGTAATAAACTAAAAGAACTAACTTGTATAAATTTGTTATAGAATGATGATCAGCCAGCGAAATCCAACTTCCCAACTTCTTACTAAATGCTTTGTCAGCCTTGTCTTCTACTTCAATGGTTTTCTCTAAATGTTTCCATTCCTCTGAAACTACTTTATACAGCTTAACTCCAATTTAATTAGAAATAATTTATGCGTAGATTTTTCAACATTTATTGCTTTTAGTAAGTTTAACTTAATAGACAGCTTAACTTCAATTTGATTGGAAATAATTTTTTTTCACTGTTCAGGTCTTAGGAGGCCCTGGTAACTCAACAATTTTCAAACTTATATTTTATTTCAATAAACTTAACAAAATGGGAAAATTATTTCTCTTCACAATTTAAAAAAAGCAGATTTTAATTCTCTTTCTGTTAGAAGTTAAACATCGAATGAATAAAACCAAAATGTGGTTTTTTCTGACACTTCATATTTTAAGCAAAACAAAATGAAGCAACTTAAGCCACACAAATCATGTTCGCTAAATGAAAATGATGAGTTCTTTTAGTTATTTGTTGTGATATTCGAATTTGATTTAGTCGTTATAATTATTTGAAAAATTTTTTAAGTTGTTATTATTGTAAAAAATGAAATGTAATGATTGAAATATATTTTGATTGAACGGAAAAAGAATATTAATTCATTTTAATATTATTTATGAGAATTTCCGACGTTACATGTTTGCGTATAAGGCCAAGATTCCAAGATGACAATTATGAAATATCAGCAAAGGTGCTAATTGTTCCGTCTATTTCTTCGTATCAACCATCTGTCAAAGACGTTATGGGTTTAAAAATAATTAACAACATCAAATTAGCAGATCCAGATTTCTACAGGAAAGGTAAAATAGACATTTTACTTGGGACTGATCTATTTTTCGACATCATAGGTGATGGTAAAAAACGAATTCCAAAGTCAAAACCTATTGCCCATAATACGAGTTTAGGTGATAGCCGGCACTCCAATTGAAAACGAAGATGACATAGGCATCTTGACATTGATCTGACACTGCAAAAATTCTAGGAGATAGAGGAGATTGCGGAAGCAGCTTCGTACAACGAAGAAGAACAAAGATGACTTCAGCATTATCGATATACGCTTCGAAGAGTGGCAGATGGAAAATATATCGTAAGTCTACCATTTAAGAACGATATACTCAAAATAGAGATTTCAAAATTTATGGGTGTAAGTTGTTTGTATAGTTTAGAGAAACGTTTTGTACGTGATAACAGCTTCAAGAGACGGTACACCGAATTCCTAGATGAATACCTGCAACTGGGTCACATGCAGATATCAGAAGATGTAGGTACTAAACAGTATTATTTACCGCATCACGGCGTAATGAAATAAAGCAGCACAACTGCCAAATTACGTGTGGTTCTTGATGGATCAGCCCAAACAACCAATAGGCAGTCGTTGAATGATCAACTGTTAGTAAAACCGATCGTGCAGTCAAGTTTGGTAGAAATTCTTTTAAAATTTCGTACTCATAAAATAATCTTTACTGCTGATATCGAGCAAATGCTTCCACAAATTTGGGTTAATCCGAAGGATAGCGAGTACCAGAAAATAGTTTGGAGAAAAGAATCACATAATGAACTTAAAACTTACAAATTATTGACAGTTACGTATGGCACAGCATCCGCTCCATTTTTGGCGAGGCAGACATTAAACCAACTCGCATCAGATTGCCAAGGTGAATATCCAGAAGCAGCAGATGTACTAAAAAATGACTTCTACGTTGATGATTTAATGTCCGGAACGAGTAATCTAGAGGATGCCCAGCCGATTGTCCAAAAATTAACTGTTATGCTGAGGAAGCGAGGATTTAACCTACGCAAATGGTCCTACAGCAGCATGTGTTTTAATTTGTATGATTTCTGGGGCGTCGAAGATATTTGATCCTATAGAATGGTTATCGTCAGTGATAATAAAAATAAAAATATTATTTTAGAAGCTTTGGTTATGAGGTGTGAAGTGGGATGAACCGTTACCAGCCATAATCGCAGAGAACTATGTAACAATTAGACGATATTAGCATAGATTAGTTGAAATTAAAATACCCAGATGGATACAATACACACGGAAGGTCAAGTTACACGGATTTGCGGATGCATCTGAATTGGTATACGCGGCGGTGATATATAGCAGAGTGAAGACGGAAGATGGCTACATCAAAACTATCGTTACTATGTGAAGACAAGAGTGGCACCGATAAAATTAATAAGCATACCACGTCTTGAGTTGTGTGCTGCAGTATTACTAACAAAATTGATGACATCACTATTGGATATTTTCAAACGCCAAAACATCAAGTATCAGTTGTGGACCGACTAGTGCTGACCTGCATATCGTCATGTCCGAGGAAATGGTAGACCTTTGTATCAAACAGAGTGTCATATGTTTTACAATACACCAACCGTAGTCAATGGAGTCACGTCCCGTCAACTACAAATCCTGCCGATTGTGGTTCGCGAGGTCTGCTCGCAGACGAGTTGATCAACCATGGTCCACAATGGTTAAAGAAACCAGAGATAGATGGGCCCAATCAAAGTACAATTACTTCAGAAATTCCAGACGAAGCATTAAAAAAACAAAAACTTAATTTCGGTGGCGACGATAAATATAGAAAGAATGAATGATTGGTTTTCCGGATTTATCGACAGATGTTGAAGGTTTTCAAAGGCGCTCTTGTTTATTGTTCGAATTTTGCTGCTGCTCCGTACGAGATCATCAATCAGAGTAGCAGAGAGCCTTGAGTTCTCAAGTCAGTATATTGAAGCCAAACAAGACGCATTTAATTTGGTCATAAAACGAACACAGTTTGACACTTTTGCTTCGGAGATCAACGCTCTCACTAATAATAAACAAATTAATAAAAATTCAAAATTAATAAGTCTTTTTCCATTTAAAAACCAAGGGGTATTTATTGCGAGTCGCTGGCAGATTGAGTAAGGCTGATGTTTCATACGATATGAAACATCCAATAATCATATTATTCATACCATCAAGGAATCATATTACAACCTTAATCAACGAGATGAGCACATCAATCAGCTACATGCTGGTCCAAAGGCTTTGATGATTATATTGAAGCACAAATTTCATATTATGAGATGCAAGGATGAAGTACGTGCAGTCATCGGAAAATGTGTGAAGTGTTTCCGCTTGAAGACCAACAACAACAACAACAATTCATGGGACAATTGCAACAATATAGAGTTACGTATCATCCACCATTCTTTACTACAGGCGTAGATTATGCAGGACCACTACTCATTAAGGCATCCCGATGGCGAGGTGCGAAAGTAATAAAATCGTATTTGGCTCTTTTTGTATGTATGGCAACCAAAGCTGTTCACCTCAAAGCTTACGACGTTTTCATGATCGACAATTTGTGGTGCATCCATAGTGACAATGGATCCAATTTTGTAGGCGCTGAAACGGAGCTGCAATCAATTCTAAAAATGGTGCTAAAAGATTCATCAATATTGTGCAACGCAGAATATCGAATGGCATTTTATTCTACCTGCTGCACCAAATTTCGGCCGATTATGGGAGGCAGCCATTAAATCAAACCGAACCTCTTGGGTATCAAGGAAAATAGGTTATCCCGGTGGTAACATATTCATTCAGCGAATGGTACAGCATTTTTGGCAAAGATGGCATAAGGAATATTTATTATCACTGCAACAACGCCACAAATGGAAAAATATCTGCAACAAATCCAAACTTAGGTGATCTTGTAGTGCTAATGGAGAACGACGTACCACCCACGGAATGGTTGATGGACCGCATCATCAAAATAATTCCAGGTCAAGACGGCTTAGTTCGAGTTGTGGGCATTCGAGGGCGTTCGAGTTTAAAAAAAACGTTAATCTACACCTTAGAACGCCAGTTGTTGTGGGACCCAGGTCTAGACCTAGGTCTTAAAAGGTATTTATGTGTTGTTGTGACACATATTCTAAACCCTATTACACAACACATTTTATTTAAAAAAAAAAACAAAGTTAAAACCAACCGTGGAGAAATAATTCGCCCAATCTCCAAAATTTGCAATTTTCATTCTGACTCTGATGAGTCAGTCAATGGGCGCGGGATGTTCAGAATCATCATAATCTGAAAAGAAAAACGGAAGCTGAAAGAAAATTTCGTATTATTGTTATTATATTCTTTAAGTAATTTTGTTTACACTTATCTTGTATTTACATTTTCCTTTGATTTATATTCTGAATTATTCTGAAAAGAAGTTGAAATTATATTGAATTAATTTATATTTGTAAATATTAAAAGTTAAAAGCAACCAACTTACCCGTACTGCCATCTATAGTTGAGCATGTCTAACTAAATAAACAATTATATTTACAAGTATACAAGCTGGTGCGCTTTTAGTTTTTATGACTACAAATTCATGTTTTTTCGATCACTTTATTTTTGGCAAGCAAGCTAAAAACACCTTTTTGGCAAACTACATAGTTACAATTAATAGTTATAAAATTACATATTTGTTTTCATTATTAGAAACTGCATATTTATATTTTTGGAAATTCATTCGCAAATAATTAGAACTACATGAAATCTACAACAATAGTTTTCATTAATTGAAGTATTTGATTTATATTAACTCCAGAAAATGTTATTGTGGCGTTGTGAATTCAGTCTATGCACCGGCGTCACAATATATTCGTGTTATTAAAAAGGGGATAGAAAAGTTTGCTACAGAAAACTATCATTCAACTATTAACCTTGTGTGTGAATTACATCTCTAGTAGTTTGTTTCTAATAAATGTGTGTTGCTAAAAATTTACTTGTTATTGTGTTCTTTTTATTAATTGAATATTTTAGCATCAATTTATTATTTTATTCGCCTTAATATTTTTCATTCTACGGTTGATAGAAAACTATTTTTCTGAGTCAATCTGTCATTTGGACTAATTGGAAAGTATCAGTTTTTTAAAGGTTGGAATAATTGAGTGGGTCTAGCATCATTTTGTTATGTAAAGTTCTTTTAAATAATACGTTTTCATACTGAAAAAATTTTTTTTGCCTATTTAGTTTCTTTAAATGAACTGTTTTAGCGCTCTTTATCTCTATCTAATACTTAAAGCAAGTGCACCATAACAATATTCTTGACAAATTCTATGTATTAAAATTTTAACATCAACCGAAGTTATGATACTAACAGGCCTTGTTATGAAGTGTAAATCAAACTTCGTAATTGAGAGTCGTCCCACTTTCCCATACGCATTTAATTTACAATAACAGAAACTTTCATAATTACTTTCGTTTCTCCTTTAAACATGGTTTCTTCTACTCAGACCGTACTCGTCATCTACAATAGTTTCCGTTTAAAAATTATCATAAAACAGTTGTGCAATGTCCTTGATTCGTGGTCGCGCTGTTTCCATATATGATTCCTACAATCAATTCGTATTCGATATTTTTTTTTATAATTCTTTTCCAATTTTTTTAATACAAGTTGTTTGTACGGTTTCCTTAGTGGGTTTTCAGTTATTAAAATATGCTACCAGTTAATGCTATCATTTTTTATACAATAAATAGAACGCGATAGATAGCTTCTGTCTCCTGTTGCTTTTTGTAAAATTCTCTCGTGAAGAATATCAAAATGAAAAGTGGAATTTTGAATTCATGTTCTTTTTCATTAAAATTAAGTAGAAAATTTTTAATTGGTTTCAATTTCTTAGTTTCAATTAGTGCAATTTTTTTTACTTGGTCTAATTTAATTAGAAAAATTTAGAAAAAATTTATACGTTTTGTGCCGTGTTAGTTAAATTAAAATAACATTACATATGAAAACTTTCAGTCGTATATAATTTTTTCGATGATCGAATTGAAATTGTTTGACATTTAATTTGATTGTCAACACAGGTTTTTTTTATCAGACGCGCGCATAAAATCTGATTTTTTTTTAAAATGTATTTTAACTATAAGTAGTGCAATAGTCTTTTTTGTAAAGAATTTCAAACAGTGTTAATATCCCTAATTGTGTTAGTTTTGTATATCACGGGTCGTGTAGTGCGAATTAAAGAAACCAATAGCAAAAACAATATACGTGTTTGTGCTGTTATTACGGGAAACAACAGGTTGGCTTTGAAAGTGGAGTTTGATGCTTCACGATTGTTCTAGAAGAATACCGTCGTAAAATCATAAAAAGGGGGATAATTTATTTTGGGATATACGAATAATCATAACCTTATCATTTATTTAAACGTGGAAATTTCTCATTACAAATCAAGCCCGTCTATGTATCCATAGAAGGTGCAATAATCTCTTTAGATGAAAATTATTAGATATGATATTTGAACACAATACAATAAGTTATTGGATACCATAGAGAATTTTTTATTATAATGTTATTAAGACCATCTATATATTTCGAACTATACAATTAGTATCATAATTAGAATTATTATTTACATCTTTAAATGTTATGTATGAGCAGTGCTAGAAATTAAATACAAAGATTATAAATATATACCAAGCAAATTTTGTTGAATTATTGGATTATTATTGGAACCTTGTGGAAAGAAAACTAAAAATAAAAAACCAAAATTTATTAAAATTGAATTGAGGACTATTAATCCCCACATTTATTGCTGGATATGTGGCGACTAATGGAGTGAGTACTGAACCAGGGTGATAAGAGGAGTGGGATTGGACAATAACATGGGGTGAGTTCTGTATTGATTATATATGCACTTATAGGTATAGCGAGTACATATGAGTGTGTGGGGGTTAAGCTGATGGTGTGTGAATGTATGTAGGTATGAATAGAATTCTATTTACTGATACTAATTTTATAGTAGTAAAATTTTCAAACGAAATCTAATAAAGTGATTTCACCTAATACACCAAAAAAAGGTGAAAAACGCTAATTTAATTAATTAAATGTTAATTTTTCTAAACCGCATTAGTAAAGTGTAAATAGTTTAAATATTGAATTTAATTTGATTAGTAAATCCAATTATGAGTATTCCAAAATTGTGTTTTATGCTTTAGGTCAATTGAATAAAATTAGTTTTGTAAAATTTGAATGCGTTATGAACTTAACATCTGTTAAACCTAAGTTCCAGAAACCTGATGACGATTCTTTTGCATCAACAAGAGACGCTCAATCAACTGATGATAACGTGACAACTGTTATCTTTAACGCACATCATTCATTGACATTCCAAAATCAACGTGATCGTCTTCCTATTAAAAAAACAAATTATCAAAATCATATATTGTATTGTTTGGAAAACTTTCAAACATTAATATCAATCGGTGAAACGGGGTGTGGTAAAAGTACTCAAGTTCCACAGCTGCTGTCATATTAAAAGCGAGAGATTTTCATTGCAACTATATAATGAATAACTTTATTTATGAAGTACAAAAAAAAAACACAATTAATGTGATTACGTGATTTGTAATAAAATTTTAAACTAATTTACAAAACTAAAAAGTATTACAACATATTGCATAATGGTTGGACCAAGCTCTCAAATCATTAAATTTTTTTTTGTTAACTCTATTATTTCTATAGATAGTAGTTTTTTGTTATCACAATGGCTGTTGAAGTTTTTTTTTGGTTATCTCCGCAATTAGCATGCAACATCCAATATAAATTTGTCGGTATTTTTAGGAAAAATGGAAGTTCTGTGTTGATATTTTATTTTACTTACGGTAAATGCCATAACCTCGATGATGAAAGTGGTGTGTGTGTATTTATGTATTTACGAGCATATGGGGTGTATGTGTAGGCACGTGTGGGTAAGTGTCGGTGTTCATGTGGGTGCGAGCGCGAGTGGATGAGATGTGAGAGTGTGTGACTGTGAGTTGAGAGCGTAGGGAGTGGACGTGGTGATCGTAGTTCTTTCACATAAGGGGGTCGCCAGAGTCTCATTTCACTTGTATTTTTTTCCTATCTGTTTATTTGGTCTCAAAATACGCGTACACCACTGTTATTTGTAATGGAGCAGCAGGATTCCTTTCTCGACCCCATAGGCTGAACCTAGCTTGGGGCTAAATAATTCTCATCCAGATGCGTGACCTGCTATGCCACTTCGTTGCTATGCCATGAAGAAGCTCTTCACTACAGCCTGAGGATACAGCCCTTGATATTGTCTTTAAAATATAAATTTGTAATAATTTATATTTTAAAGACAACATCAAGTGCTGAATACTTAGGCCTCTAACTATCAATAATTCGGTTGATGGTCAGAGTTCAATACATATTTTATTTTTAACAATAAATAGTAACTTAATAATAAAAAAATAATTTGTTTTTTTGCAGATACAACGCAGATACAACAATGCTTTCGACAAACAGCTTTTGGTAAGCATTTGTAACTATTTTTATTAAACTACATTATAAGCACACTTTAAACTCTAAACAATTTAATCGACCTCACTTGTGGATAAATTACTTCGATATTTATCACAACATTGAAACGATTTAACAACTTTTGTATAGATTGCTTTCAAAGTTAAAAAACAATAAAATCGCGAAAAATAAAAATATATAAAAAATTCAATGGGCATAACTTGTTCTTTGTTGTTCTATGCTAAGCTTTACATTCTTTTGTGATTGTGTTCGACTATAATTTAAAAACACCATTAAATACCTGGTACAGCAGTTCTTTGATAAGTAATTGTAGTATTGAATAAAGATAATAAAAATGGTAAATTGAAATTGATTAAATGATAACGTTTGATAAATTTAAAGAGATATAGGAATGAATCGTTTATCCCTATGTGCGGCTATCTTTTTATCAGCAAACCCTTATTCTTTTACATGCTTTTCTTGATTAGATATTTTTGTTTTCTTGTAACATAATACATAATAGTTTTACAATTAAATATAATAATGTATTGTGATTTTCCTACATTATTACCGGTAACGGTAAACTGATAGCAATTCTTTTATTAATGTTGATGAGTTAATCTTAATTGTTCACAACAGTAGTAGTTTGTCGTTTATTTATTTTATGTATTTTTTAATGTTGGCTGCGGGTTGATTTATAATGGTTATTATTACTTATCACAGAAAATAAAATTATCTTTGATTTTGTGTAATTCAAGACAAGATTATTTGTTAGATTAAACAGAAGAAATGCGTTATTGAAATTGTTTTTTACATGAAACGAAAATATATTTTAAAGAGTTTATGGCATTTTCTTTTGGTTGTGTTATAAAAGTGAGGACATTCAATACCGTTTTTAAACAATCGCAATAACAGTAATGTCGATGTTGATTGTGTAAAAAATATTGGTATTGAATGCTCTAGTCTCTGTCCTGGTTGATTCAGTTATTTATAAAAAAATTTCCCTCTCCAATTTTTGCATTGAATAATTTTTAATTTATTTAAAGTGGTTTCGCAAGAGCTAATTAACAAAAGAAACTTAAATGGTATCTTCGGATATTCAAAGAGTCTAAATAATGAATATTTCATATTTAGTGTGCTAAACATGTCTAACTAATTAATAAAAAAAAATATACTGACCCTCCCAACAAACAATTTCCAACCGTTAAGCCTAGCGGTTTCAGAAAACCGTCGCAGGACTCGCATTTCACCGATCATTTTCAACTTTATTAGAAATTTTTGGGAATTTATCTAAGACTTCTTAACGGTTTCTATTTTAGGGTTATGAAACAGTAAAAAAACTAAAATATCATATCGGTTGAAATGTGTTTGTGAAATAACGGTGGGTTAACCACCCATATAAACTATCAACATTTTGCGGTTAACTAACCGTTATTCGTTTTGAGTTTATAAGTCGTGGAATTTCGGTTAATAATAATATATATTTTAACAGTCTTTTAATTACATAAATTTAACCTTTTAATTTTAGTTGCTTGTTATGGACTAACTAACGGTTTTTGGTTGGTAAAATTTAACTAAAATAATAAGTTTTTAAAGATCAGTCAAGAAACTGCTAGCAAACTATCGTAATATAGCTCTGTTAAATTCTTGGTTTGAAAACGGTTATTGATTCAATAGTTTAAAACCGTTCTTTTGACATTTAATGATATACATATAATAAAACAAATAATTTATTAACATAAAAAAATTGCTATTTTACGCAGCGATTTGCGAATTTTTTTTTCTAGTGGAGAATTGAATGTTGTTTTCCATCATGTTCATGCCTAAAAACAAAGTAAATAAGCATGGGTCATCTAATTTTCAAAGATCGACCAAACCATTTACGCGGGCTACAACATATTATCGAAAAGTGAAAGTGATTAAAAATGCTATCTTAAATAAAATAAAATTAACAACGAATCAAACTTTAATAGAAGAACCGTCATATTGTGTTGTGAATGAAAATGAAAACTTGGCAGTAAATGCAAATCAAGCGCCAAATAATACAAATAGATATTTAGATGAAAGTTTAGTGCCATCATCTTCAATAACCAATTGCTCAAATGATATCTCTTCAACGTCAAATGAAAATTATGTCCAGGAGCAAACAAACTTTATGTGTCCAATAAAACAATTTAATCAAAATCATAATTTGAATCATTTGGCCATTAAAAAATTGAAACATTGGGCATTGTTGAACCAAATTTCCCAGCAAGCTGTAAACGTTAACAATTTTAACGAATTTCGGTGTTAATGGATTGCCAAAGGATGCGAGAACATTTTTATCTACACCGTCGATATCAGTCGTCAATATAACAAAAATGGGCAATGGAATGTATTGGCATTATGGGTTAAAAAGATGTTTAGAAACCATATTTAGTGATATTCAACAGCCATATGAGCTTTTGCTTTCATTTAACATCGATGGACTTCCACTTTACAAGAGTTCTTTAACAGAATTTTGGCCAATATTATTCAAAATTGACAATATGCCAAATAGCAACCCTATGATAATTGGCATATATAGTGGTGTAAAAAAACCAGATCCACAAGAGTATTTGGGAGAATTTGTCAAAGAACTTGTTGACTGTCTGCAAAATGGCGTTGTTGTAAATCAGCAAAAAATTTCAATCAAAGTGAGATGCTTCATTTGTGATACACCGGCAAGAGCATTTTAAGTTTTAACTGCAAGAGCAAGATAAGAGCTTTCGTAATAGAGAAGATCCGGATCACCATAAATATGAATCAATGCTTGAGGCACTGCCCATTGACATGGTTGAAGATTTTATAATTGCAGATTCGTTACATTTGCTAGATCTTGGTAAAAATATATTTCATTTTTGATATTTATTTAACTAAAAGAGGTACATTTTTTCAGGTGTAATGAAGAAATGTTTGGTAGGATGGACCCGCGGTAGTTTCAATTTTCAAACAAAATGGTCTGCAGCGCAGATTGTAGAAATCTCCAGGTTGCTTGTGAGCTATAATAAATATAGACCTACCGAAATACATCGCGCAATAAGAGGTCTAGATTGCTTAAAGTTTTGGAAAGGACTCGAGTTCCGTACATTTTTACTATACATAGGGCCTATGGTTTTAAAAAAAAATTTACCTTCGGATGTATATGTTCACTACTTACATCTATTTTGTGCTGTACGTATTTGTTCGCATCAAAAGCACTTGAAATTTTTGGATATTGCAACGAGCTTATTAAAAGACTATATTGAAAAATACATTGATTTGTATGGGATTGATTCAATCGGAAGCAATATACATAATTTGTGTCATTTAACTGATGATGTCAACAAATTTGGTGCTCTCCCATCTATAAGTTCTTATCCATTCGAAAATACTTTATACATGTTAAAGAACAAATTGCGTAACGGTAAAGCACCATTGATACAAATTGCGAATAGAATCACTGAGCTACAATGTTTAGGTAGTGGCATATCGTCGAAGTCGATAAACAAGTGGACAAACAATGATAATCGGATTGTATTTAATGGTTTTTTTCTTTCAAATAAAGAAAGAAATAAATACTTTTTGACTAAAGACAAAAGCGTTGTTCACATGATAAAAAGCATTAATATTGAAGGAAAAACTTTCATTTGTGGAGCAAAGGCGGAAACACAAACGCCGTTTTTTGAAAAACCATTTTTTTTTTTTTTTTTTTTTTATTAATTAGTTAGACATGTTTAGCACACTAAATATGAAATATTCATTATTTAGACTCTTTGAATATCCGAAGATACCATGTCAACTATAAAGGAAGGAGATGGGGAAAATGGAAGGAATGAGGATATAGGAATAACTATACTGATTCTTTTAAATAACGAT
The DNA here is from genome assembly GCA_963693315.1 of Diogma glabrata. Lineage (NCBI taxonomy): Eukaryota > Metazoa > Arthropoda > Insecta > Diptera > Cylindrotomidae > Diogma > Diogma glabrata. Next base: position 20,368,825 of record OY856186.1, on the reverse strand, counting down.
GGACATTTTCTTTAAACATCTGAGGAGAATATTCATCGGGAAATACGGAGCCGGGCATTGAGTTCCATAATTTTACCACTCTATTAAAATAATCGTTCTGGAAGGACATAGTTCTACAACGGGGTATTTGGACAGCAAATGGGTGAGATAACTCTGAAGTTCTTGTTCGCCGATTAAATTGCGCGCACAATGGAAGGATGTTTTGAATTTCCTTAGAGGAGAATTCGCTAAAGTTATATTTATAGTAGATTGACAATTCAGCCACATTTCTTCTGTGCTGGAGTGAATCAAGCTGATCCGTTAGCTCGGTATTACCAATCAACCGTATTGCTTTTCTCTGTACAGAGTCTAGACATTTTATTGTTGACTGACAAGCACCTCCCCAAACATGACAGCAGTACTCCATACATGGACGAATAAATGACTTGAAGATTAGCAAAATTTGCTCGGGATTGAAATACTTTTTACATCGACTCAAGAATCCTAATTTTTGCATTGCAGATTTAGCGAGGTTGAACACATGTTTATTCCATTTCAGGTTATTTTGAATATCCACTCCAAGAAGTCTAACTGATTCAACCTCACGCAATTCCTCATGGTTTATCTTAATGGGGAAATTTTTATGTCGCTCTATTCGTGAAAGACGGCATAGTTTTGTTTTGGTTGGATTAAATGAAACAAGATTACGATCACCCCATTCCATTATACGAGCCAGGTCGTTGTTGATAGAATCAATTAGCAGCTCTCTATCAGTGGTAACTGCAGTATGAGATCGAAATTTAGGAGATGCATGTGATGCATGCAATGTGCTGTCATCAGCAAAACTATGGATTGGGTGCACTGTGGAATTAAGTAAGTCATTAATGTATAGAAGAAACAAGGTTGGTGAGAGTGCAGAACCTTGGGGAACCCCAGCATTGGTTGTGAAAATATTGGATGTGATACCATCTAAATTAACATGAAATTGGCGACCTGTAAGAAAACTATGAATCCATGAGACAGTAAGATGGTCTATGCCATAAGATTTTAATTTAGCTATGAGATTTTTATGCCACACTTTATCAAATGCTTTAGAAATGTCAAGTGAAATACTGAATGTTTCACCATGGTTTTCCAGCGATTTGTTCCAGAGATGGGATACGTAGGCTAACAGATCACCTGTTGCATGACTTCTACGAAAACCATATTGCTTATCATCAATAATTCGCGACATTTCCAAATAATCTATCAAATTGTAGTTAACATATTTTTCAAATATTTTAGCCAAAACGGACAGAATTGCAATTGGTCTATAATTGTTAGGGTCAGTCTTACTGCCTTTCTTTGATATGGGTTGATCGCTGGCCAGCTTCCAAGAATCGGGAAATATTCCGGTTTTATAGGATAAATAAAAAATTTTTGTTAAAATAGGAGCTAATTGTCTAGCAAAGTTTTTAAGAATGAGGGGTGGGATACCATCGGGACCAGCAGATTTGTTGATATTGATAGAAAGAAGCATTTTCCGTACAATATTGCAACGAAAAATAATTGGTTTCATTTTCGTTTCAACTGGGGAAATGATTGTAGGAGAATGGGGAGGTTCAACTATGTTTGAGTTTTCTGCGAAAATACGACCCAAAAGATCCGCCTTCTCTTTTGAGTCGCTCACGGGAATGTCATTCAGAACTAAGGATGGAATAGAGGATCGAGTAAAATTGCTCTGGACTGATTTAACTGCCTGAAAGAAACTACGTGAGCCAGATGGGTGCTCGGCGAATTTCTTTGCTTTCTTCTGGATAAACGCTTCTTTGTCCAAGTCTATTTTGTATTTACTAATATTTCTGGCTTTTTTATAGGCGCTAAGGGTTTCAGGTGTTTTATTTGAGTTATACGTCTTAAATGCTTTGCGTTTATTCCTCACTGCCTCATCAACATCCCGCGTGAACCAAGGCTCAGTTTTAGGAGTGATTAATCGATTTGGAATAAACCGCCGCATTCCGTCTTTTATGATTTCAGAAATTCTTATTGCCGATGTGCTAGGATCTTGATCAACACAACAAATAGTTTTCCATGGTGTTTCATCATAAAAGTTTCTCAATCCCTCCCAATCAGCGCGATTATAATTCCAAACGCGACGAGGATCTGCTTTAATTGGCGTCGGTGATGTAAATTGCACTATTGCTGATATTAGTAAATGGTCCGATGTTACGAGGGGTTGTTCAACTTTTGTCTTGGTAGTATCTGGTTCGTTTGTCAAAAACATTCATTGATATATATTGTGCATCATTTTCTGGTCAATCTAGTCCAGAAATTTATGATTTAAATGACGTTGAATGTAAAATGGTAGCAATTAAGTGTGATGAATTCAATCACACATGTATACCTTTATTGCATACATATTGTAATGAATGAAATAAATAGAAAATTTATTTGAGCTAAAATAATAATATATTTTGAATAAACGTAAAATTGATAATCTTTTTCTTTATTTATCTATTTGTCGTTGTTTGCGTCCAGCTTTACATATTTTTCATTGGAGTCTGGAAAGCAATTTGTTTTTTGTAAGGTTACATATTTTTAGTTCGAAGACGGTAAAATTTTCAAAAATGGTAACCAACCAAAAATTAGTTAAACAAGACGGATCTGGGACGGTTTTTATCATAATAAATCAAAACCCATAAGGTTCGGTTATAATTGACAGAACTGCGACGGTTTTTTTCTTGTACATATATGAAATAAAATTTTCAAGATTTATTCATTTGTAATAAAATTATATTACATCATTAAGTATAAAATTTCAAAGTTATGAATAGTTCAATCAATCAAACTGACTTTACAAATGATAATATTTATTAATAATAATAATAATATATAATTTTACAATTATTCGTCAAATGCTGAGGATAAGCAAATATCTGTTGTTTTGCTCTCATTATTTTGGCGTTGGATATAACCATTTGTTTTGAGAAACTCTTGAACATTTTTATCACTGCTACACTTAGTGACACTGTCGTCTGCCTTATGTAATACTTCAAATATCATGTCAAGGATGTATTTGTAGATCACAAAGGGATCCTTCTTCTCAAAACCTTTATTCTTGCAAATACCAGTAAACGTAAATTTTGCTAGCATTTTCAAATCAAACAACTCTTCCATTATTCTTGGTAATAATTTTCTAGCTGCTGGATGCTTCCCAGAAGTCCCACCAATACGGCAAAGTACATTCACCTAAATCAAAAACATATCATTAAAATAAGTTAAATTAATTAAAATTAAAGCTAAAACAATCTTTAAAAGTCAATTACCAATGCTTTTTTGAAAACTGCATTGCCTAAAATTACAATGTCGAGATTGTTAACATCTTCAATAAATTTTAGTGGCATCTGCATAACCGAATTAACAATTTCGTCCTCTCTTTCTAGACTTCCTTTTGCTTTCGATGCCAAAGACTCAGATTAAACACTCAGTTGATTTATGATGTCATGATTTTGCACTGACAGCTTTGCAACTTCACCTACAACTGTTTTTACATTATTTTCAATATTTTTTACAAGTTCTTTATGCATATTTTCTATATTTGTGGCAACATCATCGATTCGCTTCTGCAATTCTTTAACACTGCAAACATTGCCACTCATATATAAAATATTGTCAGTAGTTGTTTGCAAATTAACTACTTCATTTTCATCGATTATATTTGTATTAGACTTTTGATAATCGATTTCCAAAGGTTGTGTTATCTGATGTATTTGCTGCGGTGGCTGTGGTACCAAGCTGCTAGTGTCAGTTTGATTCTGGATTTGCTGAAATTGTTTATTGTAATCGATGTCGCTTAGTAGTGCTAGCTGTTGCCCTGTACCCAATCGACGTCGTTTTCGAGACAGCTGATATTCGGCAAAATAGCTAAAAAACAATATAAACTGTATTATTCAAGTATTTATAACAGAAAGAGTACGCCCTACCGGTTTTCAGCTTCTGTATCACTTAAATTTTCGTAAATTTTCTCCATACTTGTACCTTCCGCAAATGTTAGAAGCCCAGTTTTTTTAATGGTACAATCAAAAGTTTTCCATGTAGCTTCTGGCTCAGATTTTTCATTTGACCGCAATTTTTCAAGGTTTTTTTTATGTGGCCATCGACACTGTTGGCCACTAGCAACTAACCATTTTGTCGGCACGGTGGTGACACTATCTGCTTCTGAATCATCTTCATGAATGATTACAAGTGTAAATGACATTCTAAAAGTAACAAATTTGTTGTTAATTGAATATAAATATATAATATAAATTTAAAGACAATATCAAACCACCTTTATTTTTAAATTTAAGGATTTTGAAAAAAAACAAACTGCGCACTAATTGAATATTCTCACTTAAATTAAGATATTTTATGTTTAAATAAGTTCAAACAAAACCTACGTTGTCAAAACGCACGACCTGATAACCGGTATTTTAAACAAAAAAAAATAAACAAAAAAACAATAGTTAAAATCCATGAGTTTATGAACGGTTTTTGGATGCCTTAAAATTGACTGTTCAAATGTTATGATTTATAAACCATATTATTTTGTTAAAAAGAAAACAGTGAATAGCCATAGTTAGTAGACGGCTTGTTTGGAACTTAAGCAGACCAAGCAATAATTTTAGTTGAGCAACGGTTTTTCTTAGATAAAAAACGAACCGATCGAAAACGAAAACTGGCATGACTGTGGCCATTTGTAAAAATATGCAATGCTATTCACACGGTTCCAAAACCGCTCTAAAACGTAAAATCAAAACTGTATAATGAAAAATTTCTAATTTTTTTTTGGAATTGGCTTTTATATGTAGCGCACTATAATTTTTCGAGACATAAAGATCACTTTTACAATAAAATTTGATTCGCACATTATTTTTATACGTACAAATGCGCAACATGACAAAAATAATGTTTCATAGATTTTTCATTAATATTTTCTATTATTTAAATATTGGACTTAGATTTTAATTATAGCTTAAAAATGTATCACATCGAAAACAAAACGATTACGAAAACATCGTTGCCAAACTGAATACAAAAAATCTTGGAAAAATCAAATGTCAAAGGAGTAAGTTAACAGATTACAAACCGCTTCTTAACTGTGGATCCACCGTTACAGAACCGTTTTAAGTTGACTTAAAACGGTTTTCATTATGCAATAAAAAAAATTTAAAGTAAATTTTGTCATATGCAAAAACCGTCAGCAAACCATTTTAATCACCGTTTAAAGATTGACAATAAATTGTATTATAGTTTTTAGTGATACGCACAAAACGGTTCAATAACTGACGCACAAAGGTTTTTAGTACTGTTGGTTAACCATTATTTAACGTTTATACAATTGCTAATCCATACCCATTTATCGTTGTGGGATGGTTATAAAACCAATTTAGCGGTTTGTTATTTACCGTATAGTCGAGATCGGTCGATCAGATAACGGTTGCAGGGCGGTTAATTGTTTGTTGGGCTACCACGGCTGCACCCCACCATACCCTACTTTTCTAGATTTATTTTATTACTTCTATTTATTTAGATTTTATTATGTCAAATACCCGGGTATTTCAGAAATTAAATATTCGACTACTCGGGTACTTACAATGATGTCAATGGGCTAATGGGTTGGGCATTCAATACCGGTATCCCGAAATATTTATGATTTCAATTAACAATTGGGATTTAGAAGTTGATTGTAGTTTTCTGAAAAGCACTTTGTATTATTGTGAAACGCGTCCTAAAATAAAAGCAATTCTATACCAGCCATACCTAGATATATGTAAGAGTTTATCACAATTCGTTGGGTATGGAAGCAAGGAGAATTGGTCAAGGCTTTATGAAGAGAAATTGTTCGATTTTTTTTAGTAGTTTCTCCTCCAAGAAACTAAGATATTGGTCTGGTTGAAACCATTTAAAGTGGAAACCGCAGAAACAAAACAAATTGTGTTAAACCGAGCCATGTCTGAGCCAATACAAAATTTGTCACTATCCATTATATGGGTGAAAACAAGCTAAATTTAAAGTCCCTGGGCCTTCACCTACATAATTTTGTGATTACCACATATTTTATACTTCGTGATGCGCCTGTCCTTGACGAGCCTGAAAACATTTGTTCTATGATTTTTCTCAAATCGGCCGCTTTTGCGTTCGGCAAGCTCCGAAAAATGCCGATTGCCCGCGATCTTGTAAATTTGCTACCACATTTATTTTTTTTGACTCTGGAGGTTGGAAATTTGTTTTAGAATACGAGGGTAAGCTTGTCCGACTAAAATGTGTTTGCTATTGTCGAATCCGACAACTGACATTTTGGATGTTTGGGTTGTCGGACTAGACACTAGCAGACAAATTTTTGTCGGACAAGGTTACCCTTGTGTTTTAAATCAAATTTCCAACCCACATAGTTAAAAAAAAACAAACATTTACAAGATCCCGGGCAATCGGCATTTTTCGGAGCTTGCCGAAAGCGAAAGCGGCCGATTTGAGAAAAATCGCAGAACAAATGTTTTCGGGCTCGTCAAGGACAGGCGCATCACGAAGTATAAAATATGTGGTAATCACAAAATTATGTAGGCCCAGGGACTATAAACTAAGTTTTGTGAATTTGACATGATAACATTATTCTGGTTTGGAATTTTTACTCAACCCATTGTAAACACTAAATTCATAATGATCCAGGGTACCAGACGGTCTTAAGTAAAATTTGGTAAAATTAGAGACTAATTTTTCGAAAATTTGAGAACGGTTTTTCAATATCTTTTAAACTGGGTTTCCTTAAAGTTATGTGCTTGTTTTGCAAAAATTGAATATCGGTCGCCTAAAATTTGGAGGCTGGATGCAAAAACTGGAGATAATTCTTCTAAAATGTTGAGAACCAATTCTAAAAATAGTTGAACTTGTCTGACAAAAATTTGAACATGTCTGCCGGAAATCTCCAAGCTTCTAAAATGTTGGTAATAGGATGAAAAACCGGGTTTCAATCTCTTCAATCTTCTACAAACTAAAGAATGACTCCATACAAATTCATAAGCTTTTCTGTCATAAATTATCTATATAAACTATCAAATTGGAAGCTGTAGGATAAAAACAATTGTTGCCGATATTTTAAGAATTAAGGAACGGTTTCCTAACAATTGTTCAATTCGTTTGCCAAAACAGTTGAAACTGTTGCAAATAGAAAAAAGAAAAATAGAAGATAGGTTGAAACAAGGACGCTAAAAAATTGAAGATCGATTTCCCAACAATTGAATAATAATCTGTTAAAAATTGTTAAACTGGCCAACCAAAAATTATAGACCGGTTTCCAAAAAATTATAGACTGATATTCTAAAAATTAGAGCGCGATTTTTCAATAAATCTTAATCTTGTCCTCAAAAAAATATTTCACCCGTTGTTCACCATGACGCTTAAAAAATTGGAAATCAATTTTTCAAAACTTGGATAGTGGTATTCTACAAATTGTTTACCTTGTTGCTCTAAAAATGAGAACTAGCCTTGAAAAAATTGCATATAGGTCTCCTAAATCTTGAGAGACTGCACAATAAATGTTAGAGATCGATTTACAACAAATAAGAGAACGGTCTCTCAAAAAATTGTTAAACTGTTCATCCATACATTTAGGCCAGCCTCCTAAAAATTAGAGACTGATATTCCAAAGATAAAAAAGAAAAGCGGGTTTCCATCAATTACCATATCTTTTAAATTAATTCATCAGTGAAAATCTAGACGCAGAAACTGGACACTGAAAAATTGCAGATCGATTTTCCAAAACTTATATGGTCTAAAACTAAATCTCTAAAACTAAGTAAGGGCCAGTCTCATGGCAAAATATTGCTACGATTCTACATAAACGCAATCAAATACAAAACATTCAACTTCAATTAACGATGTACAATATTTCATAAATAAAATCAAGGTCACATTCGCTTCTTAGAACTTGGTTCAATATGAAATAAAATATATCGAAAATAATTACGTAGATTTCTAATTCTATTCTAGATCTTTCTTAGTTTTTCCTAGAATATGCGAGAAATTATGTAGAATTGTATATACGAAAAATACCTCTTGCAAAATTAAATTAGTTTTATTTTAGACCTGCGATGGTAAAGTTATAATTAAAATTACAATAGTTAAAGTGGAATGTGAAAGAAATTAATTGTAAACAAAAATTTGTACCGTGCATATAAAATCGTGTAAATAGAAGTTATTTTTAAATTAGTTTTTGTGAAGAAAGTTTCAAGTGTTATTGAGTAGAAATATTTTGTGTATTATTTTGGACGCTGTGTACTGGAAATTTCAGAAGCTGTTGAAATAATATTCTAGTTAATAATATTGTTTGCTGTATAGTTTTCCTGTTGTGGAACAATTAAGGTATTGAATATTAAAAAAACCCGGTGTATTTGCTTACTAATCAGTGATCGAACCCGGAATAGATTTGGAAATTGTGTTTATCGAATTGAGATTAAGGCCAGAAAAGTAAAGTTAGAAAACGAAACAATATTAATAAAGTTCCAAGTCATAGTGAAAACACGCGACCTATTTTTAACCGACTCCTAAAAAAGGCACGCCATCACTGTCTGTCATCTGAGAATAAAATCCAAACGTAATCTCATCTTCAATTGTAACAGTTCTCCCTAATACAAAAAATTGAAATCGATTGTATCATTTAATTAACACAAAAATTCAAATAACTGATTTCTATTAAAATGACTTCAGGCTTAATCAAATAAAATTACCATCAAAATAATTTTTCATTTCACTGAACAAACACAACAGCAAAACCCCAAAACAGAAAAACCAAGATTTATTTTATATTAGAAAACTTTTTGGAAAACAAAAGTATTCTGGGAAAATCACATTTATTATAAATATTCCTTCTTCCAGTCATTAAATTTATACTCGCAAACAAATTAAAAAAAAATTGTTTGAAGAAAGAATACTCCAACACAAATAATAACAAGATCTTTTTTTTTTACAATCTTGAATCTTATCAGAAAAAAAAAACGACAGATAACTTTTGAAGAAGATAACTTTTAGTTATGCAAAGTGAATTTTGGTTTCGAAAATGAAATAAATAAGTTTATCTTATTTTTTTCGTCATCCACTTCCATCTTCTTCCTTGTTTAGACTTTAGACAAAATTCAAGAAGTTTTTAAAATAAATTATCATAAAAAATATTACAAGAACTACAAACAGAGAAAACCACTGATTTTATTTCTTTGTGTTTTGTTGTTATAATTGTATTTATTTTGTTTTGGATAATTTTATTTTGAAGAGAGCTTCAAGTAAACACTTTAAGACTCAAAACGACAAACTTTTTTGTTTTCTTGAATGATTGAGTAAATAGTTTTTGAAGATAAATTTGGAAGTGGTGTTCAATATGGATGGAAATCTTGAATTGAAATTATTAATGTAATGATTTGATTCGCAATGGTAACGGTTTTTTGTTCGTGAAAATAACTTGTTGTTGGCGTGAAAATTAAAGGTAGATTAAGTGTGGCTGGATGATGATACTTGATAATTGCGATGGGATGTTTGTAGTAAAGTGGTTGATTATTTTAAGATGAGATTTTTTTAGAAAATATATAACTGGTGGTTTTTTTAAGAGCGGTTTTTGTTTTTTTGGGAGCGGTTATTCACGTTTTTTAAGTTTTTTTGTTTGACATTCTTATAGGAGCCGCTACACAAACTTCCAATTTTATGATTGTGTTAAAGTTATGCATCAACATTTTTGGTTTTCTTTAAATCAATTTTCAATTGTTTTATTATATATTTGATTACAAACTCTGTAATTTTTCATTCAATTTACAAAACAAAAATGGAATCAGTAGTTTGTGATGAATCTATTGTTATTCATTTGATTTCTATAAATTCCGAAAGTTAATTTATTTCAGCTCTTTTCAGTTTTGATATCTAAAAAATTTAAAACATTGGTTTCTTCTGTTTCCATTGTGAATTTGATAGATGTATGTTGACTGTGGAAAAATATATCAGGAAGGGGTGGCTCACTAAATGTTGCAAATATGCCATCGTCATACCGATATCAGATTCTTAGGAATAACTCGTACCTTTCTTTGTGGTTTTCTTCTAACTTGCTCATAAATGTTGCTGATATATGGTGCAAGCTTATTACCCATTGAATGTACCCGAAATTTGTTTATAAAACTTATCTCTTATAGTTTCAGAAAGCTTTGGCTTTTGGTCCATACAAGTTTGCGTTATTTTTAAATATGCTTCGATTTTTGACGTTGGATCTTCACAATCTAATAAATGTTCTTTTCAATATTCTAGTGCTTTATCGATTGGCATACTTGGAATTATTACAGTAACATCAATTGACACGAGAATCTCATCCGGTTTCAGCTCAACGTTCTTTAATTTATCGACTGACTCCATTTAATTTTTAATACAACCAGCCACTACCGACTTTAGTATTGATCGTAGTTCTTCTAATAACCATTTAATCATGTTTTTAGTTGGTGTTGATATATATGTGGCGAGCGATCGGTCTCATTTCATTACCGGACTTATGAAGTTTTGGTAGGCCATATAGTTAAATCACCTTAGGGATTGTATCTTCTTCTTCCTCCTTGCTTTATTATTTCAAAATTATAAATGAATTTCAAAATTCCTTCTTATGATGTAGCTGTAGCTTAATCTGAAGGGTTAGCATTATTTGATCGCATGATTCTTCTGTTATTGGTTACTGTTTCTCGTTCTTCTTGGGTGATACCATAAAGTCTTTGGTGTTTTTGCATTTATTGAAACCAGCTCCTCGGATGTCTGCCACGATTTCGGTGCTGTGTAACATTTGTCTCTTTTATTTCAGTTATGTTCTCAAACTATTTAACTCGTTCCTTTTCAATATTCTGCCAAATGTTTTATTGGATATTCAGTTCGTTCCTTATATGCTCATTTTGTAGTCTGTCCCTTATAGTTACACCAAAACTCAGCGTTTTCATTTCAGTAGTCTTCAATTTCTGCTTGTGTTTCTCGTAGAAGGGACTACCGTAGGGCGGACTGCCGTAGAGTACAATTTACCTTTAAGCTTTTTAGGCATCTTTTGATCACATAATATGGGAGTATTCTGTTGCCATCTAAACCATCCTACACTGACCCTATGGTTTATGTCTTGACTACATTCACCATCACTGTTCACTACAGACCCTAGGTATTTAAAGCTGGAACAAGTTGATAATACTTCATTTCCTAGCATAATGTTAGGGCTAGGTGCGAAGCGGTCAGCAAATGGGCAGAAAAGGTATTCTATTAAAAACTTTTTTTAAGATAATGGATTGCGAGTCAGTAGGATAAAGATATCCTACTGACTCGCAATCCATTATCTTCCAGAAAGTCTTTAAACACTTCTTGTAGGGCCACAACGTCGTCACTGACAAGAGCAATATCATCCGCGAATAAAAGTATTTCCAGCATAGCGTCATTATTATTTTGAGTCAGGTAATTAATCACTACTATGAACAATAGGAGTTAGAACGCTGCCTTGGTGTACGTCTACGTTTACTGGGAAGAGTGTTGTTGTTCCTGCTGTAGGTCTTACTTTAGCTGTCGCATTTTGGTATATATCTTGAATCAACATCACATAATACTCAGGAATACTATGGTATCTTAGTGCGGTCCATATGAGATCTCTTGGCACTCGGTCAAATCCCTCGAGATCTATGAATATTACATGGAGATTTTTCTTGGCGTCGCGATGTTTTTCTATCAGTATCCGGAGAGCTTGAATAACGCCAGCTGTTAACTTTCCACTCACAAAGCCACAATGGCTGGGATGTAGTTAAGGCTGAAGTATCTCCACTAATCGATTTGCAATGGCTCTTTCCCATATTTTCATGGTATGGGGGAATTTGATACCTCGATAATTTCCACAATCTCTTGAATCTCCTTTATTTTTATAGAATGGGAGTAAAAAACTTTCTCTGAAACCGTTCGGCATGTGGTCACCATTTTTAATTTTGTTAAAGAGGAGATGTAGAAATCGTGACTTGATCCACATTGCTTCCACAGTTCAGTAAGTATTCCATCAGGACCTGTAGCTTTGCAATTTTTCATCTGATTCATCGCTGTTAGAACCTCTTTGATAATAATTTCTTCAACACTGGCTGCAGCAATGGGCGGTGCCATAGATTTTAAATTTCTAAGAAACTCCACATTCATAAGCTTTTCAAAATACTTTTTTCCAAGCATTTATAATTTCTTCGTCCTTCGTAAGCCGGTTTCCGTTTTCATCAAAAATAAACTTTGGTGAGTTGATATCTTTACAATCATTTCTTCTCTTGGATCTCATTTTATATAGCGTGTTGTGTCCTTCAGTCGTTTCCAAAGCATCGTAACATGTCTGGCAAGCTATCGCTTTTTCTTGCGACACAGCAGCTGTCGCCTGTTTCTTCTTCTACACATATTCGGCTTTTAGTCTATCTTTCTCAGTCAAGGACGTTCGATCACATTTACACCATGCAATGTATGCCTGCTTTTTTCTGAAACAGCGTGTTTTACCAAATCATTCCAGTACTCCATACTTATTCAGCTGTTATATCATCCGATGCTCTTATGCATTCATCCAACCAGTCTTCCAAGTAAATTCTAGTGCAAGCGCAATCATCATTTTTTATCCTGAACCACTTGATTTTTTCAACTTGAGCTTGTAGTGTCCTTACGTTTAATTTGCTCTTTTATTCGGACATCTGTTGTTAAGAGAATGTATTGGTAGGTTTCTCCTCGTATGGTTTTACAATCTTTGACAGTATTTTTAAGTCGCTTAGAGCAAAGGCGATAGTCTATCTGTGTACGGTATCCTCCGCTGGAACAGGTGACCAAGTGTGGTTCTTGTTTTTTAAAGAAGGTGTTTAGAATTACTAGATTGTGGGCTTTAGCAAACGAAACGATCTTTTCTCCCGGGTAATTTTGATCTCCTTAACCGTATTAACCGACCTTGACCATTAAAGTCTCCACCAAAGAACATAATTTCACTCCCAGGTATATCTGTCGTAAGTTTTAACTTAGAGGTTGTATTATTAAATTTAAAATCCCGTTCTGGTTTTTGCAATAAAATAGCTATTTCTTTCGTTATTGTGTTTTTGCTTCCTTTATCATATGACTTAATGGATTTCTTGTGCTTTAATTTTCCATATGTGTACCTTCAATAATAGTATTTATTCTCTTCCATTTAATTATATCAGCTTTATTTGTATGTTTTTTCGATAATAATAGTATGTATTATTGTATTGTTTTTTAACCTATAGCCTAATGAACTTAACCTAGTGCCTAATGAAACTTTTATTCAATTGGTATGATTCCAATTGGTCAAATTATTTTGATTTCATTAAAATTATTTTCAAATTATAATCACATTTGCTTTGATAAGTTTTGTTCAAAAATCAAATTTTAATAAATTCTCTTATTTCGTTTAGTTGAACTTGGTTGATTGTATGAGAAGGGCGTTTTTTTATCATCAGGGTTTTTTTATTAAGAAATTTGATTTATCAATTAAAACAATAAAGATTTATTGTTTTAATTGAGGAAAATGTTTTTATTTTTTATAATACACAATTCTTTTTTATAATAAAATCTTTGTCAGAGAATAAAGTATTGTAATCGATTCGTGAATAATGAATTTTATTCTCTCGCAAATTAAAATTCTCGCTCGTGCCTCGCTCGAATTTTAAACTTTTGCTTGAGAATAAACTACTTCATTATTCACTCATTGATTAAACTACTATTAATATTCTTAAATCATAATCCGTTTTATCTAATATTACCGATGCGTTCCCTTTGTCTGCCTCAGTGAAAACAATATTATTGTTATCCTGTAATGACTTTATTGCTTGATCTGATTTTGATGAAATTTTATTTTTGTGACCATTTATTTATGTTAAAACGTCGTTTTGAGCTTAGAATCAAATATTATGTTTACTAAGGTTACTCCATTTCGATAACCCAGTTGCTATGTCAATTGGAAATTGCGACCCAAGATCTTCATATCTGAAGAAGGTTGAACCTCCTACACCATTTTCAGTGAGTGATCCATCTGTTGATGTTTAATGTCTTGGTCGTAATGCCCAATTTAAAATCAGCTACAGTCCGGTCCTCTATCGTTGGCATTACAACTCAATACTGGTTTTGAAAGGCAGTAAAAAGTACTGTGTCATAAGTTGGCGTGAAAAACTCGGTCAGGATGTTTTTTTCAGTTTTCTATATAGCGCTTGATGACTTTTCCTACAGCCCTTGGTAGTTCCCAGGAGTTTGAGATTTTTTGTTTTCTAACAAGGAGGTGCCTCCATTTTAGCAAATACAAGCAGGGGAGAAGATCTAAAGACCCCTATGACCTAGACACGCTTTAGGCGTTGGTCTGAAAGCACTTAAGACACTTAAGCAAGCTAATTTTTGTACCGTCTTTAGTTTTTTGATCGCATTCCTAAAAAAATTTCTCGCGGACCATGCAATGAACTCATAGCTGACAATGGTCCAAACAACTCCTTTATGCAGCCAGTAGACCGTATTCGGAATTAACCACCGTTTGCCGCTAAAAAATGTTCCTTATTGCCGATTGAAGGAAGAGTGAAGTTGTTTAATTTATTTTTGTTGGTAAACCCAACGAGCTGTGTGATAGAAGCATTGATCGTGAGACCATTCTTTCGACATCAACTGTTCGTAACGTCCAGAATTTTCAGAGATGTTTCATATTGTCTCTTTTCAAAAAATTACATCATCGGCATAAAGTGTGTTTAACCCTTTACCATTTAATTGAATTAGACGTTGGTCTACTATCACACTCCACAGCAGTGTGATATAACACCCTTTTGGATACATTCTCGTTTTACCCATACCTGGATTGTGGAGGTGCCTTTCGTGTGAATAAACAGACAGTAGTCTTTCAGCGACCGTTGTATCCAGCTTAGGAGTGTTTATTTACGTATCTTTCCGCTCCGTTGAGGAGTGATTCAAAAGTGTCTTTGCGAATATTCTTTCTATGTCAAGAAATGTGCCAAGAGTGATTATCTTTTTGGAGATATTCCCTTCAATATCAGAGAGCCCATCTGACTACGGTCTCAATATACTTCTGCGTTTAAAGTTAAACTTTTCCAATATTTAGTCATTATACCTATAATTTTCAGTCTAGAGTCTAGATAAAATTTACACGATCTTCTATTCCATTAATAGTTTTTATTGATATTCTTGTAACCAAAGTGTGAAGGTAGATTTTTTGGATTGAGTTTGAGCAGAAAATATAAATATAATTGAAGTCCATCATATTCCTACACTCATTATTGCAGTTGAAGAGAAAATTAACGCAATTATTTTTCAGAGTTATATCGTGGGAAAAATGCTGCTATCCATAAATATCAGTAATTCGCTGCCACTCTGTTGACTGAGGTTTAATCTACAGGGTGGCCCATCTTGGATGGACTTGAAATACTTACAAACTTTTTTGTTTTTAAACTTTTTTATATTGAAGTAAAACTTCTAATGCGACTTCCAAAAAATGTTGCGTTAAAAACATAAAATTGTTTGCGCTACACTCTGTCTGACGCTACACTATTTCTAACGCTACACTCAAACTGTTTATGACTCGATGAAATATAAACCGTCTCATCACCGTTATTATCTACACAGAAATTAATTATTCTTTAACACCCTTGACACCCTTGACACCCTTGACACCCTTGACACCCTTGACACCCTTGACACCCTCGACACCCTTGTCACCCCTGACACCTGGACACCCTTGACACCCTTAATACCTTGACACCCTTGACACTCTTGACACCCTGAAAAATAAAATTTTACTACAATTCCTTCACTAATTTTTTTATTTTCTATTGATTAGAAATTAAAGAAACAATTTCCCAAATTTCCAAAATTTTCCAAATTTCTCATATTTCCCAAATTTCCCAGATTTCCCAAAATTTACCAAATTTTCCAAATTTCCAAAATTTCCCATAATTCCCAAAATTTCCCAAATTATCCAAATTTACCAAATTTCTCAAATATCCCAAAACTTCCCAAATTTCCCGAAATTTCACAAATTCCAAATTTCCAAAATTTCCCGAATTTCCAGAATTTCCCAAATTACCCTAAATTTCCCAAATTTCCTAAAATCCCCAAATTTCTCAAATTTTCCAAAATTCCCAAATTTCCCAAATTTCCCAAATTCGAATACGGGAATACGGGAATACATCCCAAATTTTAATTAATGACTTTTAAGAGAATGTAATATGTTTTTATTTCCACATTACGAAGTTTTACTTCTTCCGGGGAACGCGGAACAACTTTTTTTTTTTTTAAATATTAAGTTTTCTTTAGCTAAATGTGAAAAATGATCCTTTAAATGGCTTGAAAACGGAAACTAATACTTTTGGCACTAAGTGGCTCGTTTTAACACATTTTGCATTACGTTGCGCAACGTATCTGGCTTCTTCAAGGCACCTCACAAAATGATCAGATACCATCATATCTGCGGAATGAAGTGGCCACAATCATTTTTTGAAATCATTTTTTCTTTAATTTTTCGGTCATCGAATAGTTCTTGTAGAACGCCATTGTGTCTCTCTCTTGCAGAATGGGGTGTACTTCCATCTTGCTGGAACCCTTTGTCACGATTATTGAGAACTACCGGAATTAGGGATGGTGTAACGGTCGGATGTGCTGCTCCTAGCTTCTACGTACTTCAAATTCGGCTATTCCTGTTTATTAGCGTATCCATTCAAATCGAAATGTACTGCATAGCTATAGTCAGATTGTTCAATTGTTCATTGTTGTTTTATCATGATTGTTTTATCTGCAAATAAAATTAAATAAAAAACTTAAATTAAAAAGTTATATGCATTTTAAATCAGTCAGTCCAATCAGTCCAAGTTGGCCCTCTGTATATCCAAAAAGAGTCTAAAGATTAACTCCAATAATTACAAATCTAACGATAAAAGACTTGGGGGTGTCACGAAATATCGATGATAAACGGGTTGGGTTTTAGAATGGTTTTCGAAAAGACATACAGCAGGCAACCAGTTAGCTTACGTAACACATTAGAAATATTAATATGATAAAACGTGGCATAAAAACTTAATAATAAAATATTTTCCCCCAATTAGTATAGTGTTGCTTAAGTTACTGCCTTAGGTTAAATTCTGTAATCTTCATTGCGCGATCCTAATTGGTTTAATTAAGAAAATCGTTAATTCAAAATAGATTGACACTTCCATTCCATCCAAAAATAATCGTAGCTTTACGACAAAAGACTTAACATTCCTTAACACCATTCACATCAAACGTTACTAACAACAAATCAATAAAAATTAATTTATTATGTTTTACGATCGATTTGATCATTAAATTTATAATTCCATTTTATGTCTTAAATCCAAATAAAATAATTAATTTTTAAAAAGTTTCTCTGAGACTTTAATTTGTAGCAAAAAAAAAAAAAATTAGAACAAATTATAATCAATTAAAAAAGAAAATATTTTTCTTAGCTCAACATCAACTTTATAATTTCATTTTATTTTACTGAATTTTTTTTTTTCTGAAGCAATCTCTTACTTTTATTGGAACGAAGAAAAATAAAATGTTTAAAGTTTTACAATCCTCAAGTGGATTTGTTGTACATCGATTTGTAATTGAAACGATTAAAATTAAAAAAATCTAATTTTACAATCAATTTGTTATGATTTTTTTGTTCTGTTTTAATTAAAATTACTTTTAATTTTAATCGATGTTTAATTGGAAAACAAAAATTTTTATTAAAGAAAATATTTCATAATCTTTATTTTTTAATCTTCAGATATGCAAAACATGGTTACAATATAACTGCAATCAAAAGAATAAATATATATTTTATTTCTTTTGAAATTTTTACATTCCAAACTTATCAACTTTCCAATTATAAATTTAAATTTTAAAACTATAAATTTTATATTCTCTTGTTTTGAACTAACAAAACCAAAATTATTTATGGGAAAAAATAAAATTTTAACAAAAGTATTCTTTAGATCCATCAAATGATATGTTATGTTTGTTGTTAAGAGAAAATATATTATACAAAAATATACATATAAGAATATTGCATAAAATGTTAAGAAAACTAACAAGTGCCCTAACCTTACCAAAATAAGAAACAACAAAAAAACTGCCAGAATTTATGATTGACATCTTTTTATAATTTCAAACCATTTATTTGTTGTTATTTTCCAAAAAATATGATGATAAAAGCAATTTGTAGAATAAACAAAACAATTCAATTAATCTCTTAAAGAAAACTCATCCCAAAAGCTTTATGAACCAAACAATGATGTAAAATCTTTCAATTTCCCTTAACAGCAGAAAAGAATATTCATAAAATAATTACTTGCCTCTTCAAATAAATTAATAAAATTTATTAAAATTAAAAAGAAAATTCATTTTTTTTTCGATTTTCTTTTTCTTGTTCATCATCATCATAATTACAATTTTCCAACAGTAATTTTTTTTTTTTGCTTATTCTTTTCTTATTTTGTTTCATAATGTCATTCCAATGGAAATCTCATTTATCATCTATTACGATATTTTTTTTTTGGTTTCTTGAAAAGAAAATTTACTTTAATAACTTTTGTTTGTTTTCTTGTATGGTGTTGTTTTGTTTTCGTTTTCTTTAAAATAAAAAAAAGTTTTTTCAATAAATAGACGAATTTTCTTATCTTGAGGAAAATATATCAATTTAATTTTTTTTTTAAATTATCATGATTAAGTTTTAAACATAATTTTCTTGTTTGTTGTAAACTTTTTCAGACAGAGAGAGATTGAAGGTAAGACTTTTATCATTTTTTTTATTGAATTGATACGGCTATGATTCAAACTGTTTCAAAAAATATTAAATTATTTAAGCTTAATGTTTTAAGTTCGTGGAAAATGTATTTCAGTGTAGGGTGGATTCGCATGTTGTTGATAACTGAGCACGTGTCAATTTTTATACGTTTGTAGGGAGGGTGATTGAGTAGGACAAAATTATAAATTTATAAATCGTAAAATGTGACTTTTAATTTATAAAATATTATTCCATTCACTATTCACTCCAAAAAAATTTCAGGATAGACTTATTTAGATGCTTATTTTATCGAACAAAAAACAGTGTGGCATCACCAAAGAGCACTTCACAACTAACACCGCGGCTGCCACCGTTGTCTGTGTTATTATCTTCTTGGATTGCATGTTTCTGGAGATTGCTTGGTTTGTTAAGGTTTAACATGTTTCTTGGTCGTATTTCTGTATAGTGTAATGCCCAATGCATCACGCATTATTTTTAATGATTAAGATAATAATTCTTAAGATAGATAAAGACTTTGTATTTGTATTAATTCTCAAACCTGAAACAAAGAAAACGAAAAATATCCATGTCATACATCATACCATTCATATTTCCAAATGAACTAAAATTAATTCAAATAATGAAAATGCATTCGAACCAATTTTAATTTGTTACGAAAAAACAAAATAAAACTGTTTCGTTAATGACATAATTTTTTGTTATTTTTTTTTTACAATTTGGCTAATCGTAAATTCTTCAATTTTATTATATAACAATATGTTATATAATTTAAAATTGTAACAATTAATTTATGTCATCAAAAGAAAACAAATAATATATTTGTTATTTTTTTTTTTTGATGAAGAAATGTTTTCGTGAATAATGAAAATAAATGATATATTTATTTTTTCTTTGAGGAAGAAGTAATTTTGCAAAGAATGAAAACAATTCTTGTTTTTTGGAATGATGATGTTAAGATGATGATGTATGAAATGAGAAAAACACGGATGTAAGTATCGGATATATATGACGTAATTCTAGAATTAAGGGATAGTGTTAATATTGTTAAGCAAGAGTTCACTTGAATGGAGTGTTCCGATATGGAACAAAGAATTTAAAAGTTAATTTTTTTCTATTTTTTGATCCACGGGTGCGACAACCCCGCGCACTCCAGTCCCTGTTATTGGCACATGAGTTAACGTGAGATATCACATACCACTGGTAATATCAGTGAGATATCACTAGCCAAGGTGATATCTTAGGGGTGCTGGCGGATGAACTGTATTCAGTCAACGGTAGCACTCTCAATCTTAGCTAATGAATATTCCTTGATACTGGAACGCTGTAGCTTGCTCGAAGAAACGAGCCTTCATATAACTATATATCTGAGCTTTAATCATTGAAAAATATACTGCGTCCCATAATCAAGGATTATGCCATTAGCTGGATTATTGGCAAACCAATTTAAGTTTTGTTCCTGCAAATTTTTAAAACAAATTTGCTTTTTATCTCTTATTTTATTTTTATTTTCCCTATCCTATCACGAAATATTGGCCTATGTCATATTTTATATGTGATAGAATTTGTAGTTTACTTGTCCATTATTTAACAAAAAATATTAAAAAAACAAAAAAAAAACAGATTTGCGTCCATTAACATCCTTAGAACGCATGTTGTTGTGGGACCTTGGTCTTAAAAGGTTTTTATGTGTTGTTGTGCAGACGGGTGTGATGGTGTATGAGCTTAACGCATTTACTGTCCGACAAGATGACAATTCGACTTGACTTGTTTTTATATCCTTCCTAAGCTGAGGTCTGCGCATCTTTCGATAGCACATATTTCGGCTTGGAAGATGCTTGGGTAGGTCCTCATGGGCTCAAAGTATTTGGTCTTTGGTCCAAATACTCCTGCACCTACCCCCGCCTCGGTCTTTGAACCATCTGCGTACCAGTTGATTACATCATTACTCAGATAGTACGTAGTGGATTCACTGCTCCACTTTTTTGCACAAGGGCGATCTCAATTTCCTATCGAAATTGAACTGCTTAATCATCCCGTTTTTAACTCAAGCAAGGGATTCTCTCTTGAAAGATTTTCTCCATATTTAGACTCGATGATTTTTCCCTTCCCCATACCCTGCACACTTAATCACAGTATGGTTTCCCTTGCTACGCTCTCAACCTACTAGTGGAGTGGAACAAGTCCTTACAGAACCTCCATTGATGATAAAGGACATATTCTCATTGCCCTTCGTGATGCAGATTTTATTTAGCGTATGGTTTTTGTTGTGACACATTAAAAACAAAAATAAAACTTAAAATAGATAGATTTTCATATGAAATCTACATAAAACAAAACATAAGTACAAATTAAATGAGCTTACAATCAATATGATTGCGCGTCTTTTAGTTAAAAATTAAAAAGTAAAATATTAAAATATTTGAACATTGGGCAGTACATTTGAACATTAGATGTTTACATCGAGCGAGTCTATCCATGCTACTACATCGGGAGTTGCCAAATGGATGTCTGAGATGTTGCCATTGTAACGTCGAATTGGACACACAGTAGCAATGTGTTTTATAGTTTGTTGTGGAGTGCCGCAGTCACACTCAGGGGACTCTGAAATGCCCCACTTGTAGAAAGAATCAGCACAACGTCCATGATTTGTTCTTATTCGGTTTAATGTGGTCCAGGTATGACGTGGCAGATCGAAACCAGGTTGGGTAGAAGTCGGGTTAGTAATAGAAAGGCCAGTTGTGTTGTAATGATGCCAAGAGGTGTCCCAGGCATCCAAGATATTAAAATTAGTTGCCAGCAGGTTGCTGGCAGTTTTATGTGGAGGCTTTCTTGACTTCAATCGACAACTAGTGTGGTCACCGTAATATTCGTGCAAGGGTAACGTGATGCTGTTGGTTACCTTTTTATGTTCACGCATGAGTGCATGCGAGCGTCTGAGTGCAGGTGGAGCGATATTGCTTAACACAGGGAGCCAAGGTAAAGGAGTGGACCTGATAGTTCCACTTATAGTACGCATCGCGGCATGCAGCTGACAGTCAACTTTTTTAGTATATGTGCTATTCAGCCAGACTCGTGCGCCGTACTCAGCCACTGAGTAAACCAGACTTAGAGCAGTTGTGCGGAGGGTTGCTGGAGTAGCACCCCATGTCGAGCCTGCCAGTTTATGCAATATATTGTTTCTCGTTTTAAGTTTTTTTGACGTATTCTCTAGATGGAGCTTAAAAGAAAGAGTTCTATCGAGAGTAATACCCAGGTACTTTGGCTGTTGATTGTATTTAATGACAGTGCCGTTAAATAACACTGATAGTTCGTGTTTTGCCAGTTTGTTGTTTAAGTGGAAACAAGAACTCTCGGTTTTACTTAGATTGGGAAATAAGCTCACGTTCGAAAATAGTCATTCATTATCGCCAGGTCAGTTGACAGCAAATCTTCCAAGACACCCATGTTTTTATTTTGAGTGGCCAGGGTCCAGTCATCCACGTACCCAAATTTCTTTGATGTTGTGTCAGGCATGTCATGGATGTACAAATTAAAAAGTAATGCGCCAGGACGGAACCCTGTGGCAAACCATTGTTAAGCATTTTGGACCTACTACAGGAATTTTTTACATGAACTTTGAATACACGATTACTCAGCATGTTGTTAACTAAACGTGATATGGTGTTACAAGGTATTACATTGAACAGCTTATATATAATCCCAATTCGCCAGACTGTGTCATATCCTGCAGTGAGATCGATGAATACTGCGCCTGTTTTTAGTTGTTTTTGATACCCAGCTTCGATGTAGGATGTTAAAGCGAGCAGTTGGTCAGTGCAACTGCGATTGGGACGGAAACCAGCTTGTTCGACTGGGATCTGGTCATTCAAAATCGGTGCGATACGGTTGTATATGAGCCGTTCTAGCAATTTGTAGCAAGTGCTCAAAAGTGCGATTGGGCGATAGCTTCCTGGTTCATTGGATGGTTTACCTGGCTTAAGTATCGCTATCACTTTCGTAGTCTTAAAGTGTTTTGGAAGATTGCCGGTTTCTAGGATAATCGAGAAAAATTTAGTTAGCCATTGTTTTACATTTTTTCCCGCATTTCTAAGAAATTCTGGAAATATGCCATCGTAGCCCGCTGCTTTTCCGTTTTTTGTTTGGGACAGAGCTGAATCCAGTTCTTCGCTACTAAAAGAGTTTGCATACTTCGATGGAAACGAGCAATTGCGCTTCATTTCTTTTAATTTACGTTTAATTGTTCTCTTATGAAGGCGATTAATAGAAGAACGAGACATGTTTACGATATGATTTGCAATGTCCTCTGGATTTATTTCATTGTTAGCGCGAGTGATGGAGTTTGAGCCACCAAGTTTCCGAAGGAGACTCCATGCTTCCCTGCTTGAATGGGAAAAATCAATGTTTTCAACAGCGCTAATCCACTTTTGTTTCCTCGCGGCGTCCAGTGAGTAAATCAAGTCATCAGCCACGTCTGCTTCACCACTACTAAGGTACTCCTCATACAGTTTATCGCTCTCTCTACTCCAGCCAGGAATGTATTCATCACGGAAGCCTCTTGGGATGCATTTCTTTGCAGTTGAGATGATGGCTCCAACAAATCTATCATAATTTTTAGGAGTGGGTGGGATCCAGCGAATCACTGCATCCAACTCCAACCTATATTTATCCCAATCAGCTTTGTTAAAATTCCATCTAGGTTGAGGAGTAGAGTTAACGAGTGGGATTTGGATTCTAACCTCAAGGATTACTGGACGATGTTGAGAGCGTGGAAAACCTTGTAAGACAGCCCTAGATATTGGAATAGGGCTACGTTGTTCGTTTTTTGTGGAAAAACAAAGGTCGGGATTGTAATCACGTTGCCATCTAGCAGATCTAAAGGTTTTCATGTCTTTTGCATCATATTCCAGGAACATGTTGTTATCATCCGCCCAGTCAGTCAGTTGTATACCATTGGGATTGTTGTTTGAGTAGGACCACTGGGTGTGATGGCTATTGAAGTCACCAGTATATATTGCTGGGTGGTGAAATAATGGTAGGGTAGCAGCTGGCCAACCTGTTTTTGGAGGCTTGTATACGTTTACAATCTTCATATCCGATACATCAACAACAATAAGATGAATATCGTTGTCCGTCTGTGTAAGTACATGGGTGCAGTTCATGATTTCTGACTTGACATACGTAGCAGATCCATATGTATGATGGTAAATAGCACTTCAAAATTACAACGTTGATGTCGAAATCTTTTAATACTCTTTGTGAATGATAAGTTTTTGACTTGCTTATGCCTTCAATGTTCAATTGCAAAATACGGACTGAGGGTCCAATATTTTTTGTCTTATGGTGCTGAAAAGTAGCGTTGTTGTTGTGATTTTGATTTTGGTTCATTTTTTATTTGTTTTTTGTATCACAGCCAAGAGTTCGAAATGAAATGTTTGGCTACCAAGTTTGAATAGACTATTTGCGTTAACCAGGGTGTAGCACGAGGAGCTTGTCTATTATCACACCCCGTGATGCAGATACAAACCAGCCTCTGCACCTTTTCCATCTTTGTCTTTCTAGCGTTAAGTTGGGCTTTTTTTCCATGCGACTGGTCCGTAAGTGATGGCTGGTCTCACTATCATAGTATACATCCACCTTAGGATACTTGGGGTGCACTCCCATGGTATACCCGCAAGATTTTTGCATACCATCAGAGCTCTTACGGCTTTGCTTACCACTTTGTTTCCATGTAGTTTCTCCACAAGAGTTTACTATCGAGAATTGCTCCCAAATATTTAGTCTCCTGTGCAGATTAAAGTAAGGAGCCTTTCATTATGATTGGCTTCATACTGAGATTTCTTTTCTTGGTGAATGGGACTACTGTAGTTTTACTCAGATTGAGTTTTAGTCCCACAGATGTGCACCAGGTGTCTACCAGATTCAACCGGTTACTTAATACAACTAGAATTTCATCCACCACCATGAAATCTACATGATGGATGATAAGACCCCACCTAGCGGACAACCCTTAGTGGTGCCAAGGCTGATTTTATAATTATCAGCTTTGGTTTCTGTTGCTCTAGTTTTCAGCATCTCACACATCCAGTCAGTTGTGGTGCTGTTAACCTTTTTTTCGCTTAAAGCCTTCTTGACTGCTCCATGCAAAGTGCTATTGAAAGCTCCTTCAATGTTCAAAAAGGCACAGACAGCAACTTCTTTGTTGTCCACTGGCTTCTCTTATTCCTTCGTCAACCTGAACAGCGTGGTTTCCGTTGATCTGCCCGTTCTGTACGCATGTTAACTATCTTGCAAAGGCAATTTTCCATCGTTTTTAACATGAAAGATGTTAAACTGATGAACTGATGGGTCTATGAGACTTCGGCTGGGTGACGTCTTTCTTACCTACCTTTTTAATAAATGTCACTTTTGCCGTTCTCCATGGTTCTGGAATGTGCCAGACTGCTCCTGAAGATGCCCAAGAGGTGCGGTACTAGCCACTTCTGCCCCTCTGTAGGGAGCTGGAACTATTCCGTCAACTCCTGGTGATTTGTATGGTTAAAATGGGCCTATGGCCCACTTGATACGATCCTCCGTAAACAGTGAGGCAGCCACCCTCCAGTCCTCTGGGCTTGGTCTTTTACTTTTTTTCTTGCTCGTGTCTTCTGCTAACGCGCTTTTACCTCCCAGAAAGTGTGTTTCTAGAAGAAGAGCAGCTCTCTGTTGCTCATACTCCGCATGCATTCCATCCGGCCTTCTCAACGAAGTTTTAATCTCGACACCGTCCTTGGCCAAAGCTTTATGCAGCCTAGCCGCTAAAGGCGTTGCAGAGATATCACAGAAGGATCTGAAGCTGCCCCTCTTTCCCCTTCTGATTTTCTTGTTGTAGGAGGTAAGCACTCTAGTATACTCTTCCCAGCTTTCGGATTGTTTTGCTCTATTAAAAAGCCTCCGTACTTATGTTCTTAATTTTGACAACTTCTTGCTGCACCAAAACGCGTCTCTTTGCTCTTTTACCTTATTAATTCGGCAACTGGCTTCGAACGCCTTGGTGATTGCCAGGCTTACCTCCGCTACAGCTTGTTCCAGTGCGGCATAGTGTGTTACTGTCCTTCTAACCGTTACTAGCTGTAGACCTTCTTTTAGATTCTCCTCAAATTGATCCCACCTTGTGTTGCTGAGACTCCGAAAGGGGGGGGGGGGGTAGTGATTCCTCTTTCATAGTATCTAATTCAAACAGAATTATTCTATGATCCGATCCTTGTCGGAGGTTTCATTTGAGACTCTCCAGTTCTTTATGAAGTGTCCTACATTGGTACTTTCTACCGTTAAATCTAACACTTCCTGTCTTGCCCTTGTTACAAAAGTGGGTGTGTTTCTGACGTTAAACACGCTTAGATTTTCTTTAATTAAAAATTCTAACAGAAATTCACCTCTTTGGTTTGTATCCGTATTTCCCCATGTTTCGCTGTGAGCATTTGTATCACATCCGATTATGAGAGGCCACTTCTTCTTGTTGCACCATTCCACCACCCCATGTAGCTTTGTAGGCGGTATCAGTACCCCGTCCTCTGCACAATATGCTGATGCTACCACAAACTGGTGGTGAATGCTTCCTAGTGTGATGGTAGTTGATTGGCCACCAAGTCCCTGGTAAGAAAATCTAAAAGACAAATATAATTAATGTTTCTCCTAATCATAATGCACGCTCTAGGTGAGTCTGCATTAGTATCCCATACTACCTTCGCCTCGCTGTTGGCAAGGCCTCTCAGCATGTTTTTGTGTATTTAGGATTCCTGTATCCTGTGAGATCTAGTTGTTTCTTAGTGAATGCCCTGGCCACCAAAGCTGACGCTGCTATGGCGTGGTGGACATTCACTTGGGCCACGCACAATCTCCCTGCCACCTCCATTAGATGTTGTCGGAGAGGGGTATACCTGCCCCTTCATCCATCATCAACCTCTCCTCCTCCTTGGTCCCCACGTCTTTTATACTACTACAATCCTCTGCAGCAGCATCCTCCTCCTCTTCCACAACTATATTTGTCACCTCACTGGGTGTCGTTAAGGTTGCCGCTGCCTCCCTAGGCTGTGGTGATATCTGAGCTACTTCCCATGAGATGCCGACAGCCCTCTTTTCCTCCGTACCTTCTGCTGTTGTCATTATAGGTTCAATGACAATGACTTTGCGTCCATTAGTGCGGTCAGGAGTTGGCCTGTGCCTTTATTCCGACTTCCTAATAACTTCCACTCCTTAATAAATAAGCCGGCGTTTTGCCCCTCTAGCAAAGCGAGAGAATCTTTCTGGTCCACCCAGCACTCCTTGGGAGAAAGACGGTAATCTTGTGAGGAATCGGAATATCATCCCCCATTTTCGTCACAAGTGTATGTTTACCGACTTCCACTTCACGTAAAACAGACACAAGCCGTCTTTTACCGTCTGCTCGTCGTCGCACTTTACCACCACGTAACCAGGTTTGAAGTGGATACCCTCAAACCCAATCCTGTGATCAGCACATTCTATCGCTAGTTGGTTCACTAGCCTTGCTTCGATTAATCCCAGCATTGTCACTAAGCATTGTCTAGCGTTAATTCACACCCAGAATAGCCACCTTGCTTGCTTTAATAACACTAGCAAAGCTGGTGCTTGAATTGAGATGGTGTTGCTCTCTGTCCTGACGGGTGGCTTTCTTGGGTTTCTTTGGTGCATTGTCCTGCGACGTCGTGGTCTCTCTGGTTCGCTTCACGTTTTCTGCTTCGACGATTGGGACCAGGGCCCTTCTCTTTGAGTCCTCCGGACTGATCCCCTCCGCGAGGAATCTTAGGTACCAACTGGTACCAGGTCCAATGACCCCCCGCCTTAGAGGCTCGTCCAGCCCTCCAGGCTGGTCTAAAGGTGGTAGAGGTGGACCTCTATGTCGTCTACTCCTACCAACTCTAATTGGCACAGCCAATCACAGCCTCTTTCTGATGGCACGGAAACTATACTGCTCCCGGTCACAGCAGCACCACTTACCGTCGGTACACTCCCATCGTCAGTACGGCGAGGAAATTTGCTCATGCCCTCGCCACTTGTACCCTCTCCTCTAGTCAAAGCGGTGACATCCCGCCTTTTATGTTTGTTTGTGTTTTTTTATTATTTTTTGAGAATCGAGAATCACGAGAAAGTAGGTCAACCAAGTCAGATCTCTGCTAACTTGGCAAGGCAAATACACCTGAAGGTTGCCCGGTATCCAGGCGGCTCCGTTCGTTACTGGGCTATTTGAATGGGCCTCCAGCCTAAACGATCATCGGCACGGCACAAATTGCATTACACCTTTGTCCAGCATATTTGCTAATCATTTAGCGTAGCCCGCTCCACACCTGGATCATTAACACACATGCAAGGAAAGAGCACGTAGACTCGGAGGTGATAGCATTATTGGAATACATATGTCACTTAATTGTGTCACCCAACTAAATAGCCTACAACTTCAATTCATTCTATAACATTTATTACAACTTGCCCACTGTAGCTTCTTACACTGATATAAAATTCCGAAGGATGCTTATCCATAGATTCATACTTACTCGTAATAAACAAAATCTTTAGATTTAAAATTTCAGATTCATTTTTTATTATTTTTCCCTTCATGAACAATTCATTCAAAATCATTTCTCAACTATTTGACCTTAACCAACACCAACATCAATTTTCCATTTTCTTATTATTTTCTCATAAAAAAATATAAAAATTTCACATTTTTTGGTTCGACAGAGATTTTCCTTTTCCATGAGTTGTTTTTTTTTTGGTCCTTTTTTGTTGTATTTAAAAATAGTATTCGCATGAGAAAATCAAATATTTTCTTTTTCAACTTTTGTGTTTCTTGTTAAAGAAAAATAACTTTTTTGTTATGTTTTATTTTAAGTTAAGAAATTATTTATTGATTTTTGAGATAATATTTTCTTTTTTTTCGGCAAAGTTACAGAAAGTAAAATCTGGTCTACAAACTGACACCACATTTCTTTTATCGTTTTGTCCTTTTTATGTTTTCGGTTTTAGTTTTTGTGTACATCTTTATTATTTAGTTGAGATACGTTTTCAAAGACAAGATTGAATTTTCTTAAGTATCTTTAAAGTTTTTATCTTTTTTCTTTTTTCTTATATGGTTTTCGATAAAGTTACATTGAGGCTACATTATTTATGTATGATGATGCGTTGATAAATCTACAAAAGAATATTCTGTTTTTTAAATTTCTGTATAATATATATTTCGTAAGTATGACATCAAAGAAATACTAATACTAATCTGATGTGTGAATTTTTAATGTTTGACATATTATGTTTTTGCATTGCTTTGAACTGAAGACAAAAATCTTAAAATTCACAAAAGTACTTTATTCAGTGATTATAAAACGAACAATATCCTATATAGTGATATGAACTGGTAAACAAAAGATTTGTTGACCCGCTCGAATGAGGTTTTTCTTCTATCCAATTATCTGCATACATATTTAAAAATACATTTTACTTTATATCCATAGATCACATAGTAACTAACATAATATTTAATTCAAATTCGATTCTTTGAATTTTGCCAAAAGAAACACATACCCTTTCACAACATGTTTTCAATCTATATTTCAAAAATATGTATCAGTTTCAGTTCATTCTGTCAAAAGGAAAATAATTTTCATTTTCTTTTTAGAATTTTCAAAATGTTCATTACTTAAATTATAAAAGAGTAGAAAACCTATTTTCTATCTAGATTCTAGACTCAAATTAATATCATTGACAATATCTGTTATAATGAAAATTACATTATTAAATTTTAATCCCATCGAAATATTTTGTCTTGCATAATTTTGAACTTTATCCATTTAATTAAGAAATTCTTGTTCAGAATTTACTCAAAAAGACATTATCAATATTGAAGTATAATAAAAATGTTTTTATTTTGTATAAATATTTCTTTTAACATATCTTAAAAATTAATTTTTTCATTTGTGAACGAATATGTAAGGATATGGTATGTAATGATGCCAACAAATCAGATCAAATAAATAAATTTTTAGTTTGTTGGTAATATTGCTGTTATCAACTCAGAAGGACTGAATAACTTTTTAGATGCAACGAAATGTGACAGTGCTAAAGATTTCTGGATGATTTCGGATTCATATAGGATCATATTTTGAGGTTATCATTTTTTTATTGATATTGTAGAAAACATCCGACTCTATAATATTTCTTGCAATCCATCTTTTATTTTACATATAACGATTGTACTGTACCAACAATAACAAATAATCCAACCGTACCAGATCAATATTCATTAGTTTTGAAACGTAATAAAAATATACTCAACATGTAGAGTTGAAATCAGTCTAAGAAATGCACTAGAATTGAAAATTGAGTAAAACAGAAATATCTAACGATTACTGAAAAACTGTTCTTAGTAGATAAATAATAAGGAAATTTCAACTTTGAAATACCATCGCCTCGGTGGCATAGTTGGATAGCGTATTTGTCAAAGAATTCGAATTATGAAACTGATGAGATGCGAGATATGTGCGAATTTAAACCGAAACACGTATAAGAGAAAACGGTATTTTTCTCTAAGAAAAATTCAAAGTATAATTTCAAATTGAAAAATTCAAATTATTTCATTAATTACTTGAAGTTAAGTGCTTACAAAAAATTCCAAATAATTCAAAACTTATTCAAAGTTCAAATCTTTGGTAACTCAATCGATTTTGCAAACGTTCAGATGGTTCTAGAATTAGGATTCATTCAAAAACTTTTTTGAGGTTGAAAATTTCTCCAAATAGAGAAAACAAAATTTGCTTGTTTTACTTTGTTTTAATTTAATTACTGAACAATAAATAAAAATGATTTCAAATCTATTCGAATCGTTTGTTTTTGGGGTATAGAATAAGTCTATCACAAAAAATATATGTCTACTAGGGTGGCCCTTAAAAAAAGTTTTAATATTTTGTACGGCACCCTCCCATTTGGTGTCAATACCCATACAAATATTATTTGCAAAATTTGAAATCGATCGATCATTTCTAAGACGTGCCCCCAGCCACTTAAAATTGAGAGGCTTTGTTCTGGACCTTAAACAAAAAATTAAAATTTTTTGTACGACACCCTTCCATTTCATGTCAATACGCATAAAAATATTGTTTGCAAAATTTGAAATCAATCGTTCCATTCTGAGGTGTGCCCCACTTAAAGTGCCACTAAAACTTCAAGTGCCCGGGGGCACGGTTTAAAATTGAACGATTGATTTCAAATTTTGCAAATAATATTTTTATGGGCATTGAAAAGAAACGGGAGGGTGTCGTACAAAAAATTACAATTTTTTTTTAGGGTCAGAACAAAGCCTCTCAACTTTTAGTGGCTGGGGGCACGTCTTAAAATTGAACGATTGATTTCAAATTTTGCAAATAAATTTTTATGGGTAGTAACACGAAATGGGAAGGTGTCATAAAAAAAATTTAAATTTTTTTTTAACGGCCAGAACAAAACCTCTCAATTTTAAGTGGCTGGGAGCACGCCTTAGAATTGAACGATTGATTTCAATATTCTGCTTTTCTGAATTGTTTAAGCCGCTTTTTTCATTTTTTTATAAAAAAAAAACTTTGATTTTTTTTAATTGATTTTGTTTGTTATCTTTTCTGTTAACATTTTCCACACTTTTAATTAATTGCATAGTTTGCAGAAAATGTCAATAGAATTTGAGTTTCCTTTCAAAAAGTTATGTTCATTAATTTGTATAACTGTAACGTAATATTTGTTTTCCTTTAAATAATTGGATATTTGGATATAACAAATATTACGATACAGTTTTAGTAATTTGCTTACAGTGACTCCATGGTTATGGATAAGAGTGGCTCCATAACATAAAATTTTACAAATAATATTTTTATGGAGATTGACATGAAATGAGGGGTGCTGTAAACAGTACAATGAAAAAAAACTTTTAGAGTAACCTAAGAGCCACCCTAAAACAAAGCTTCGACCGATCCAACACATGTTTCCTAAAAAACGGGGTGAGCTAAATATTACACAGGGTCAGACATCTCAGATCAATACAAATTTGCTGTTTGTTATGAGTCAAGAAAATTGTCCAACCCATCATCAATATCAATACTTAACGGATTACCATAAATTTTACAAAAGTTTGAGCAATTGCAAAGATTATATTTCGAGGTTAAGAATAAGCCAAATAAATTACGTCCCAAGATTTGTTACGAGCGAATGGTTAACGGCTGAGATACCATAAGTAATCCCGATTCCAAGAGGGTATCTATGCCTTAAGTTTGTTCCCTCTACCTTCAGTATATGGATTTCATAAATTTTAGCCTCTTCCATTTGCAAATGCAAGATGCACGCAATAATGCTTAGGTGTATTAAAACCTAAAAAGGTAGGCCCTAACGACTCAAAAAGACGAAAAGAACAAAAAACCATCTCCTTTACTTCATCATCATTAAAAATAATTTAACTTACCCCATGATTTGCTCAGGATCCCACCCTCCATATAACCAGAAGCTAAACCATTTATAATGCACCAAAAAAGGTGATTGTTGAGATTATTATATAAATGAATGATTTGTTGCCATAAAATATGATTACGAAATAAGTTATATAAATAAACAAATTTTTGAACCAAAATCGTGTGATTATTGAAAAAATGTGCATGTGGCAAAATCGGTGCACCAAAATAAACAGGCAATCGTTGAAAACAATTGTGTAAATACGAAAATCGTTGCACCAAAACTAAACATGTGTTTTTTGAATATGGAAAAAGGAAAATTGTTGCACCAAAATAAACAGGTGAGATTGTTGATAAATTATATAAATGAGCAATTTCACGAAGATTCAACATCGTTTTGACTTGACCCCTTTTGATTATTTTTTGTTTATAGATAGTCTTTCATAAATAAAACATATAAGTTCTCTTATAATTTTTTTTTCGACCAGGGGTCTTCACTATTAAAGTATCCAAATTGCATCGATCAGTGGTAATCCATTGTTGATATTTGACTTGAAGGATTCCTTTAACGTCAAAATCATTTAGTAATCTTTCTTCCAGTTGTTGAGGTTTTTTTGAACATTCATTGCACTTCAAAGTATGACAATCTTCTGTTAATTCACCACATGAAACAAAGTCAATTAATGTTTTATAATTCTGGAAAGCAGCATCAGTAATCCAAGACATCTTAGAGTGTTGAATCATTAGTTTCATATTTTGATGTATGGTACACATGCACACATTATAAACTCCTTGGGATAATTTTATACATTCTTGTGGTCAAAGGGACGTGAATTTAGTAAATCCTGTTTTCACAACGGGAAACTTATTTTTAAACTCCACATAAGCTTCATTTAATGTACATAGCAATAAGCGCTTTTGTGGATTTATGCTGAAATTGCTCATATTTTCTTTATTGTACATATATAATTTTTATAATATTTTAAAAAGATCATTTAATAATAAAATATTTGATATTCAACATAAAAAAAAATCTCTTAGTTTATAACGCCATTTTTATAATTTTCCTTCAGAACAAAAAAAACTGATTCCCGACAGTCATATGCACAACAAATTTTTTCTTTAAAACCAAAAATATCGCTAGTCCTAAACTTGCACAAGTTGTTAGATATAAAATAAGCTTCAATTTAGTTTTAAAAAAAAAGGCGTAGCGCGATCTTTTCTTCAATTACACCGTTTTTTTCTTATGTTACACCGTTAAAAATTATTTCAAAAAACTAACAGTGTACATTTTTAAAAACTTTGTTCTAATACCTATTCAACGACATATCATTTATGAAAATCGATTGAGTAGTTTTTCTACAATCGCTCATCAAAATGCACTCACATCACAACCCACCGCACCCTGTGAAGACCCCTGGTCGAAAAAAAAATTCTAAGAGAACTTGTATTTTTTATTTATGAAAGACTATCTATAAACAAAAAATAATCAAAATTAAAAGGGGTCGAGTCAAAATTTCCCAAAAATTTGTAAGAGACCTTGCGTGAAATTGCTCAAATATAAAAATTGTTGCACAATTGCATTCATCAAGGTTGTTATTTTTTGAGAAATCACATACTGCTGGCAATAGTAGTTAGATATTATTACCTGGTCAACCGTAAATTTTATCTATGAAGTTTTCTTGATGATGGCACGTTATTGCTTGTTCGAAAAATCGAGCTTTCAAACACTGATAAAAATTTTGACAATGAAATTGATAATTTCGTTTTATCAAA
The DNA here is from genome assembly GCA_963693315.1 of Diogma glabrata. Classification (NCBI taxonomy): domain Eukaryota; kingdom Metazoa; phylum Arthropoda; class Insecta; order Diptera; family Cylindrotomidae; genus Diogma; species Diogma glabrata. Next base: position 20,334,790 of record OY856186.1, on the reverse strand, counting down.
TTCTCTTACTAAGATTATCTGTTGAATAGATAATATATTGATAAATTCAATTATAATCCTATCAAAAATAGAGTAAACATTATCATTTCCAAAATAAATTTATTGTTTAATTCAAAATTTTGAAATTGGTAGATTTGACAATAATTTTTATTTGTTAATAATATTTTTGTTGAGTATTTTGTCGTGTTTTGTTTGTCAAATTATTGAGTTTTTTGTCGACTATTTAAACACAAGCCATCCGTTATTGAAAACTAATTTCGAAATATTTATTTTATCTTTTAATTTATTATTTGTTAATCTTCTGTCTTCTATAATAATAAAATAAAGTGTTTGTCTGTCTGCGTGCGCTCTACAGTGTGATTTGTTCATACAATGTTTGGCAAAAAATATAAGGAGTGCTCGTAGAATATTGAAATTTTGCTCTGAGCCTTTGGCTAGCTCAATTAAGAAAAATATAAAGTTTCATCAAAATTGGCCACGCCCACAACTCCACCCATAGAACCCAAAATTTATTTTTGGCCCAAAGTTTTTGAAATTTGGCACAGAGCCTTTTATTACCTCAATTAAGAATAAAATAAAGTTTCATCAAAATTGGTCACGCCCACTACCCACCGCCCATAGAACCCAAAATTTCATGATTTTATGATTTTATAAATTTTATGATTTTATAAAAGTTTATTAATTATTTAAACTTTTTTTTTTTTTAATTGATAGTATGGAGTCTTACCTTTCATTTTATTATAGCGGGAGTACCTAGCACGACCGAGCAACCTTTTTTTTCTTCCAAGGAAGTTTGCAATCACGGCACATTATAGAACAAATTTTATTCTATCATATCATATGAGCGAACTTTATAATTTTTTTTTTTAAATACGCAGAAAAGGCTATATTTGAAAAAAAATCACTATTTAAATTAGAGCAATAAAGTTATCTTACGTACAAACACTATAGAAGTACGTAAACAGTTTTCAATATTTTGGACCAAAATTTACATGTGACTTTACTTCATTATTTCAAAGACAAATAAACGTTTTTTTGGGATACAATTTATGGATTCTTCATACTGAATCAATTTTCTACAAAACTGCATCATTACATTTTTAAATTTTATGTGTCGAAAAAATGACTTATTGCACAAAAAATCCCACTGTGCGCTCTCCAGCAAAATCTGTAGCACACAGGAGTCTGAAGTTTTGTCAGGAGAAGGCCATTAACAGGTACTAATGCACCTCGGAGCCGAAATTTTAAAATTTAGTTTAGTTTTTTATGATTAATAATTTTAATTTTCCTAATGGTTTGCCTAAATGTATAGCATATTTTATACTTGGCTTTTTATTCAACTCTTACTCAGTTATCTTTGATCGATTTTTTTCCGCAAAACAGAATTACCATTCAAATGGAAAATTAAAGTATAATGTGACAAACAAATTGATTTCGATGAAAATTATATACATTTATTTATTTATTATATACATACATGATACAATTATATACATCCAACACATTACGTTGCAACAAATATTTCTAATTTGGATTATATACGAGTATATATGTTATACATGTTCGAAATATAGAAAATGGGCGTTTCTTTTCCTCTTTTTAGAAACATTGATGCAGCATGTTTTTGCAATGGAACCTTTGTATTGAAGAAAAGGATTAAGAACGATAATATCAAAGCTACAGGTTGAAAGTGTTTTACTTATTAAGAAAAATATGCGTCGATTAATTTCAAAAACAAAAAAAAACAATGTAGGTTATTTGAAGAAATCCGTAAAATATATGCAAATATGTTAACAAATGAAGTGATTTGACTGGTTTTAGATTAGTATATAAGTCTGGATTTATAAATGATATTATTCTTATTATTATTTTTATATTATACTACAAATTAGTCTTATTGTTATGTTTGTCCAAATTTTTTTTTTTAAAACTCTGGCAGAAATGTCGAAATAAGACAATGGTCATAAATCGACAAAACCCAAAAAACGAAAACCTTCACTAAAAATGCAGTTATTCATAGACCAGTTTTTCGATTAGTATTAAACATTAGCGCTCTTCAAAGTTTTCTTTCAGTGAAATGCTCTATTACTAATAAAAACACACAGAGCGCATGTAGAGCATTGGAAATAATTGATAAAATATATTTAAAAATCTAAATTGACTTTATTTAAGATCAGCAAATAATCTGGATAGATTGATAAATGAAACTAGTCAACATGAAATGGTACGATAAAACAGTAAATTTTGGTGCGGTGTACCTGTTTTGTATCGCAAGTATGACGGTTCCAGAGTAAGTCATTGACAACTGTAACACCCAATAAACAAATGTTTTAACGTTCACCTAATTTTTCGCGACACATATTAAGCCGATTAACGCGAAAAATTGCAAGTGTTTAATTTAAACTCTCCGAAACTCTTTACCAATCACTTTCAAATGTTGACCTTCCTTTCAATTTTCAAAATATCCGGATTAATCTCTGTTATTCATATTTCCTAAATGAAAAAATTAAAAATAGAAAGGCTGAAATCTCAAGCTCTGAGATATCAAAACTTCGGTCTGAGTTAAGGATTTTGATATAGTTTTCGGCAAAAAACTTTTATGAGGACATGGTTTTTAGTTTTGGGCAGCGATGTATATCAAACATAACTTTTTGTTAAAGTACATGTATTTTTTATCTCTGTTTAGATATGTATTACAAAACTAACACGAAACATCAATACGTTGTTGGAAAATCATAACAGATCATAAATTAACATATTTCAGTGAAAAGATTATACAATCAGCAAACTACTCAAAAACCTCTCCATTTAGCGTTTCGAGAAAATATTTCAAAATCACAAATTCATATTTCTTTCAAAATTCCAAAAATATTAATAATAAAAATTAAATAAAATCAAAAATTTAAACTTTTTTCAAACAAAATATTTATTTCTAAAAATATTTCTAAAAATATTACAAAATCACAGATTTAAACTTTTTTGAAAAATTATAAAAATATTGCAAAAATTATAACAAGATCAAAAATTGTAACTTTTTCCAAAATTATAAAAATTATAATAAAATCAAAAAATAAAAATTTTTCAAAATTTCAAAAATATTCCAAAAATTCTTACAAAATCAAAAATTGAAACTTTTTTCAAAATTCTAAAAATATTCCAAAAATTAGAATAAAATCAAAAATTTTAGCTTTTTCTAAATACCAATAACACTAGTTTACAAGAAAAATCTCCCGAAATAAAACCCAACTTTTCTTATAGATTTGGACCTCTTGAACACGAATATCATATTCATTTTTTTGGTTAGCTCTTGCTTTTGAGATATTCACGAAAAAACAATTTTTTTGGTGATCAAAAATGTTGTTTCGGTTTTCGCGTCTCATATTTTACAAAACAAACAAATTAAGAATATCAATGAAACAAATGCATAGTAAATATGCCAACAAACATTTTGAGCTTTATTTTGTAAAAATCCATTAAGGATTCTGGAAGCTACAGTCGAAAAAAGTTGAAAAAATACGAAAAATTCACGTTTTTTTTTATTTTTTCCATTTTCAATGCCATAAATTTTGAACAAATAAAGACACTATTTTTTTTTAATTTCTTGGAGCCTATAGTAGCTTCGGAGCCTATAGTAGCCTTGATTCGAAAAGAAAGTCACAACTCAAAATTTAGAAAAAATAATTTTTACTTCATTTATTGTGCCACAAATAAAAATTGTAAAAGTTCAGTCGTTCTCAAACATCAGTAAAGAATTATTTTAAAATAGTAAAGTATAATTTCCATTTTTGTTTTCAGTTTGGAATTGGATCAATATGAGACGTATATAGAAAAATATAAACAAAAGATAATGAATTGTGAGAAGAGGCAAAACATCATAACATCAGAACTATTTAAGTTGGTTCAAGTACCATAAAGTTAAGCCCCAATTTATGTCTATTAATACCTGTAAGGCTTGTTTTTTTCTTTTTTCTCTTTTTTTTTGTTTTTTGGTAATGTAAATTTTTTTCTATCACCGCCCACCTTGTGTTACTCCTTACGTTTATGATCATTTTAAGTTTAATTTAAGAAAGCAATTACTTCTCCTTTTTAATAGTTTTTCGGTTTTCCCAACTTTTGTTTTAAGTAGATAATTGTCGTGTGGTTAGTTGCAAATATAATCTCTCTGAGGATAAATTTAATTCCAAACATTCAAGAGAAAATATTAATTAAAAAAGAAAAAATATTACAAATATAAATTTTAAATAGTGTATTGTTTTTAAAAATCAATAAATCAATATGGATAGCTGCCTTGTAAAGCAACATAAATTGTTAGTAAAGTGTAAAGTCAAGTTTATTTAAGTGGCGTCGTCAAGAAGTTTCAAGTGTAAAAATAGCCCAAATTCATTTTGATTTGTTTGTGGAAGTTACATAATACATACTGCTAAAAGAATCACCCCATTTATAAGAACTGCCTACCTTCATTACTAACTGATATTTTCCAACTCCTAAAATAAGTCCGAGGTGGGAGAAGCTAGATCATGTCAAAAAACTTCACAAAAAAAAACTCAATTTCGAGAAAAATCATATACAAATATAATACAACTTTTGTCAAAAAAGGACATTTCATAATCAACTAACTGATATTTTCCAACTCATAAAATAAGTCCGAGGTGGGAGGAGCTAAATCTTTTACGAAAACAACTTATATATAAATCAATTATGTTGTAGAATTTAAATTATTCTTAAAGTTAAATTTTTTTTCCAAATTTTGAGTTTTGACTTTCTTTGGGAAAACTTGTAGAACTTGGTGCAAACTGCACCAATATTCGTATCTTTTAGCTTAAAAGAAAGAAAATCGAAGCTACTATAGGCTCCAAAAATTAAAAAAAATTAGGGTCTTTATTTGTTCAAAATTTATGGCGTCGAAAATGGAAAAATTTTTAAAAAACGTGAATTTTTGTATTTTTTCAACTTTTTTCGACTGTAACTTCCCGAATCCTTAATGGATTTTTACAAAATCTAGCTCAAAATGTTTGTTGGCATACTTACTATGCACACGTTTCATTAATATTTTTAATTTGTTTGTTTTGTAAAATATGAGACACAAAAACCGAAACAACATTTTTGATCACCAAAAAAATTGGTTTTTCGTGAATATCTCAAAAACAAGAGCAAACCAAAAAAAATGAATATGATATTCGTGTTCAGGAGGTCCAAATCCGTAAGAAAAATTGGGTTTTATTCAGGGAGACAAAAGGAGTTCAAAAATTGTAAACTAGTGTAATATTCCAAAAATTCTTAAAAATTCAAAAATTAAAACTTTTTTCAGAACTCAGAAGATATTGCAAAAATTATAACAATATCAAAAATTGAAACTTTTTCCAAAATTATAAAATTTATAATAAAATCAAATATTCAAAATTTTTCAAAATTCTAAAAATATTCCAAAAATTATTACAAAATCAAAAATTGAACCTTTTTTCAAAATTCCAAAAATTATAATAAAATCAAAAATTATAAATTTTTCAAAATTCCAAAAATATTCCAAAAGTTCTTACAAAATCAAAAATTAAAACTTTTTCCAAAATTCTAAAAATATTACAAAACTTATTACAAAATCAAAAATACAAACTTTTTCAAAATTCCAAAAATATATCAAAAACTATAACAAATTCAAAAATTTCCATGTCCAATATCATTCTCAATTACATTTACGTCATAAAAACAGCTACATTTTTTTTCCAAAAAATTGGCTAAAAAAATAAATGAAATCATTTTTCATTCACACTTGACATTATTTTTTTGACAAACTTATAATGCCATAGCTCTCTATAATAATAATAAAATTTCATGTCATACAAATTATTAATTTTAATTTTTTCCAAGAATTTGGGCAAAAAAGTAAATTTTTTTGAAAATGCAACTCACTAAATAAAGTTTCACTAAGGTCCAATAAAAACGCTTCATTTACTATTTTTTAGCAAATCAAAACGATTTGTTTCGATTATTTTTTTCTGGTAGGAAGGAACAGCGAATATTTTCGAATATTTTCCGCCAACTTCATATATTAATTTAAAAAGAAAATTCACATACAAAACTATGTGAAAATGCAATTTGCAAATAGTAAAAATGTCCGTTTTCATTCATAAATGATTGCATGTTTATGTTTATTTGTCAAAAATAAATTACAAATTTATAACATTTATGCGCCTACTAAGATGAAATAATATTTTACTATGTATGATTATGTTGTATGAAATAATAATACTATTTCTGTTCGTTAAATTGTCTGCTAAATACAACTCATCACCAAATTATTAGTCGATTATTTTTCAACATTACCACTCATGCCATTTGAGGTTAAAAATTTCCCTCGTGCGCTGTTTTTACGAAAAGAAAGCATATTTTTGTGATTTTTTTGCGGCGACATGAGTATTATAATTTTATTAAATTTAATTACATATTATTGTACAACTTTTGAAGTATGTCAGAAAAAAATTTCAATTAAAAATATTGATAAATCAGCCGGTGAAGTTGAATCTCCAGAGGCACCTTGAAAAAAAGTTGTTTTGCGGTGAACATTACAACTCGTTACCGGATCATGTGAAACAAAAAAATTGATATGCGTTTTGAAGGTGATTTATTTCTCGAGGTAATCAAGAACAGTTTTTTTTTCTATTTTTTGCAGCACTTGGAAGTGAAAATTACGATTTTAGCTCAAAAAATCGCGTTTAATTTGTTATTAAGAAATAGAAAAAAATAAAAAAAACTCTTCCTGATTATCTGTTGATTTATGTGAAGAAGTAATGTTCAAATTTTCAAAAGGATCGGTTTAGTAGATTTTGAGTTCTAATGTTCACGAACTTCAAAAATGACGTTTTCGGGCAAATGGGCTCAAACGGCAACCCTGTTGAAACACTGTAGCTCCGTTATTTTTACTCGGATTGACTTAAAATTTGTACACAATCATTCAGAAAAAAAAATGGAAAAAAAATTATTTTAAAACCATACCCCCCCCCCATACCCCAAATGAAAGATTTTTAAGCAAAAAATATGCAAATTTCCTTGTTTTGACACACTTGACGATTTTTTTGACACACTTCCGGTACAGTTATCGAACACATCGTCCTTTCGGCTCTTCCCATTCAGTAAACCCATAATTTTAGAAAAAAAAATTTTTCAAATCCGTCCAGCCGTTTTCTAGATTTCGTCGGTTGTGACGGACGGCCGGACGGACAGCCGGCCGGCCGGCAGACAGACATACATTTTTTTTTGCTTGTTGAGAATCAATAGGTCCTAAGACGTCGAGAAATACCAAAAAATTGGGGGTAAGAATTTCACTTTGAGCTCATGAATGTAATACTTAGGTCTTTCAGACCGAAGTTATAGGCTCCTTCTATTCTTATTACGACTCTTTGAAATTATTCTTACTAATTCAACAAAATGTACGCACACAAACTTTTTTATAGGCGTAGCAACGTACGCCGGGTCCTACTAGTATTATAATATTTAATGTTCAATTCGTTTTAAAAAAACTTAAATTTATCTTTATTTGACATAAAAATATTCATATATAATATCACAAGTCGTCAAATAATAGTCGATTATTTTTCATAATCATTATTACGAATGTCATTTGAGGAAATTTTTAACCTCAAATGGCATGAGTGGTAATGTTGAAAAATAATCGACTAATAATTTGATGACGAGTTGTATTTAGCAGACAATTTAACGAACAGAAATAGTAACATTATTTCATACAACATAACACTTTGTTGTCATTTTTTCTTCTAACAAAATGAAATATTATTTCATCTTAGTAGGTGCATAAACGTTATAAATTTGTAATTTATTTTTGACAAATAAACATAAGCATGCAATCATTTATGAATGAAAACGGACATTTTTATTATTTGCAAATTGCATTTTTACATATTTTTGTATTATTGAATAATTTGTAGAAAAAATTTTATTCAGAAACTAATAATTATCTTTTAAACAAAATTATAAATAAAAAAAAATTATCTCATTAAGAAAAAAAAATTATCTCAATATCTCTAAATTAGTACATTAAGTAGGCCGAAAATAGTCACTATAATTCGCTGTTCCTTCCCACAAGAGAAAAATAATCGATATAATTCGTTTTGATTTGTTAAAAAATAGTAAATGAAGCGTTTTTATTGGAGCTTATCGAAACTTTATTTAGTGAGTTGAATTGTCACTAATATTTGGTTTTTGTCCTTTAACTCAATTTATTTTTATTCGAAGACAGTTTACTAACATATATGTTTCACTGATCTAACCCCGATTGATTCACATAAAATGAGCAATTTCATATGCTTATATTGGAAAAAAAAAAACAAAGGAGTCAAAAAATAACGAAACAAAAATGAAATTCATTAAACTATGAGCTAACTACTAACTGATTAGAGCTAACTAATTTTCTTAATGTGCAGTAGAAAATTTGGTTTGATTCAAGTTTGCTTTTCAGGTGAAAGAAAAATTAAAAGCATAATTTTACAAACTTGTCCGTCCACTTTACAAAACTGTGGTTAATCCGACACGTGTTCCGTACATCATACAGTTTACAGTTAGCAGTTTGAAAATATATTTATGGACAAAATATCCAAAAAATGAAAAAAAAACGGTTTCAGGGTGTTATTAAATCCTCAGTTATCCGGTTGTGCAAGTCACCGCAAAGCTCTTAAATGAAAACCGATGTATTCCAGGAGACGATTGGCAACTAGCATTAAATTTTGTATACTGCATGGCCTCCACTTTCAATCTGGTTAAAGATGGCCTACAAAGCAAATACACAGTCATCAAAGTAGTAATAGAATTCCAAAACCAAAAGCTGAAAACCTATAAATAACTCGACATTTGTTCTTTGTATTCTTCGCTTAAAGAGAGTAAGTGAATTTAACTTTTTTTCCAAAAAGTAAATCTATATGTCATTAATATACTCAACGCTTAGTTTTGTCAGATTTTTTTCATCACTCGATTTTAAAATTATAAATATTAAATTAAACATTTGTATACGTTAATTATAATAACGATGAAATACGATTATTATTATTATTACAAATATGATTAAAATTATGTGTTACTAAGAGGTGTGATGCTTTTCCATTCCATTTCCCTTTCATTTTCATGATTATAAATCGTATTTAGTAGAATAAAATAAAAATAAATAAAAATTACATAAAACGAAACGTACGAACCAAATTTTCTTTTTTTTTTAACTTAACTCTACCAACTTAAACGAACGAATAAAGAGGAAAAACCTATTTACGTTATTAACAGATGAAAAATATATAGAAAATATTTTATGATTATTTTTTGTGTTAGAAATAATATACATACGAAAAAAAAACTAAATTCTATAGCGGAAAAATTCAATCAATAAAATAAAAGCATAAAATAAAAATGAAAGTTTATCATAGACACATTCCGTTCGGTTAAATGAAAATAAATGAAAATTTTTTTTTGTTTTCTTTTGGTAATAAAATACAATAAAGAAAAGTTTATCGGGAAAATTGAAAATTGAAAAAGTTTTATGTACAAATCTTAATTTAGAAATAATTGAAATTTGATCATATATTGAGATATTTTATTTGGATGACTTACCCTAAAACTTTTAATGAATTGGTTTTATTATTTTTGTTGACACCGATCGATAGGACATGATTGAGGTTTATTCATGCAAATTTGAAAAGAATTTACTTTGATAGTCAGTAGACGCAACAATTCTATATAAAATAATATAGATATACAGATAGCATCTTGATTTGAGATTTAAAAAAATGAAACATGGATTTTGATTTATCACATATTGAAATAATTGTTGTATCTTTTGATCAATCTGAAAGCTTGAACTAATTTTTTATTGTACCAAAGGACTCAGTTTTTGTTGAATAGTAATTTTTTTTCACTTTGCTCTGCGGCTGTGACATTTCCGCGTACCCCATTTCCTGCTATTGGCATGTGAGTTAACGTGAGATATCGCATCCCACTGGCAACACCAGTGAGTTATCATTAGTGTGGGTGATACCTTATGTGAACTGACGAATCAACTATATTTAGTCAACAGAAGATACCAAAATGAACAAATTGAAACCCAAAATGGATTCCAACACTCTGCAAACCTACTTTGTTTCTGAAACAGTTTGTTGGTTAAACTGGGCTTACATCTATCTGTCTGTTTTTGTTTTCGTATGCGCGAAACTCGTAAAATTGAGTAACCAATATAGTTAAAGCTATCAACCTTTAATTCTTTTAATATATTAAGGCTTTCTTTAAATTACAACAAAAATCTTATGTCATTAATTTAAATTAAAAGAACAGTGAGATTAAGATTTGATATTTTTATTCATTAAAGTTCTATTTCCATGGCGTTTTGTTCTTTTTTGAGGGTTTTTACTTTATTTTTACAAAGAAAATTTAATCTTTGTTATTTGGTTGAACATCTTTTGTTTAGGGTACTTTCTTTTGTGTTATTTGATTATATTGGTTGCATATGTGTATTTGTGTATTTGTTATTTTTTAGTATTAAAAATATTTGTTTACAAATAATGAAACTATAACGTTTTGGTTTTGTCTAATTAAGCACATTGTTAAAACAGGTAAAATCCAAAAGAAATTATGCGAGGAGAAGGGTATAATATTCAAGAAATAAAATTGTAACGATAAAAAAGTAAAGGATTAAAAAAAAATAACTTAAGATTAGTAACAACAATTAAAATGAAAAACTACATCACACACAACAACAAAGATAAACTACTAAAAAGAAACAAATTAACAATTTAAGAGGCCAAAACATCTTTTGAAATGGAATTATAAGTCATATAGGCTGTAGTGGTATCGATAAAAGTACTGAAGCCTGAAGAAAGTTAGTCTAAAGCAAATAAACCAAATTCTCAAAAATTATAATTTATGGTGAAGTGGTCAAATCTCTCTAGTCCACTCCCATAATTCTAACACGATCACACACACACACGCTATCGCACTTCATCCACTCACTCACACACACACACACACACACACACACACACACACACACACACACACACACACACACACACACACACACACACACACACACACACACACACACACACACACACACACACACACACACACACACACACACACACACACACACACACACACACACACACACACACACACACACACACACACACACACACACACACACACACACACACACACACACACACACACACACACACACACACACACACACACACACACACACACACACACACACACACACACACACACACACACACACACACACACACACACACACACACACACACACACACACACACACACACACACACACACACACACACACACACACACACACACACACACACACACACACACACACACACACACACACACACACACACACACACACACACACACACACACACACACACACACACACACACACACACACACACACACACTCACACACATACACACACCCATGCACACGTTCATGCCCATATGCACCAGTTTGTACATCAGAATTTACTAAAGGTTGTTCAACCGCTTCTACCAGTATAGACTGATCATACTTGAACAACTCAATCCGTGAATCATTTGATGATGTCACTATATCTGCGCGCTTTGGAAGTTATTTTTTTTTATTTGTAAAATTACATCAGAACCACACATCTGTTTAACAAGCGAGATGCATAAACCGAGATGCCGTTGTAACATTTTTACTAATTTTGCTGCAAACTTAACAAAAACATATTAAAAGAAATTCTTCAAAAGTAATATTGAATTCACTTTTACATTATAATGTAGTATAAGAATTATCGAATTGACCAAAACATTATCCGTTGCGACGCAATAATTGCACAAAATATTTGTAGGATAACAATAGAATGACGATATTTTTCATCCGCAATATCTTCTTCTATTGGTCTATTCGTGACTGCTAACTCACGAATTTCGTTTTTCATCCCATCATCCAATATACTATAAACTACAACAATTGGTTGAGCAAATATTAATAAGCCATTCATTTTTAATTTTAATTATTTATAAGTTTTTATCAACAAGTTTCGCAATATGTATGTACAATTATCGCTTATATGGCTCCAACTGGATCCTGGCAGACACACGGGCATGCAAAAAAGCTACTCTCTCATATATACCCACACCCATACAACCATATATTCACACTCATACACCTACATACACATCCATAATCATTCATACCCACACATAAAATAAAGTTAAAATATGACTCACCCCATAGCTAGTCCAGATCCCGCCTCAAAGAGCCTCTTTACTCACACATCCTCATCCAGTATAGGGTTTGGTAAAATTACGCCGGAAATACTTGTAGATGTTTAGAAAATCTCCTATTGAGCCTTAGAGGTAGTTGTTCTTCCGGAAATATCATTTATGGATCACACCAATTTCCAAATATAAAATGGTCGGTACGGATATGTACTACCGTATTGTGCAATGCGGACTGTCTGTAGATTTATTAACTTCATAGATTGGTTTTTGGCTGTTCGTCTCACTTTTAGTCACTCGTTAACACAAAATCATTAACTTAACCTCGCACAACTACGAATTTTCATTGACTAGCAGTCAGAATTTTTGTTCCCTTTTTTGCGGATCTTTTCTTTGATTTTTATTAATGATTGGCATCAAATTTAATTGGTTTTTGTAAAAAGAGTTAAAAAAAAACCACACCCAAAAACAAAACTTAATGTCTAAACGTCAAAAAATCACAATCGACAGCAAACAGCTGTTCACCGTTCAGCACAGAAAAGTGTAAGCGTAAGAGAGAGAGAGAGAAGCCCTATATCGCTTCTATTTATATCATTATTAACGGCCGTTTGTAAACAATAACAAAACGATGAGTTTGTTTCTTGGGAACTTTTCGCTGATTAAAATACCCACTAAGGAGTTTGTTCTACTCTTTTATAACAAACCAAAAGAAAATTATGTATGAGATAATTACGCATTGAATGTAAGAATTTGTATTTTAAGGAAGCAAAAACAACTTCAAAAGATCATGATATTACAGTAAACGAGAAGTAACTAACTAACAATATAACAGATATATCAATGAAAACAACAGTAAGCACCAATGATATATTTGATAAGCTAACTAAAATGGAAATGGATATTATTAGCCTAAGAAATGAAGTTAATCAATATAAAATGGTTGCTGAATCATTGCAAAACGAAAACACATCTTTACGCAAAGAAATTAATAACCTAAAACATAATCTTGATCAGCTGGCTTACAAAGAAAATAATAGCAAACAAAACAACCTTGATCATGACATTGAAATATGTGGTATTATTAAAAGTGATAATGAAAATTTAGATAATACAGTCACTCGAATAGCAGAACATCTTAATATAAATATTACAGAGGGTGACATAAAAGAATGTTTCAGACGCAATATCACATCGCGTGATTCTGGTCTACCTCCGAATACTATTGTACGGTTCAATAAGAAGCTTTTACGTGATAATATATTAAACAATTTAAAAGCACTACGCAAGAAAGAATCGAAAGAAAAACCAGGAGTTGCTTAATCATTCAATACCAGTATGTTTAGTGTTAACCGTGAAGATATCAGACCTATATATATTAATGAAAGACTAACAAAATCAAATTCTTTCCTGTTTAAATGTGCTAGAGATCTTAGGCGGAAAATGAAATTGAAATATGTGTGGATTCAAAATGGTAAAGTTCTTGTTAAAAAAACATTAGATGAGGCTTGCCCCATCGTTAATATCAAAAGCATAAATCAGCTGCATGAATTTAATCTCTGATGAACCAAATTTTACTTTACCATTTGAATCACACTCTCAATTTCATTGTCAAATTGAAACAGTTAAATTTTGCAATTTAAATTCAATGAAATGTATGTACCTCAACGCTCGTAGTATTGGAAACAAGATTGATGACGTGAATTATTTATTAAATAAAATCAAAACACGAATTGATATAATTATTGTAACAGAGACATGGTTTTCAACTAGTGATGCCAATTTGTTTATTTTTCCAAATTATGTTTGCTATTCTGCAAGTAGACCAAAAAAGAAAGGCGGTGGAGTAGGCATTTTTGTGCATAATTGTTATTCATCGAAAATAGTAACAAGTTTCAGTAATGATCAAAGCAGCATTCTCACGGTAAATATAAAATTTCAAAATTGCAATCTCAACATCATTAACATGTACAGACCTCCGAACCAAAATCAGAATGAAGTGGAAAATTTTTTGCAACTTCTAGACAGTGAACTAAGTAAATATAACAATAATCGCACATTTTTATTTGGGGATTTTAATTTTGATTTGATTAAGATGGATGCTAATACATGGAAATATGTATCGATAATATCGTCGAACGGTTTTTACATTTGTGATGCAAAATCGGTTACAAGGCCAATATCTAAAAGTTGTCTAGATCACCTGAGTGTCAATAATTCAAATGAGAATATTAATCAATATTTTGTAGAATATGAATCTTTTGATCACTGTATTATCTTTTCAGAATTTGTATCAGCAAAAAGAAAATTGAAATTTAAAACTATAAAAAAGATCGATTCAATGCACAGACAAATTCACTTGGATCATCTAGCTGAATCTATAGTCATGAATCCAATCAAATTATGCGAATCAGATGACTGCAATACTATTTATGAGTGTTTTATTGATCAGCCAGATGATCATATTAGAAAAACATCCGTATCTACTAAATCAAATCATAAAAAACATACAAATTTTACACAAACTAAACCCTGGATGGACTCTGAGTATCAACGTGTCATCATAGCAAAGAATCATTGGTTCTTAAAGTGGTGTAAGGACAGGAATAACATCTTACTCAAAACCGAATACAAATTCTGGAAACAGAAATCAGTGAACATTAGACTGCGAAAAATCAAAGATTATTATGGTAAACGATTCAAAAATAGTTTGGGTGATATGAAAAAAAGCTGGCAATGCATCAAAGAGGTTCTTCACAATGGGGATATACCAGATACAAATATTACACCTATTGATGGCCTGGACCATATATCAGCTGCAAGAATTGTTGAGGAAATTAATATTCATTTCTCAGTATCAGGACAGCATATTGCAGAATCCATAAGATCATCTAATGAACTCACAATTGAACAGAAAGACATTAGCACAAACCGTTTTCAATTATATCCTATATCAAGACTGGATGTTCTTACTGCAATTGATGAGCTAAATAATACTACATCTCTAGGACCAGATGGTATTCCAACGAAGGTTTATAAATTCTGCAAAGAACTGCTCTGTGATCCTCTTGTTCAGATTATCAACAAATCATTCGTCACTGGTGAGGTCCCTGTAAATGCAAAACTAAGTAAAGTAATCCCAGTTTTTAAATCTGGGTCTAAAGAAGAGTATAATAACTACCGACCAATCTGCCTGCTTCCTGTTCTTAACAAAATTATGGAAATAATTGTTTTCAAACAACTGAATGCTTTCTTGATGCTGGAAAATGCTATTAGTAGTCATCAGTATGGATTTCGCAGCAAATCTAGTACACAATCAGCACTACATGATCTTGTTTCTACGTTACAAAATCACTGTGACGATAAAAATAAAGTAGCTGTGTTGTTTGTGGATCTAAAAAAGGCATTCGACACTGTAGATAGGGATATTCTTCAAAGCAAGCTGCGTTGGTATGGTATTGAAGGTCTTGCTCTATCCTGGTTTGCAAGCTACCTCAGTAACAGACAACAGTACACAACCATTGGTGAAATTTGTAGTAGCAAAGCATCTGTAAAATTTGGTGTCCCCCAAGGAAGCATTTTGGGGCCATTACTGTTTAATATTTACATAAATGATATTAATGAACTAAAATTAAATTCTGAGCTCTTCCTCTATGCTGATGATATAGCCATGGTGTTCAATGAAACTTCCAACATTAAATCTTTAGAAGAAATAATCAATGATGATCTTAATTCTCTACATCAATACATGTTTCAGAATAGAATGTCTTTAAATGTCAATAAGACAAAATATATGATAATGCGCTCTAACCTTCTTTCAGATGAGCTCAATATAAAATATAATGGATCACCAATTGACAGAGTCGATGACTTCAGATATCTTGGTGTAGTGTTGGATTGCAATCTTAATTGGAAAAACCAAATTTCAGTACTGCTTAAAAAACTTAATATTTATGCAGGTGTATTCAAAAAGATAAAGTACTATGTACCATCTGAACTGCTAAAGTCGATATATTGTGCCTTATATAATTCACATATAGCATACTCCAACATTATATGGGGATGTACTTATCCAACAAACCTATCTTCACTACAAATCTCTCAAAATAAGGCTATAAAAAATCTATTCAACTATCCCTATCTAACAGAAACATCTAAAATACATGCTGAACAACAAATACTACTGGTAATGGACTCAGTCAACTTCAACCTTCTCATTTACACTCACGGTATTTTAAATAACTATGTCCACTCTAACACAAAGTTTGACTTTGTCTCAGATACAAGCCATTACAATACGCGTAATATGTCAAATATGAGATCAAAAAAACCAAGGACCACCACTTATGGCACAAATTCTATTCTGCATAGATAAATTAAATTATATAATGATTTGGAAAATTCATATAAATCTTTAAATAAAGTTCAATTTAAGAAGTCTCTGAAAAGTAAATTTTTACATGAATACAGGATAAAATCTTCCAACTAGTTGATTACCTAATATATCTAATAATATTAATATTAATTTCGTTTTAGATTATAATTGCAAAATTCAATTGTTTATTCTCTCCTTAGTCTTCTCAAATTTGTTTTGTTTTGCTTTCTTTGTTTACTTTGTTTATTTTTTATTATGTATTGAATTGTACTTCTCTGTGTTATTATCATACTTATATAACTAATTTTAAGATTTTTTGCTCTCCTTTTCTTAGTGTAAGTCGCCCAACATCTAGCCCATTATGTATATATTTTTAAGATTTTGCCTCTTTTAATAATTTTAGTTTAATTTGTTTTATTAAAAACTCTTTATAGTCTTGATTTACAAGTAAATGTAAAAATCTTTGTATTTACTTTTAAGACATTTTAAGAATAAAAAAAAAAAAAAAAAAAAAAACCTATTGCTTGATTTTTCTTGTCTTTTTGGGAAATAGAGCGATTCAAAATTAAGGAGATTGCACAACTGTTTTATGACAAATTTAAACAGAAAATATGGAGGGGCTGAAATCTCACAGCTCTGAGATATCAAGACTTCGGTCTGGGTAAAGGATTTTGATATAGTTTTCGGCAAAAAACTTTCACGAGGACATGGTTTTTAGTTTTGGGCAGCGATGTATATCAAACATAACTCTTTGTTAAAGTACAAGTATTTTTTATCTCTGTTTAAAAATTTATTACAAAACTAACACGAAACATCAATACGTTGCCGGAAAATTATAATCAAAATTCCAAAAATATTGTTAAACTAAATAAAATCAAACTTTTTCAAAATTCCAAAAATATTCCAAAAATTAGAATGAAATCAAATATTTAAATATTTTCTAAATTCCAATAATATTTCAAAAATTCTTAAAAATTCAAACTTTTTTCAAAATTCTAAAACAAAATCAAAAATTGAAAATTTTTTCTAAATTCCAAAAATTATAATACAATCAAAAATTTAAAATTTTTCAAAATTCTAAAAATATTTCAAAAATTCTTACAAAATCAAAAATTAAAACTTTTTCCGAAATTCTAAAAATATTGCAAAAATTATTACAAAATTAAAAATACAAACTTTTTCAAAATTCCAAAAATATTTCAAAAACTATAACAAATTCAAAAATTTCCATGTCCAATTTCATTTTAAATTACATTTACGTCATAAAAACAGCTACATTTTTTTTCCCAAAAAATTGGCTAAAAAATTTAATGAAATCATTTTTTGACACACTTGACATTATTTTTTGACAAACTTATAATGCCATAATTCTCAATAATAATAATAAAATTCATTTCAAACAAACAATTAATTTTATTTTTTTTCCAAAAAATTAGGTAAAAAAATAAATAAAAATCTTTCTTTTGACACACTTGACAACTATTTTTTGACAAACTTATAATGCAATAATCTAGTTTTTGATCTCACATACCAATCCCGACCATCAAGATTTCTCCAAATTTAATGTTCCTACTCGTAATCACTTAAAATGAACGTTTTTTTAGCCAAAAATATGGAAATTTGCTATTTTTGACACACATAATGATTTTTTTGACACACTTCCTGTACAGTTATCGAACACAGCGTCCTTTCGGACCTGTCCCTTGTGAATACCTATTTTTAGAAAAAAAAATTTTTGAAATCCCTCCAGCCGTTTTCCCTGCAGTGTAGGTAATGACGGCCGGACGGACGGCCGGCCGGATGGCCGGCAGACAGACATACATTTTTTTTTTTTTTGCTTTTTTAGAATCAGTAGGTCCTAAAACGTCGAGAAATGCCAAAAAAAGTGGGGGTAAGAATTTCACTTTGAGCTCATGAATGTAATACTTAGGTCTTTCAGACCGAAGTAATTATTGTAAGAGACGATTATTAATTGAATACAAGAAAAGTGTTTGAAAAGGGTGAAAGTTCTTGTTGATATAAATTTAATGCGTGCGAGAAAGTAGTACGACTCTAAATTACGAAGATTGAATAACAGTTTCATTACAGTCTTCAGCTGTTTAAAAGTATCAAAGTTCGATAATTTTTCCGTTTATTAAAAGCTAATAACTCAAACACCTACCTCGCGGTTGTTCCCTACTTGGGATACTGATGAACATTTTTTAATCATTCCAGACTGCGAACTGGCTTGTAGAATATGTTTAAGCCAAGCAATTGCTTTGGAGTGGATACAACCTACTATATCAGGACGCTCAGGAAGATTTCTGATTTTAAAGGTAGTCTTCCCTATGTGAATGGCAAATTCAAGCCATTATCTATATTGATAAATATTGATTTTTATTTAAAATATTTAATTATATCTTTAGTGTAACCCTAGGAGTTACCTTAGGTGTAACCTTTATAGTAATTTTATTAAAGTTACTCACTTATAATTAAATCAAATAAAATTTAGTGTTTATATTTATTACATTGTTTTTGTGCAGGCAGACCGTCACAGCGGCTGCCGCTACTGGAAATCAACCGAGATGTAGCTGGCATACAAAATCCAAAAAAAAGAAAATCACTCAGTTACTAATTTTCCTGAAAGATCATTCTCAACGGATTCCTCTTTTTTTGCGTTCTGCTATAGTAAGTACCGGAACATTAACAATAATAAACAATATTAACGAATCTGAAGTTATAATTTGGGATAAAAAAATACTATCATTTTTACTTATCTGATTTGTACGAGGTGTTGATTGTGGTTGAGACTGTTGATTTGTAACCTACTCTAAATAAAGTTAAATTGTTTTGAATTATTTCATGTAGATTTATACAACAATCTGTATCAATTTTTTTAATTTTTCAATCAAAAATTATATGACACATTGTTTTATTGATAACTGTGTGCGCACGGGATGGGCACAATAATGTATTTAATGTTTTAATAAAAACTCACTTTAATTTTATTAATGTTTAATTATATATTATATAACTTCAGGTTTTACAAGTAATAGTTTGGCAGTAAATAACTTTTTACACAATATTTCTACTTGTGACTCGACGAGTTGATGGTTTTAATCAGAGTGATTATAATGTTATTTTAATTTGGTTAATTTAGTTTTTTAAGAATCTAAGAGTCAGCAAATTTGGTTTTTTATTTAAATTACATTTTTTTGTTTCATTTAGTTTTTTGTTAATTTATTAAAAATTTAATAATATTTATTTTTTTTTGTTAATTTAGGTAAATTTTAATAATTACAATTTTTAATAATCCCAATAAATGGGATTGCTGTATCGATTTCCATCCATCGAAAATTAAATCGATTACGATAAATTCTTTAAATGATAGAAAAAACAAAAACCTAACTTTTTTTTATCTTGTAGGACCTTAGGTTTTACACTCCTGTAAAGTATATTTTGTGTGTGTGGTAAACAAATGGAAACAAATGTAATTGTACCAGCTGATTATAAAAATTAAAATTAACATTATAATTTTTCTCTTTAAAAATTATTATTTAATCAGATCTTGTGTTAACGTTGTCTGAACAACACAAATTAATTTTGTTAATTATAAATTAAATTAAAACAATTGTGTGAACAAACATACTGTGTTAGAGTTTTTCTTGAGTATCACATCAGTGATTTAATAAATAAAGCTTTTGTGAGCTAACTATAAAACTATAATCTATAAAAAACTTTTTGTCTTTATCGACCTATTTATTTTAATTTTGTTTTTATTTTTATCTCTTTTAAAAGCCCCGGATTTAAGGTCATTACATTAGCAATTTAAAATTAAAACACTTTTGTTTATTTTTTATATTTTAATTGCGTAAGAACCACTATCCTTGGTTTATTTTATTTATATATAAAAAAAACTTTTTGTCTTTATCGACCTACTAAAGAAAGAGATAAGCCTCCACTATTATTATTATGTATTAAATTCTTTAAGAAATCAGCCGCACTCACTATTAAAATTCAAAACTTAGAAAAAGATGTACCACAAGAAACTAGTGCCTCCACTATTATAATTATGAACTATTTTCTATAAGAAACCAGCCGTACGCACTATTAACTTTCAAAACTAAACCGAAGAATTATAACAAGAAACCAGACGTCTCCACTTTAACTATGAAATTAATTCATTAAGAAACCAACCGCCTCCACTGTTATAATCATGAAATAGTTTCCATAATAAACCAGTCGCACTCACTATTAACATTCAAAAATTAAACTAAAGAATTATAACAAGAAACCAGACGTCTCCACTTTAACATTATGAAAATAATTCATTACAAAAACCCGCCGCCTCCACTATTATAATTGTAAAATGGTTGCTATAAGAATCCAGCCGCACTCATTATTAACATTTTAAAAAAACAAAAGAATTAATATTTAGAGAAGTTAAAGGTTGAGCGATATATGGAACAGAACAAACGGATTGAGCAGCACGTATTTTGTAATGCAAGTAAAAAGACTTATGTGCTGCAGTTTATTGTCTTTCAATATCATCAAATAGAAATGTGAGGGTTTCACTTATGACAGTAAAAACAAAAGTTATCGATTAAAGAAATTTCATTATCTCACCCCGCAAAATGGATAACGTTCGTAGCAAACCGAACAGCGAGGGTTCCTCAAAATTTTTAATTTATTATAATTAACACTAAACATGCCAAACTTTGAATCAAAAACAAAAACTCTCGTCTGTTCTTTTCCTGTCCCAATTTGCCACAAGTTAAACAAATATATCTGAGTGCACATTCTTTTTATAATTTAAAATCTTACACATCCTTGCCTATTAGTTCCCTTTTTCCTGTATTTGTTTAAATCTCATATTAATAATTTAAACTTTTGAAATCCAAATAATTCATTTTCATCAAAACCTCAGAACAAAAAATCACTTTTGTTTTTCTACTACATTAAAGATTTACTTCGAACAAATATTAATTTAACATAAAATGAACAGAGTAGAAAATAATTTTCTTTAATTATTCAATAAAATACCGAAACATATGCTTATCCTTTATTAAAAACGGAAACACTCACGCATAAAATTTTATGTAAAAAAAGGAAATGGCAAAAAAAAAAATAACTTATATATAATATGAACATATTTACTTATGCTTAAATTCGCGTTTTATTTCTTATTTAATTTACACAATAAGAAAAAAAAGGGATTACCATTAATATTATGAATGAAACAAGAATGAAATTTTAACGAACATAAAAGCACAATGAAATGGAACATAATCATGTACATATAATTATAATGAAAATGATATGAAGAAAAAATGAAATTTTCATTTCGACGTATAGAAAATGTTCCTTCTAGGAGTTGAGTTGTACACGATAATCACTTTAAAAATTTGTTAAAAACAACATGAACAGTGTGATGTTCGTTTTGTTATGATAATTTATTTTCTAAAGTATTTGTTTATGTTATTGATATTATGTTCTATAATATATTCAGTGATTTGTTTTAATGATGAAAAAGAAAAATTCAATTCATCAACTTTTTATAATTAGAATATTCAACTTTAAAATTAATTAAAACTTATCAACCCAAAGCTCTGATAACGAATAATAAACAGAATAAAAAATTCTTATCCCATCTTTGATAACGTTTGAACAAGAGTGACTAACTTACAAGTATGTATATTATGATGTTTGCTAACGTCTTAAATTAAATCATAAAAAATAATGATTATTAGTCTAAAATGTAATAATATTATCTTAATACTTCTATTTTATCCACATAATTTAAAACTTTAACAAAAGGGTAAAAATATATATTTTTAAATTCCTAGGTAATGTGGATGAGAAACTAAATCAACAAAAAAGGACCAAAACGAAACCACAAATGGATATTTAAGATTTCATGATTTCATAACTTTTAAAAAATTTTTTTTTTTGCTTTTAATGAAAGAAAACAAAAACCAGATTTTAATTATTAAAGGGATTGCGTGTTTTTGTCTTACGATGATGTTTGTTATGATAAAAATCTTAAATGTTCCATAAGTATTGTGAAGGCAAAATAAAAGGAGATAAAATAAATGAATTGAAGGTTCTCTTTTGTTTATTTCATTAAATAAAATGTGGTAAAATTATATCATTAAAACAAACAATTTAAAGTGTAAGTTTGAACGAAAAGTATAACAAAATCGGTTAAGAAATCGAAAGACAGCGACTTGTGCTAGTTAGCCCAAAAAATCAGTTTTCCTTGACTATTATACAAAAACAATATAACATAAAAAATTTCACACACAAAAAATGACAGAGATCAAAGTGTTGTATTTGGGGACCTTAACGTTTTATATGTTTTAAATTTTATTAATACACAAATACTTTTAAAAACGATTTTAAATTTTATTAATACAAAAAATTTGTTTGTAATTTTTCACACACTAAAATTTATTTATTATTATTTTTTTATAAAATACATTTATAAAATTATACACTGGTTTCTTTTGGTTAATGGTTGGTTACTATTGTTACTTGGTTACTTTGCTCGACTTGTTATATTTATGAATAAGAACTAACTGATTGTATGAAAAGAACTAACTGATTGTATGAAAAGAACTAACTGATTGTAAAGCTTAAAACCAACTGCAATCGTTCAAACTTAAAATTAACAAATTATTTTAAGTTTTATGTTTTTTGCCTTAATTTGCATATTTCTGTAAAATGATTTATTTGATGATTAGTTATTTTTTTAAAGAAATTTACTTATTTTGAAATAATTAATTTTGTTTTATTAATTTAAATTTGAAAAATGAATTTAATGAGTTTACAAAAAATGAATTAAATGTTACTTTAAGACTTTGTAACTTTTTGTTTTGTTGGTTCTTATGTGGGACACTACACCTTCCCCTCTATAATAATTTGAGTTTTTGCTAGTTAAAATAATTTGTGAAAAATCAAATTGTTCTTCTACTAAACATTTTTTTTTTTTTAATGATTTTATTTTAATGTTTTATAAAATAAAATGTAATGAGATATAAAATAAAAAGAAAATAGAATTTCTAAAAGTATATTAATTAAACATAAAAATCTTACACAGTCTACAATTTACATAATTTTTCATTTGAATTGACATCATGATTGGAAGTAAAAGTAAGCAAAAGTAAGCAATTTGATTGTTAATAATTGTTTTTCTTTGCAATAATTATAATAATAATTCTTGATTTATCTATAATTAAGTTTTACTTGTTACATAGTTAAAATTTTTTTTTTTTTTGCGTTTCAACCATTGTATATTTTATTATAAAAATTTCTATATATATTCATTTTACACTAATAATATAAACTATTCATAAATTGATACCGTTTAAAAAAAATGAATTTAACATAAACAAAAAAAACATCAGCTAAATTCTGCAATTGTGGAGCAGTAAGCGATAGCTAAAGACAAGACAAACAAAATCTGAATTAAAAGCAAATGCAACAACTAAACAAAAATCAAAGCAGACGTTTCTTAACTTCTATAACATTTTATTCTCTATTCTCTATTCTATTTTAAAATAGCCAAAGAATTTTGGTATAAGACTACTTGAAAAAAAAAATTAAGTTTTACATATCTATTATTATTAAATTATTCTTATTCCAAATAAAATTCTTTAATTTTATTTATTATCTGGCCTTACGCTAAATTAAAGGGTGATTCAGAGTACTTTTGTTGTTTAGTTTCTTCTTCATCGTCAACAATTTCAATGTGCTTGGTTCTAGGATTTGGAGCAGGAGTTTTTGGTTTATAGGTGTTTAGGACTATGTTGCTAGAACGACGGCTTCGTCTTGCAATTTCAAACCTTTTTTTTATACGTTTTACTAAATAGAAATTGCACGTTAGTCCCAATATTATTAAAAAAAATACTAAAGCTATTGTGGAGTATGTAATGGTTTCATTAAAGGTAATTTTTTTGGAATGTTGCGAGAGAATTCTTTCATGTTCTGTCAAATTTAAATGTCACTGCAAATTATCTAACGCAGGATTGTTTAGAGAGATTTTTGAATTGAACACATCTTTATTTGGAATCATTAAACTTTTTCTTCCAGTATTTTTGAATTCAAAACTGGTTGAAACGTTCCAGTTTGGATATTCAACTGCGTGATATTCTGGTTGGGAAACAATTATAGTTTCCTCCCTTCCCCCTTTTACTGGTAGTAAGAGATTTAATGTTTCAATTTCGCAATTGTTGCTAAAAGTTGTTATCCCTTGGTGCCTTAAAACTATTGCTTTCTTATTGTTTTGACATGTTATAAAGAGCGTTATGTTGTTTTCTAACATATATAACCAAGAATTTTTTTGTGTCATTTGAACAAAGATATCGTTTTTAAAACGGAAAGGCTTATTTATACAGGACGTTGGTTCTTTCAATGGGTTGTGAAACAATTCTAGTAAACAGTTGCCGTTTGTACTTAAAATTTTTGGAGTATTTTGCTGACATAACTTAATTGCTGATTTAAAATCCTTTATAATATTTTGGCATTGAGTGAAGTCAGACTGACTTAGTATTATAAAATTATTTTTATAATCAGTACTGGCTAGATAGTCACCGTTTACTTCCAAAAAACTATGAACGTTGTTTGATAAATATATTGGTAATAGATATACTTTAAACAAGTTATAGTTTATATTTTCCAGTAATGGAACTGTTATCTTTATTAAAATTTTGTCTATATATTCGAAATAGTCAATTTTAATAATTTGCTCAAGATGATGCATGTCAAGAAAATCTTTGTTGATTTTATATTCTCTAGTGATTTTAGATAGTAGTAATGATAGTTCTTTAATTTTTATAACCAAAGGATGGAGTTGGTGATTCCTAAGGGATTGAATTATTGACAGTGCGGTGTTTTGATCTCTCTGAATCGTTAATTTGAATCCTTACCTTGTCTTCAGTAAGTGCCGATTGATACTGGGTGCCAATGTTGTTTATTGTACTCTCTATTTTCAATACTTTAACTTTCAATGCTAAAGTTTCATTTCTATTTTCGAGAACCGGTTTTTTCAGTAAATTATAATTAGATTTAACTACTGTAATTTGTTCTTTGAGTAATTGAAAAGTTGTATTGTCATCTTTTTCAAGCATGTTCAATTTCGTGTATATTTCTTGAGCATCATCTACATCCATACTTCCAAAAGCTGTCTTAGAAATTCTACCGATCGCGTCAAACCAACTCCTTTTAAATCGTCCTGAACTGAATAAATGTGAAATTTTTGAGTTTCGTTCTTTTATTTCGTGCGCGTAGGTATTTAAATCGTGGGCTATGTTGTTACAATTTGATTGATTTCGTGATGTGACATTATTTAATCGTTCGCATAAAGTATTAATTTCCTTACCACTATATTCTATAAAATTTATTTCATCTTTATATTCGGATAATTTTATTGATGTAAATACCTCCCACTCGTTTGAGTAGAAAATAACGGATCCCAAACTTTCGAAAAGAATTCCATGTTGCTTCAATTGTGTGACTGCATAGGCAAGAGTTTCTTCAGCGTTCATTTTTGTGACTGCCACAGTCAGTATCAAGATGACTGACAACATGTCTTAACTAAATAATTGAAGAGAAGAGAGAAAAAAAAACTTGACATTGTTCGATTTTTAATTATTCATTAAACAACTTTAGTCTGTTGTTGTGAACTTTAACGTTACGTTTTCCTACTTTTAGTGTGGAGTTAACGTCACTGTTGATTTCAGTTACTTTATAAGGACCCTTCCAAATTTTTGAGAACTCTTTTTTTCGAGTTTCATTACGGAGTAGTACTTGGTCGCCCAGATTTAACTTTATTGGTTGTACTCTTTTGTCATAGTATTGCTTGGAAATTTTTTTACTTTTTAATAGATTTTCTCGTGCTATTTGGTGTGCCTTTTGAATTTTGTGTTTGAGGACTAAATAATAGTCATCCAAGTTATATAATGGCGAAGGTGCTTGCTTTAAGCTTGAGGGTATTTCTGCTGTGAATCCAAACAGACAATCCATAGGACATAATTTAGTACTCGTATGTGGTGTATTATTTCGAACGTGAACGGCTTGTCGTAACCATTGATCCCAATTTTCTCCAGTTTCGCCAACAAAGTTTCGAAGGTACTCTACCAGTGGTCTATGGCTACGTTCTAGAGCACCATTAGATTGCGGGTGATAGGCCGTGGTTTGTATCGTTTGAATTTTCAAAAACTTACAGACTCTCTTGAAAAGGTCGGATGTAAAATTGGATCCTTGGTCAGTTACTAATATAGTAGGTATTCGATATCGCGAAATTATTTCTTCGTAAAATATTTTAGCTACTGTGGCCGCTTCTTGATTTGGCATAGCGTAGCAGTCCATAAATCTTGTCAAGTCATCTTCAAATGTTAGTATGTAATTATTACCGTTATAGGTAGTTTGTAAAGGGCCTACAACGTCCATATAAATTTTTTCAAAGGGTCGTTTTGAAATATCACCTAATACCATTGGTATCTTACAAATCTTGGAGACCTTATTTTTTTGACATAAAGGGCATTTTCGAATATAGTTCGTAATATCGTTTAGCATACCTTTCCATTTGTATTGGGTTTTTAGTCGTTTATATGTTCTTTTTATTCCCTGATGACCTCCCAGTGGGTTGTCGTGTGAGTCCTTTAAAATGGTCTGAATGTCGTCTTTGTCGGTCAGTATTTGTATGTTTTCTTCATTAATATCTTCGTAGTCCTCGTCGTCACTAATAATAACTTCACTATCCCCGTCGACATTGTTTGATAAATCTTCTGTTCCTCTATCATCATTTAATTGTTTTTGAGCCCGAGTTACTGCTAAACAATTTTTTGGATTCGAATTATTTTGTAGTTCTACATTAAAATTTATAAAAGAAATTTGATTTTCGTCCGATTTGTCAAATTTTGTTGGTATATTTAATTCTTGTGTAGCGTAGAGTGTATTTGGATTGTTATTTAGTTTTTTCGTGTAATAGTTTGATGTGTGTCCTTCTTCATTTAAAGTGTTTTGATCATTATCTGTTTGATTATTTATATGGTTTTCGTGTAAGTTTCTGCTAAGGAAATCTGCGACTGCGTTCTTTGGACCTGGAACATATTCGATATGATAGTTAAATTCAGACAGCTTGTGATGAAAACGAACTAGTCTCGATGTCGGGTCTTTGACGTTAAAAACTCCTCTTAATGGTAGATGGTCTGAAAAAACTGTAAATTTCCTACCTTGCAAGTAGCATCTAAAAGTTTTTGTGGCCCAAACTATTGCTAGAAGTTCTTTTTCGATCGTGGAATACTTTTGTTCGGCTTTGTTTAACGTCCTACTGATAAAAGCAATTGGTTTGTCAGTTCCAGATTTCCCTTGGGATAATACTGCACCTAAACCCTCGTTGCTTGCATCCGTCGTGAGATTAAATGGTTGACTAAAATCTGGATATATTAATATTGCAGGTGAAATAATTGACTGTTTTAATTTTTGAAAAGCATCGTTGCAATTATCATCTCACATAAATTTAACACCTTTTTGTAATAATTTGTTAATTGGACCAGCGATTTTAGAAAAATTTGGAATGAACTTTCTATAATAATTTGCCAGACCTAAGAAAGATTGTACCTGTTTTAAAGTATGAGGAACCGGAAAATTTTGAACTGAGATGGTACGACTTGGATCGGGTGATACACCTTCTTCGGTGCATAAATGGCCTAAATATGTAATTTCTTTTCTAAGAAATTGACATTTTTCTGGTTGTAGCTTTAAATTGTAATATCTTAGTCTGGAGAGCACATTGGACAGTTTTTTATTATGGTCTTCTAGGTTTTTAGCGTATACTACAATATCGTCAAGATAAACGTAGCACTCTATTCCTTGAAGTCCAGTTAGTATATAATTCATAGCACGCTGAAATGTTGCTGGAGCTGAAGTCAAACCGAAAGGCATACGTTTAAACTCAAAATGACCTAAAGGGGTGCTAAATGCAGTTTTTGGGCGATCTTCCTCTTTGACTAAGACTTGGTGGTATCTGCTGGCCAAATCGAGTGTGGTGAAATATCTAGAATTTCCTAGCTGATCTAGGATCTCTTCGATTCTTGGGAGTGGAAAAGCGTCGTTTATTGTAATGTTGTTCAATTTTCTGAAGTCGATAACAATTCGATGTCGTGTTTCTCCGTTGGGACTTGGGCGTTTTTTTACTAGTAACAGTGGAGCGTTCCAAGGTGAATGGCTAGGGGTGATTATGTCCTGATCTAGCATTTCTTGAATTTGTTTGTTAATTTCTAGTTTTTGAACTTCGGGCAGTCTGTACATTTTCTGATTTACGGGACAACTGTTTTCTATTAAGGGGATTGTATGTTGAATAGCATCGGTATGTGATAACTTTTCACCTTCTAAGTGAAAAACGTCATTGAAAGTTTCGCATAGATTTGTAATTGAACTTCTTTCTTCATTATTTAAAGTTTCGTCGAATCTTATTAATTGTAGTATTTTCTGTTTGCGTTCGTTTGTTGTTGCTTCATTTACTAATTCTAATTTAAAATCTAAATTTGTCTGTATCTTATCAACTATTTGGTAGTGTTCTAAAGGCATAAGGATTGGACTAAAATTACTTATACTTGATTCGTTTGTATTTGTGTTCATGATTACTTCTACTATTGAATTTGCGATGAACACTCCAGGAATAATTTCTTGATTTTGACAGATCAATTGACCAGTCATATGTAGCGGAACGACTAATTCGACAATTTTTAATTGTCTAGGTGGGATTTTTATGCTTGATGTTTCGTTTGAAATGCTTTCCGTTCTAGGGAAAACTTCAGTTTTATCGAAAACTTCATTAACAACTATTTTTTCAGGCACAAAATCTTCAGATCTATTTTCTTTACTATCGGGTATGAAATCTTTTTAGAGATTTCAATCAAACAGTTAAAACAATCAATTTTAGCATTGTTCCAAAGAAAATCTCTACCGAGAATGCCATCAGATGTTATTTCAAGATCATCGTTTCTAACGATGTGAAACGTGCATTCTAAAAAGGGATCATCAAAAAAAATTCCTTGAGCAGTCCCTAGTGTTTTAGTTTTCGTTCCTTGAATTCCTTTAATTTTAATGCTTTTCGATGTGTCTATCTTAGTAGTCGGTTGTAGCTTATTTAGTTTAATTATTGAGATTTCGGCACCCGTGTCGACAATCATTTCAAGTGAACAGTTTTTTACTATATTAAGAGGAATATTTAGTTTAGCATCGTTGTTAATAGAACTTAAATATTTTATGTTATTTGAGTTTTTACCCGTACCTAAGACTGAAAATTTTTGGCTTCGACTTGTGGGCTGCAAGTCGTGCCCTGCGAGTTTCCCGACATGGAATTGTTTTGTTCCCATTTTCGTTTTTGGAAACATTCCTGCACACTGTGACTCATTCTACCACAAAAATCACATTTAATATTATTGGTGTTTAATGAATCAATTTTTCCTCCTTGAAATCTGGCACTATTATAGCTATAATTTTTATAATTGCTAGAATAATTTCGCTGATTTTCTTCTCTCATCCTTGTTCTACATTCGGCTATTACATGCCCTAGTCTGTTACAAAAATAGCATTTAATATTAAGAGGCTGTGATTGCTTGTATACTGGATATAACTGTGATATCTCGGGTTCCGTTTTAATCGAATTTTGGTTTAAATTATCTAAATTGTGTGTAGGGTGCATTATTATTTGTCGATGTGGTTGAAAATTTGGATGAATTACATTTTGTGAAGATTGTATATTTGGGTTCACTAAGGATCGCGATGATTGTGGGGGTTGATTTATAAAGGATTGTGGTTGGTGCAAATTTGAGTATACTTGAGGTGAGGGTTGATTTATTAAGGATTGTGAAGGTTGATTTATTAAGGATTGTGGTTGATGCAAATTTGAGTATATTTGAGGTGGCTGATAGCTTGGATATAAATTTGGTAAGGCATGCTGGAAATTTGGGTAGATTTGTGGTGGCAAAATTGGGTTAGATATTGATTGGTGGGAAGCCTGAAAATTCGGTGGGATATTTAACTGCGAGTGGTTTATGGGACATTCATATTTTGTTGTATTAAAATTTTGATTAAAATCTTGGGAAGGGAACGATACATTAAAAAACTCGTGCATCGCGTTGTTTCTCGAATAGTTCATGAGTAGTTCCGTTTGTAAAGCAATTTTTATTAACTGTTCTAGTTTTGTTTCCGTCGAACTAATTATCGTCTGTCTAACGGTTTGGTGAGCTAGTCCTAGTTTAAATGCGTTTGTTGCATAGAGTTCTAATTCTTTTATGAAGGCGTCATTATTTTCTAAGTATTTTCCTTTTGCAGCATTTTTTGTCGTATTTAAAAGTGTCTGAAGACGGTCGGCATAATTTAGAACGGTTTCATTAGGAAGTTGACGACAGTTTATTAAATCGCGTGTTAGTTCTACTGTTGTTTTAGTTAGAAAAAAATGGTCGCATAAGAATTTTTTTAATTCTTGTAGTGTTTTAAAATGTTCTAAATTATTAAGAAGCATGAAGGCTTCTCCTCTAAAACGACTATAAATGTAAGCCATAAAATATGTCTTTTGTTCCGCGGTTAAATTGTCATAGATTATGTTGCAATTGTATAAAAAGATTTGAAGCTGTTCTGACAAATCCAGCGTACGTTCACCACTGAATAAAGGGATGGTTTGAATTTGCTTATGAATATCGAAATTTGCCATTTTTGAATTTTTTGTTATTAAATTTTCTTTAATTTTAATTATGGCAAGATCTAAATAAATTTTCTAATTCCCTATCAAATAAAAACTCACTTTGTTTTTCACTAAATAAACTATCTATTAAATCTAAACAAAAAACAGTACCTGTAGTGGGTGTTGACTGTTGAGTAATGCTGTGCCTCGCTTGGGTTGGTGTAGTTGTTAATTCTTCTGTGGTGTGGGTTGAGGTCGGTGTTAATAATTGATTGCTGCTGTAGCACGCTTGTGTTGGTGTGTTTTTCGGTGATACTTCTGTACTATTGGATGTTGATTTTGGTGTTAGTTCTTGGTTGTTGCTGCAGCTCTGACGTAATTCTGATGATGTTGGGGTTGTTGGAAGTGCATTTTCTGGTTCACCAAGATTTTCTTAGTCTTGTGTAATATTTTCTTCCACTCATTCAGTATATAGATTGTAACTGAATAACTGGCTTTTTTACTGTTATTTCACGTTACTAACTGTTTATTTACGTAACTGGATAACTGGATTTTTTACTGTTATTTCACTGGTACTTATAGTGTGTTTTGTAATAATTTATTGTTAAAACACAACCCCAAATTTTAAAAGGTTCTAACTCTACTTTAAGATTTATTAGTAGGTTTACCGGCCGCGCCAATGTTGTATTTAAATTTTATTAATACACAAATACTTTTAAAAACGATTTTAAATTTTATTAATACAAAAAATTTGTTTGTAATTTTTCACACACTAAAATTTAATTATTATTATTTTTTTATAAAATACATTTATAAAATTATACACTGGTTTCTTTTGGTTAATGGTTGGTTACTATTGTTACTTGGTTACTTTGCTCGACTTGTTATATTTATGAATAAGAACTAACTGATTGTATGAAAAGAACTAACTGATTGTATGAAAAGAACTAACTGATTGTAAAGCTTAAAACCAACTGCAATCGTTCAAACTTAAAATTAACAAATTATTTTAAGTTTTATGTTTTTTGCCTTAATTTGCATATTTCTGTAAAATGATTTATTTGATGATTAGTTATTTTTTTAAAGAAATTTACTTATTTTGAAATAATTAATTTTGTTTTATTAATTTAAATTTGAAATATGAATTTAATGAGTTTACAAAAAATGAATTAAATGTTACTTTTGAAATAAGAGTTTATTGAGTTGACAAAAACTAAATTAAATGTTACTTTAAGACTCTGTAACTTTTTGTTTTGTTGGTTCTTATGTGAGACACTACAAAGATTGTCCATGAAACTGAAATTAATTGGGACATTGAAACGTCTACAACTATGTTTTTCACCCAACCGAATATCTGAACATAACCCGCCGGAAATATAACAAATATCGGGATGCGTTTTTGTGTAGCCACAGGCAGTCATTCCACGACTTTTGCTCAGACTGGGGGTGGGGTTTGGCTACACGCATCTCGATGTAAAGGACTCCCATACTAAAAATAATACAACAAAACCACGACGGTTAAGAAAACAAAAATTGGGACGCAATTCATTTTAAATGGACAGGTTCACGAGGGGAAGGGGGAATGGGAAGGGAACCCAGAGGTTTGACGAGCCTCATCTCACACCATGAGACTTTGAAATTAGCACATACTTAAGTTATACATTTACAAAAACAGAAAAAAACGAAATATTTAAAACATTAATTTATGACTTATAAGAACAAACTAGCTACAAAACTAAATAATAAAAACTCATACCCACTGTTGCTTCTTCATGGATGAGATGCAATCATACCTTTTTGAAAGTCCTCAAATAGATCCTCTAATGGCCGGTTTAAATAAAACAGACACAACTTTTTTTATCTCCTTATATTTTACAGTACGGTGTTACAAATTTTTAAAGTGTACCGAAGTGTGTACAAGAATCTTGTACAAATAAGCAAAGCTTTCCTTTATCGTTTATAATTTATTATTATAGTTTGTTTCTTTGTTTGTTTTGTTTCCAACTTAATTAATTCCAACTTAATGAATTTTTCCCAACTTAATGAATTAATAGTTCTGAAGTATTATAATGCTTACTTTTGTTTTTATTATACAATACTAAGTTTTCAATAACTTACACAAAACAGTACAACTTTACACCAAATAGTACATAAAACTTAAGATTCTCACTTGATGCCTTATATTACAAAAGAGGTACACAAAAATTTAAACCGCTCAATTCACGACTTATAAAACCTAACCGAAAACTGTACTACTACACTACACGTTAACTTGTGCCAACACCGAAACAAAACAAAATACCGAATTCAAACGGAACATCTGTCCATTTCAGAATTCAGAACTCGACTCCCCGATTAAAACCAATAAATTTTCATTCCATTAGTAAAAAAGAATTGTTTTAAAAAATTTTTGCCAATTAATTAAAAAAAATATAATAAAATTTGTAATTTGATTGGTTTTCAAATTACAATCAAATAAAATTCAATTTACTTACACACCAAGGTTAATGAAACTTAATATCGACACATTAATTAGTTTAACATAATTTATGTGTCGTCAATTAGTTCATTTACCTTCGTTTTGTGTAATGAATTTGCAATGTAATACAATGCAAATATTATTTCCATCAAATTTTATAGATTGTAGAATGTCAACCAATTTTCATTTTCAATTTTAGATAAATTTGGAAAAAGGTTTTTATGATTTTGAAAAGTTATCCGATTATGGGGAATGGGGAAAATGTGACGAATGGAAAAAAGATGGATAGGAAAGATTTTCCATCCGGCACAGTACTTCATTGAATCTTTTACAAGCTTATTGTCCCTTCGTGAACAAAATATACCAATAAACTTACAAAAAGCGATAACTATATAGCCTAATTTTTGGCAACTATTACGCTAACTGTGTTGTTGAAAATAACTTTTAAGAAGAATTGCACAGACACCAATCTGAGTTGTCTCTGCTTCCTCTTCTAATATTTTCTTAGACTTCTGCGATACCATAATATTATAAAATTGTTATCTCTCTCAAAATGTCACTTGTTGTACACAATTGTAGTGCTATTTTCAAATAAAACCAAATTGATGTACCGAACCTTCCGCCACACATAGTTGACTCTCTGATTCGTGTTATCTATTTGAATATAAAAGCTTTTCACTCAATTCAGATGCTAGCAAAGGCATACGCCAGTTTGTGTCTATTTTCTATCTTAGTGTGTTTCTATTGTAACAAAACGAAAATCATTATGTGACAAGAAAATTCAAATCACTACACAATACAAAACTGAAAACTAAATTGATAAAGATATGACATTGTATTTTCTATTTTCTTAATTTAATCTTATTGAATGAATATTTAATTCAAAATTAAAACAATAATGTAAAAAAAAAAGTTATGATAAAAACACACATCAGCGAGTCTAAAGTAACAAAAGATTTTATTTTCCAAACCTTAAGAAAAGCATCAAAAGCTTAAGAAAAAAAATTGATGATTTAATTTAGAATAAAATAATAATCTTATTCCAGTATTATCTTACCAATTAAATTTTAATTTTCTTTTGTTTTCTTACTTTACTCATTTCTAAGAAAATAAGAAAACAAAAATCGTTGCAAAGTGAAGAAAATAATAATAAAAATAGATTGTTATGAACGCAATTCAAGTTAAAAGTTTTTCCTTTTACTTGAAAATAAAACGAGTTGAATTTAACTTAAATATATAAAGAAAAAAACAACATATTCCTGATAAGAAATAACAACAACGGGAACAAGAAGAAAAAAGAAAAATTCTATGGTTTTGTAAATCTATTAGTGGAAAAATGAAGAAATATAGAATCAGAGATTTCGTTTTAGTGCTGGATTCAATTATGAAGTAGAGAATTTATTTGGTTTGAAAATAATTGTTTTAGTTGACTGTTAAAGGACATATGAAAGGAAATGTATTAAACATTTTTGGAGGCACCCCAGCTCCATTGCAACACATACTGGCGCTTTCTTAAATTTGGAGTTAGTTGTTAGTTAATAGGATGGTTTAATAATAGTTTATTATGCTAATATAATAGTGCATATATATGCGTTATTCAAACTCGTATCTACATGTCATCACACAAATTAGGACAAACCCTTTAGCGCTAGTATCAAACAATAGTTTTTGTATCGAAAGCCCAAATATTTCTCACTCTCAAGACCTAGCCGTTATTTATTTACCAAGGTTGTCAAGTATTTACACCCAGAAAGTGACGTTATCTCGCTCGTAGGCTTCTGGCCAGAGGGATGGGCTTTATATCGGTGCGATAACCCAGTTACGACTTTGGAACATGGAAGATTAGGTTTATTCAAACATCAAATCTAATGAACTAAACTACCTTAAAATTTCAAATTCTTGCAAATAATATGATTTTTCTGTTTGTGTTTTTCTTATCTGGAAGATTTGCAATTCGATTTAAAAATGGATCGTCTTAAGAAAATCTTATAAATATAACACTCACCTGTATTACAGAACAGCACTACACAGTTGGAATATAAACAATAGGAATTCACTTAAAAAATGATAATTGGTCAAAATTTTAGTTTTAATTCAAATAACGCCATGTGTTTAATTTTTATATTTTTTGGCATTCTTTACCTATGATGGATAAAATGTTATAGATTTATACATGCATTTAAGATAAATTTTTATATAAAACTCGCTCTTTGTAATGGAGAGCTGCTTCGTTGAACGGACAACGAAGTGGCATAGCAGGCCGCGCACCTAGCGAGATTTTTAAGCCCCAAAACTAGCATCAGTAGGTGGGATCGAACAATATAAACCTGCTGCTCCAGCACAAATAACCGTATTGTACGCGTGATTCATTATAAAATAAACGGAGAATAAAGACAAACAAGTGAACTGAGTAGACTCTGGCAACCCCCACACGTGAAAGAAACCGCGATCACCACGTCCAGCCCCATAATCTTAACACATTCGCACGCTCGCGCACGTCATCCACTCACTCGCACACACACACACACACACACATACTCACACACATATGCACACATCCATGCCCATACGCGCGCTCACACTACATGATATGGCCAAGCTACCATATGCAATCAAATGATTTAACTTGATCTAATTTTCATGCTGGTGGATGTGTACCAAATGAGACATATAACCAGTTTGCAAACGATTTTGATGACAAACCCAAAAAAGATTCAGGAAAAGAATATAGGTATCAAAAGATATGATGCTCTACGGCTTGATTATAATGATAAAATCTGATGTTTATCACAAGTCAGTGCATGACTCCGTTGTGAAGGTGAACCCTGGTTTAACCTTTCGGTAGCCGATTGTAATGCTGTCAATGCCACCTTACGTACATCAGAATTTACTAACATCTGTTTACCGCTTCGGCTAGTATAGACTGAACATACTTGCATCCCCCAGTCCATTAATGATGTCAATCCATCTCCATGTTTGTGGAATGGCTTTTAATTAAAACCCTCGGGACCACATATATGTTTAACAAACGTGATGCAAATCCCTAAAAGCTGTGTTAACATTTCTATCAATTTTGTTCCCCGCTTAGAAAAAATGTCTTCCGAACTAATATTGAAATCATTTTTACATTGTAATATTATCGCAGTGACAAAACATTATCCGTAGAGACGTTTTTAATTCCATCATCAAATTTACGATCAACTCCATCGCTGGACTGAATAAATATCAAGAAGCCATCCATTTTTAATTCTAATTAGTTTTAAATATTCATCAATAAATTTTTATTTTCCAATAGTTATGCAAAATTCTGGTCTGCATGTCCCCAATGGGAGTTTTACAGGCAAACGCGCATGCACCAAATACGCTCGCTCATACGTACCCACATCCACACATCCATACACCCACACGCATGCACCTACTTACATATCCATAATCATTCACACGTGAAAATAAAATAAAATTTAAGATATAACTCACCTCGCTAACTGCATTTTTCACACATGCGCACATTCTTTTCTATTAAAAGATAAATATATGTAGGTACTCACCCCATGGTATGGTCCAATCCCACCACTCCTATCCTTCAAGTTTAGCCGCTCATCTCAATCAGATCAAACATAGACCAGAACTCGGCCATGATGATTGCAAATTATAAACGTTGATAAGATCCAAATTTTAGATTGTTAACGGTTGTTGAAATTAGTAAGAATTTATAATGGGTGTAACGATCTAAGCTGGAAACTGCGACTGTAGCAATTTGTAGGTAGATAATTTTAAAACCAAATAGCCACTTGTAGAAATGAAATCGTTGCTATTACAAGCAACTGGTTGCAGCGGTTGTTGACCGTTATCACTCTGCACTCTTGCAAACAATGGCAATTGTTGCAATCCACTATTAAAAGCACTAATCAGATAGCCTCAAGATCATTTGTATATTTTGGTAATTCATTGTCAAACATTGTTATAATTTTAATATGAACAATAACCCAAACCTTGAAACAATACAGCAATTTTGCGAATATTAACTTTATTTTTGATGAAATCAACAACAGGTTTCTATGGTTATTGGAATTTAACACGTTGTGATAGATGCTATAGCCAGTATTTGAAATCAAAAAAAGTCCAGGCTTCTATTGGTCGCTTTTAAGACATTCCAACAATTTACGTAGGGATTTTATGATCCATACACTATAAAGGTTCGGACGGTTTAACACACTATTTTAATTAATAATTTATTCGAAGAATCAATGTTAGAGTATTACATAATTTATTCTATCAATCCTAAAATCTAGGTTTTTACTTATCGCCACTATGACATTTCAGCAATTTTAAAATTAAAGAATGAATTCTACTACTATTTTTCTTATGCGCTGAATGGCTAATTTTAAATTTAACATGATGTTACAAATTTTATCATCACCAAATAAAATTGTTATTAATTTGGAATTGTATATAATACATGTTTCTAAAATTAAGTGAAGACCTCATACTTGTAACTTGATACTTGATAACATCGATTATATCGATTTTAAGCTCACAATTACGAGACGGAAATTGCATAAATTTTATACAAAGAAGCATAGCTTATGTATGATTAAACATGGATGGCAATCATGATAAATAAAATAATTAAAAATGGTGGCTAAGCCGATAGTGATTTGCAAACGGCAACAATGCGCATTAATACCAATGAATTTGCTTAGCTTTCTGCGGAATATTTGTAAAATTTAAACTTGTTTATCTATGGGTACAACCGCGCGTACTTTAGTCCCTGCTATTGACATATGAGTTATCTTGAGATATCGAATACCACTGGCAATAGCAATGCAATCTCATTAGCCAAAGTGATATCTGGGGTGCTGGTGGATGAAGTATTTTCAATCAACGAAACCATCCCTTAGTCTAAATAATGGAATATTTTTTGATGATACACTATTTTTTTTAAATAAAATGTGTAGTAGAAATTACAAGGTGAGTCACAACAACACACGAAAACTTTTAAGAACAAAGTCCCACAACAACATGCTTTCTAAAGTGTTGATAGACGCAAATGTTTATATGAGTTGTTTTGATTATTTTAAATATAAAAATGTATATAATAGTTGCTTGGAATACTGATAGATGTGAAACCCAGAATAAATTTAAAGATTTTTATTTAAACGTTCTGAAATTTTAATTTGCGATGCTACAATAATTGGAAGATACAAAAAAACATAGATTTAAGACATAGACTTCTGTCGGCAGTCCTTAACACTGCCTTATTTTTTTCATAACAGTAAGAAAATTATGAAAGACTATAAGGTTCCCGCACGGTGATGCACGTGCTTCCCGAATAAATGGTTAAACACTTCTTTTTTGTTGGAGTAAATTTTTATTCCGGGTCTGAAATAAAAACAACAAAATAAATAAACGGAATCCAGATCTATATCGACAAATCCCGTTTTGGAGAACTCTCTTATTAATAGAAAAAAAATCCTTACAATATCATTATGTAACTAACAGGATTTGATCAAAATAGTTAATAAAAATATAATTTATAAACTAAGAAACTATATCCTTTTTCAGCATATATGTATCTCCAGCCTTGTTCCATAAATTAATTTCTGAATCCTTTGTATTTCGTGTTGACAACGTGAAGGGAGGGGCTTGGGCCGCTGAAATATGATTTCTGCGATTACCTCCGGAGTACCTAGGGGCCAGGGCGGGTTATATACACCTCATCTCCTGGAACTTTCCATAAATACAGCTCGAAATTGATCGAAACTCGTTACTCGGTGGTTTTTGGGGTCGCTGAACACAAATATGATGTCGACAATGACCCTCGGAGTACCTGGGGCCCAGGGCGGGTATATTTAACCCATATCCTGAAAATTTCCATAATTAAAACTCGATTATTTTATTTTTTTATTTTTTTTTATTATTGAAAAGAGGTTTTTTTCGTGGCCCCCATTAAGTTCGCAACAGGACCTGTAAATGATGCGGCCGGCCCTGGCTGATACTCGTATATTATTGTGATAGTTTTATAATAAAAGTAGTTTATCCGCGCAATAGAAATTTATAATCTCAGTGCGCATGTCTATTATTAGGTTCCACTCTTTTTCTATATTAGTGTACGCACTATAGAGTTATAGAATACAATCACAGATATTATATACGTTGAGTAAAACCGTGCACGTGTTTCAGAAGTTTTTTATTGAATTTACTAATAATAACCGATTTTTTCTATGATAACAAATGAAAAGTCTATTCCACCAGTGTAAAAAGAGTAACAAATTGCTTTTTTTCCTTTATTATATTCGTCGAATAAATAAGATATACATAAATAAGATTGTAACAAACAGATGGAAACTCTTTACTCCTGGATTTTTAAGGTCACTGAAGTTCGAGCCCTAGGTACTCCGGGGATCATCATCGACATAATATTTGTGTTCAGCGGCCCTCCCCCCCCCCCCCCCCCCCCTCGAGTAACGAGCTTCAATCAATTTCGAGCTGAATTGATGAAAAGTTCAAGGAGATGAGGTGTATATAACCTGCCCTGGCCCCTCCAGAGGTTTTTTGCCGAAAAGTTATGTTCACAAACTTTCCAGACGGCTTCCTGAGTCGAATGCAAATAACCGCATCTCGATCCATCTTGCTCTGCCAATTTGCTTAGGCTTAGTGCTTTATTTCCTCGTCTAATATATTTTTTCTCTTTCTTTTCATTATATCTTTGTTTCACAAGAAATTTGATGTTCGAAAAACAAAAACCGATATACACGTTTAATTTTGATATTTTGTTTTACACAAATCATATGCAGTCGCGGTCATATAAAATGTATATTCGAGGGTTGGCAAAGTTAATTCAATTTTTTGCACAAATCTGTCATTGCAAAATACACTTTTAATTTTTTTATTTCTTTTGGTAATATAAAAATTTTGAAAAAAATAAAAGTAAAAGTGGCATCACTTGGCAGTCACCAAGAACCATTAGGTAAAGGTCTCTAAAGCTACATAAAAATTTACATATGAAACATATATTAAAATTACAACACATTAATACACACAAATGATTTACACAATAGCCCGAGCAGAAATTTGTCAGTGCTCAAGTAAGGTCCTGATCAGGTTTGCCCTAATCTGGATCAGGCATTGGTAGTGCAGCCTGATTGGGTCCTGATCATGAGTGTAACGCCTTTTCCCTATCAGGTCCTGATTGATATTTCCGGATCAGACCCTGATTAGGATATTTGGATCAGGCCCTGATTGGAATATCCGTACCAGACCCTGATATATATTTATATATTACTAGCGGGACCCGGCGTGCTTTGCTACGCCTATAAAAAAAGTTTGTGTGTATACATTTTGTTGACGTAGTAGCAAAAATTTCAAAGAGTTTTAATGAGAAATGATCTATTTTTTTTTTTAAATATGAATGTAAAAGGATCACCACTCCTGTTGATCAGTAAAATATAAAAAAATAGTATTACATATAAAACAAAGGATATATAAAAAAATACGCGATCAAATAAGTTTTCAGGTATGCCTCTATATAGAACATTATACGGAACAAAAATGGATTCACAAATTTTCACAGTGCTCATGCGGTTTAACACACGCTTCCTTTACCGGTAGGTTACTAAAAACGTTGCAAAAAATTTTGATCGTTGTCATTTTATGGTCAGCAAAGGCAGTAAGAATAGCGACAATACATTAGATGAAGGTATAGAAGTAGTGATACAAAAAAGGAATAGAAGAAGTGATGCAAAAAAAATCAAAATTATTTGGAAGTTTTTGTATTAGAATTTATAGGATGTGAATTCATAGGATGAGAAATATTTCTATTTCGTCAACATCTTAAGTCATTTTAAAGTCATTATTGATTGTTGCAAATCAATGCGAAACTAATATCTTACACACGGTCAATATTGGCATATATGTTCCATATATAGACAACTTTAATGGAATATTAATTTTGGGGCGATTTTGTGAGTAATTATTGCGCAAAGTAATTATTGAAAGTATTATTCCCGATAATAAGTAATTATTGTCGGGATTTAACTCACACTCATCAGAGACATCATAGTTCAAAGCCATCTTACAGACTCAGCCACAGTGGATGAAACAACAATAAAACATATTTTAATTTTCATGTTCAGATAGTTTCTAAATTGAAACTTCATTATCTCATATTTATTTAACTTGAATTCTTCATCTGTGATTATATAATTGTAAATTGTATTTGTTCCCGACACGAAACACACAAAAACTGTTTTAAAGAAGTTTTTCTGAGCGAAAATAAAAAATGCTTCAAAATTGCAAAATTGATGTGAATTAAAATAATTACTTTAAGCTTAATCACTCTAAAATTCTCTCAAAACTTTATTTATTTTACACCACAATAGTGTAAAACTTTTATTTATTTAACATTATACCTGTCGCATATTGTCGGTATATCATAAGAAAGGAAATTCAAAAAAACTCGTTCTGGTAACAGCCGTGTTCGATTTGACTGAAGCATTTGAAACAACGAAAAATGTAATACAATTGTTGTTGTTTTCTTCAGTTGTTTCAGTAAAACTAAACGTACCTAACATTAAATTTACATTGTATCATTTTTATTGCAATAGTTATTTATTTTAATAAGGAAAACATTTCAAAATTTCGTTTTAATTCTATTTCTTTGTTCGTGTGCTTGTGGGCACACATTATATTTTGTGTTTTTCTGCCTAGACACGAATAAATCAGAAGGTATTCCGACGTTAGCTGGCCACATACAGTTGTCCAGATGTGAGAAGTACGGATTCTCCAAATCTACCTGGTCCACATCCTTGCAGCAATTTTCCTTGTGCTTTGTTGATGGTCATTGCAAAAGCGAGTCGCACTGGAAACTAAACGTTTGAACTCAAATGCCATATTTGTTGGGATCATTGATATGTGTAGCAACAGTACATTTTCTCTCTGAATTTTCCATTCAAAATTGTAGCTTCAATGACATTGTTCATCATATTTTTCACCAAAAAATTTTAAACAATTTGTGCTATCTCAAAATATTTGACATATCTTTTTTATAAAATGTGTTGTGTAGTTTGAATTACAATATCTCTCACAACAACACAAAAAACCCTTTAAGACCTAGGTTCCATACCATAATGTTTTTTAAGATGATGGACGCAAATTTCTTATTTTTTGTTTCTATATTCATTTTAAAGAATGGAAAACTAAATAATAAATCCTTTCACATAATAATAAACGACATAGGGCAATATTTCATGATAAAATGGAGGAAATAAAAATAAAATACTTTTTTTTTCAAATCTGTAGGAACAAAGCTAAATTGGGTCACCAATTATCCTTACAGTGCTAAAAGCATATACAAAGATCATGTAAAACATGATTTTACTGAAGGATTAAACCCGGCACATTTAATAGTTATATGGAAGCTCATTTCTTCGAGCAAACGAAAAAGTTCATTTTTTTAAAAAATATAAAAAAATAAAAAATTTGCGTCCATCAACACCTTAGAAAACATGTTGTTGTGGGACCTTATTCTTCAAAGGTTGTCATGAGTTGTTGTTGCTCACATTGTAGTTCGTACTACTCAACACATTTTATTTTTAAAAAATAGCGTGTCATCATCAAAGAATATTCTATAACTAAGACTAAGGGTGTTATCGTTGATTGAAAAAAGTTCATCTGCCCACATCCCTAAGATATCACTTTAGCTAGTGATGTCTCACTGCTAGCCAGTGGTTTACGATAACTCAAGTTAACTCATATCAAATAGCAGGGATCTAAGTACGCGGGGTTGTCACGCCCGTAGATCTAAAATTTTAAATTTTACAAATCTTCCTGCGCGAGTATATATTTAACTCATTATTGCATTCTTTAATTATTACTATAAAAACATTGATCAAAGCAACCTACGCGCATAAACCGATATTTAAACAAAAAACCAATTAAAATAATTAT
Organism: Diogma glabrata; assembly: GCA_963693315.1. Classification (NCBI taxonomy): domain Eukaryota; kingdom Metazoa; phylum Arthropoda; class Insecta; order Diptera; family Cylindrotomidae; genus Diogma; species Diogma glabrata. The sequence continues at coordinate 20,291,059 of OY856186.1, read as the reverse complement.
CACCAATCACCAATGAAAAAATAATACATACACGACAATTTGAAAAAGCAAATCTTAGTGCATTTGCAAATTTTCAACGTTAAAAACAACGTTTTAAATACAAATACGGCACCATCTATTGGCTTACCCAAATTTATGAGACGTATATCACACTATCAAATATATTGGTCAATAAAAAAAATATGACATGAAATTGGAGAGTGTAAAGGTTGTAAAATAAACTTCGCTACCGTCTTACCGCGAACATAAGAGCTGGTTCTTTTAAACGAATAAATAGTAGGTTCACCTATTCAATTAGAAGGACCAGTTCTTTTATTTAAAATTTTTATGCAAACTTTATCACTGCCATCTCTAGCTAGTAAAGCTATATTACATATATTTCTTTTTATACAAATTTAGTAATTATTAATTTTGAAATACCATTTTATTTTAATATGTTTAAATTGTATAATATAAGCTATGGCATTATGTTCTTGTATTATTCATTAACGTTAAAACTGTTTAAATTATTTTTAAAATTTAAGGACTGGTCCTTCTATTTGTATCGAATCGAATTTGTATCGAATCGAATCATATCGAATTCGACTGATATAATATGATATGGTTTATGCTCCCACAATTACCATAGATGATATTAAATTAAGTTTGTCTAATTTTAAGGAGGGTAATAGTCGATAGATAAAGTACCTGCTTATATCTTAAAATGTTTTAGACAGGAACTAGCTACTCCGCTTTCTATTTTGTTCAATAAATCTTTACAACTCGGTTACTTTCCGTTAAATGGAAAATGTCTAAAATCATTCCAATTCATAAGGATGGTAGTAGAAACGATATTCAAAATTATAGAGGAATATCAATCTTATCCGCTATTCCCAAGCTTTTTGAATCTATTGTTTCAAAATATCTTTTTAATAAAATAAAATCTAAAATATCACCATGCCAACACGGTTTTTTTCAGGTCGGTCAACAACGACTAATCTAGTGGAGTTTAAAAGAAAAAAAGTTGATGGAATTCGTGATACGGGTCAAGTCGATGTGGTGTATACGGTTTTATCGAAAGCTTTCGATTTTGTACTACATAACATAATTGTAGACAAGTTGCAGTTCTTTGGTTTAAGTGATAATTTTATCAAATGGATGTCGTCTTACTTAAAAGGTAGAACGCAGTATGTGGATATTAATGGTGTCAAATCTAATTACTTATATGTATTTTCTGGGGTTCCCCAAGGATCACACTTGGACCTATATTATTTATAATGTTCATAAACGACTTTTTTTTTTTTTTTTTAATAAAATGTGTTGTGTAATAGGGTTTAGAATATGTGTCACAACAACACATAAATACCTTTTAAGACCTAGGTCTAGACCTGGGTCCCACAACAACTGGCGTTCTGAGGTGTAGATTAACGCTTTTTTTAAACATCTGTGGGTTGAAGCCACCTGAGACTTGTACGCAGTTCGGACAAAGAAGTCTCTCTGCGATCTGCCAGTATGACAGCGCGGGATCTTTACCGTTTCACTGGTTGCGGCAGCCGATTGCCGAGTGGAACGGGGGTAAGAATAAGTTTGAGGCATGATGCCGCTGATTTCATCTGAGCACTGCTGATGACGATATTTGTAAAAAACAACGAGGTCAGCAACAGTGCGACGATGTTGTAGGGAATCAAGTTTTGATGTCAAAGTTCGATCACCTACAATTCGTATAGCTCGCTTTTGAACAGAGTCCAAGAGGGCCAAGATGGAAACAGAGGCAGCACCCCAAACTTGACAGCAGTACTCCATACAGGGACGAATATAGGACTTATAAACATGGAGCAATTGGTATGGAGTGAAAAATTTTTTGCATCTATTTAGGAGGCCGAGTTTTTTAGACGCGCTTTTTGCCATCGCCATTACATGATCGTTCCAGAGTAGGTCATTTGAAACTGTGACACCCAATAAACGAATGTTTTTACATTCACCTATTGGTTCATCACACATACTAAATAAAATTTCTTTGGGGAACTCGGTCTTTAATCTGGAAACAATCAACAGCTGTGTTTTGGTGGAGTTGAAATTGACATGGTTTTGGTCACCCCAGTCGGCGACTTTATTCAGGTCTTTGTTCACGTTTATGGCAGCGTCTCTCCGGGCAGGATTAATTCGTTCGTGCATTTTACCTTTTGAAGGAAGGGGCTCGGACTTGCCTTTGGTTTTAAAACATGCTTCGGCTATAATGTATGCTGATGATATCAAATTACTCTTGCCATTGCACACAGGCAATAGATGATGCTCAAAATTTACAAACTGATATAGCGGCTATTTCACGCTGGTGTTCCAGAAACTGTCTTAAGCTTAATTTAAGTAAGTGTTGTGTTATGTCGTTAAGCCGAAAAAGAAATCCAATTCGTTCTAATTATTATGTTGATAATAGTTTACTGAAGCGAGTAAGTTTTTTTAAGGATTTATGTGTTGTATTTGATGAGGAATTGAATTTCAATATTCACATTGACGCAATGGCTGCCAAGTCCGGTTCTCTCATGGGATTTATATCTAGGATTGGTAGGGATTTTACAAATCCATCTACTTTAGCAAAGTTATATGTCTAATTGGTACAACCTCATCTTGAATATGCATCAGTTATTTGGAATCCAATCAACAAGAACCATATTCAAAGAATAGAAAAAATGCAAAGGAAATTTACAAGAACTGTATTCATGAATTTTGGATTTATTCGTTATGATTGCAATCTTAGATATTGGGAAAATTTAAAATTACTCCCTTCCTATGGATTGCGGTCTATAGCTTTGGGACTTCAATCGTTGCAAAATCGAAGGCTAATCCATGGGTTTGTTTTGGCTGCGGATATTTTATGTGCGCGTATTGACTGTCCATATCTTTTAGAGTGTTTGAATATTTGTGTACCCTTCAAACAAGTCCGTCACAGTAAATTCTTATATATAGATTTTCATGGTAGTAGCTATGCTGCTAACGAACCCATAAATTTCATCTCTAGATGTTTTAACAAATTTTATGAGGTTTTCGATTACAATATAAGCAGAGACTCTCTGAAGCTTAAATTGAAAATTTTCTTGACTAATAACTTTTTAGTAGATTTACAATAGCATAAGTTATTTTATTTAAAAATTTTACTTGTATTCATATTTTTTCTTTTTTTTATATACATATTATATTTTTTAATGCTAGTTTAACTTAATATTTGTTGTTTTTTTTTTCTCTTATTGACTCTAGCTAATTAGATAAGAAGATGTATAACAATGGAAATTCTTTTATGTTAATTTATTTGTCAATGGACAATTTTACAATTTTTAGACTACAGCTTATTTTTTTTTTGTTTATTTTTTTTTTTCATGTTGTGAATGAATTGTTTTTTTTTTTTGGTAATCATTAGGGAGAAGAGAATCCTGTAGATTACATTTAAATAAATAAATAAATAAATAAATTGCTCCATGTTTATAAGTCCTATATTCGTTCCTGTAAGGGACGTCCCTTCTGTTTCCATCTTGGCCCTTGTAACCCGCGCGAAGCGTGTTACGAGTAATTTCCACTCGTTTAGAGGCCTTGATGCGATCTGGTGCTCTGGCTAGTTTCAGACGTGGGCGTGGGAGATGATTCAAGGCTTAAACGTGTGATTAAAGATCGCAGGGAATGGGAAGGTAGGGGATAAGACAGTGACGACATAAGATAATATCCGGACAGCAAAAAAAAACGTCACTACATCATATTAATAAACAACAAAACAAAAGAAATTAGAAATTACCAACTAACATAATATTTATTAAACAAAACAACGTGATTTGTATTCTAAATAAATCATTATTAAAAATTTCAATTATCGGATTTAAAGATTGGTATAATAAATTAGATTTAAACTAAATTTAAAGAATATTAAATTTTAAGTATTTAAGGATTTAAAAAAAAATTTAATTTTAAAACTATCTCTTTTCAATTATACTAGTAACTAGATATCAATTTAAAAAAAAATTAATAATTAAATAAATCAAAAAAACCTGATTTAACTAGTTTCCCGCCAATTCTTTGTCCTCCAAGCGCTTGTGGAAACCTGAATTTAGCTGAAAGAAACTACAAAAGAAATAGAGAGAAAAATTGAATTACAAAAAGAAATTAAATAAATTCAACATAAAATTAATTAATAAAAATTAAAAACTATGTAATGCATTGTTAATTTAGTTTATAAAAATTAATTGAATATACTTCATTGTTATATATCACCGGAAGATGCGTCATTCAAACTTAGATATGGCTCCGTACTGAATGTTATTGAATGTTTGTTGAATATAGTTTAGTAATCCAATCCAAATTAGTGATGAAAGAAAACTTCAATAGTAATGATGACGACAACTAGCACTAGAATTCAAATTCCTAAAGTAACTAATTTGTTGAAGTTCTTGATTAAAATTCCAGATCTAAACCACATTAACTTAGGCTAGATTGCAGGCAGCATTATTTTCTATAGAGCACCATAAATTTGTTCCACTTTCATCAATTAATAGTTTTCCAATAATAGTTTTCCAATTAATTCGTCTTTAGTTCAAATTAGTATTCGTATCCGTAACATCAAACATAATATTCATCCCGCTAATATAAAATTGTATAGCAGTATATAAAGAGCTGATATATAAACTGATACAAAAGAAAGGTTGATTTATAAATTGCCGTTACAGCTGTAATTGAAATCAACTTTATGACGTGGTTTTTAAATAAAATTGAAAACTCAATGGGTTTCACATCAACCATAAAAAACCTTTAACTTTAATTTTTAGTTTTGAATTATTTTTAACTTTAAGTTATAATCACAGTTTTTTCTTTTAACTATTCTTTAACTAAATTAATTTACTATTCTTCAATATAACAAAATCACAGCCGAACTTTTCAATTATAAATTTTATTTAATTAAAATTAAATTTTTTTACAAATAAACTTGGTTTAAACAATACAAGATTAAATATATATGTTATCTTATTGAAGGTAAAAGTAATTCTCCCGGAATAATTCAACAACAAAAATGTTTTCCGTATCATCAAAAAAATAGAACCTTATAATTCCAATATGTTTATTAATAAAGCAAATTATTTTATTTAATTGTAATATCTTTCTTTAGGACCTTTTTCATAGAAATTATTAATGTGAAAAGAATATCAGGTTTGTTAAAATGAAAAAATATATGTTTTGTTGAAGCGAAGGAAAGTTTTTTTTTCAAAAATAATTATATTGGCGTAAATCATTGTAATCCCCAAAAAGGGGGTTACAAATCGTGGTGCTGCCCTACGACCCATGAGAAGTCTCAAGCCGGGCAAAAGATATAAAATAAAGGATTAGAGGAAAAACTAAACATGCATTGCGTATGAGTTTTGAATATCTTTCAGGTGATATACCCCTAAGTTGTTACCTTTTTCATCCACACAACGATATGCAACATTTCCGATCCTCTCTTTAATTATTGCTTTGATGAACTTTGGTGCGAGCTTTGCCGAGAATCTTTTTGTGGCATCGCTCTGAGGAAAATTTCTGACATATACTGAATGTCCCACAGAAAATGACCTTTGACGACTCCGCAAGTTATATTGCTTGGCATGCTGTTGTGACGATTGTTTTAACCTTTCCATTATGTTATTTCTCATTATTTCAAGGTGCGTTGAAGGATTCAATGTTTCTACTTCCGATTCGCCTAGACACTGAAGTTCACGTAAAACCTGGTACTGATCACCATGGTTAATCATATGTCGACCAAACAGAGCGTAATATGGGCTTTTTCCAATAGAATCATGTAACGCTGTTCGCAGTGCACCTCCAATTTCATCCAAATGAGCATCCCACTCACGATGATCTGTTTTTAAATAGGAACGTATTGCTGATAATAAGGTTCGATTTACTCGTTCCGATGAATTCGATTGGGGGCTGTATTTTGGAGTTAGAATATGTGCAATATTTAGTTTTGACAGAAAGGACTTAAAATTTTTAGAAATAAACTGTTTCCCGTTATCAGAAACAATAGATTCTGGTACACCAAATAAGTTGAAAATCCGTTTCTGTAAAACTTGTATTGCTGTCTGTGTTGTAGCCGATCTTAAAGGTTCTAGGATGACAAATTTACTAAAATGATCAATAACTACCATTACATAACAAAATCCCAATCGAGTTCTTGGATATGGGCCAAGAAAGTCAATAAATATACGTTGCCAAGGAATAGTAGGTAAGTGAAAGCTTCCCATTGGAGGTCGTGTGGAATAATTAGGAGCTTTACATGTTTTACAAATATTACAGTTATTTACATATTCCTTGACATCTCTAAACATACTGGGCCAGTAGTACAAACGGCGCAAACGCTCAAACGTCCTTTCAATGCCAGCGTGACCAGCTGAAGGAGAATCGTGATGTGATTTTAAAATTTCAGGTACTAAAACTTCAGGAACGTACAAACGATACAAAGGATCAGCCAAATTATCACTATTATTTGTTTTGATGAAAACCCTTCCATCTCGTACAACCAAATTACATTTTTGTGATAAATTCCTAACTTTTTCGACAAGACTCACATAATCAGAAGACCGAAATGCATCATCGTTTAGGCATAGAGACTCAACTGTTTCTTTTGTTAACGCTTCAGATGAAAAGGTTCGAGAGAGAGCATCTGGAACAACGTTTTTCTTCCCTTCTCTATGAATGATTCTGAAATTAAATCCTTGGAGCTTCAAACTCCAACGAGCTAAACGTCCTGTTAGGTCTTTTTGTTGATTCAACCACTGAAGACTTGCATGGTCGCTAATTATGACAAACTCGTAACCTTCAATATACGGTCTAAACTTCTTTACACTTAATACGGCCGCATAACATTCCAACTCAGTGATGTTATAATTTCTTTGAGATCGGTTTAATTTTCTCGAAAAGAATGCGATGGGGTGATCGAATCCTTCATCATCCTTCTGAAACAGAACACTCCCCACTCCACTCTTTGACGCATCACATTGTATATAAAAAGGGCGTTGGAAATCAGGATGAACCAAAACAGGGGCAGACGTCAGTTTATTTTTGATATCGTCAAATGCATTCTGACAGGCATCAGACCATAGACATTTTTTCTTACCGAGTAGATCGGTTAGCGGAGAGGCAATTGAAGCGTAGTTTGGGATAAAACGGGAATACCAACCCGACATGCCCAGAAATCTCCGAACATGACGAGGAGTTTTAGGAATAGGAAATGACACAACCGCATCTACCTTTCCTGGATCAGCCTGTAAGCGACCACCACCAACAACAAATCCCAAATAGCGTGTGTATGTGAGACAAAATTTGCTTTTTTCAATGTTTATGGTAAGCTTAGCCTGCCTTAAACGTTGTGCTACTTCAGAAAGAAGTAGCAATTGTTCATCCAGCGTAGCTGATATGACAAGCAAATCGTCTAAGTACACGAATACTTGATCATGGAGTTGATGCGGTATTACTTTATCCATCAGTTTACACATTGTCTGTGGTGCGTTGCACAGTCCAAACGGCATAACCGTGAACTGGTACAATGGCCGACCCGGAACTGTAAATGCTGTCTTGTCTCGGGATGCAGGATCAAGAGGGATCTGCCAGAATGCATCCTTCAAATCAATTGTACTGATAAAATACGTGTCTTTTAAGCGACTTAAAAGACCGTCAATTATTGGTAACCCATACGCATCCTTAACGGTGACGTCATTTAGTTTACGTGCGTCCAGGCAAAACCTTTTTTTACCATTAGCTTTGCTGACCATCGTGACAGGATTATTCCAGGAACTGAAACTTTCCTCGATGACCCTCAAAGCTAACATCCTATCTATCTCATCGTACAGCTCTTTTTGAACGACAGGAGACACAGGATAAAATCGCTGTTTTATAGGTTTAGCCTGGCCCACATCGATGGAGTGACTAAGGAGGTGTGTCTTACCAAGACCCTTACGAGCAAATGAAGGAAAAGACTCAACAATAGAATGCAGTTTAGCAGATTCAGCAGGATTAAGTAAGTGTTGATCTGGAAGTGGTAAAGAAGGAGGCGTATTAAGTGTAAGGTCTGCAATAATTTGGGGTTTGATATTAAAGAGTTTCCAAAAATCTATTCCCAAGTAAAGTTGCTGGCTTAACCCAGGTGCGATAAATATTCTCATCATACGTTGTTTTCCAGCGTATGAAACGAAAGCTCTAATATGACCTAAAATTCGTTGTGCTTCACCAGAAGCCGTAGAAAGTAATGTAGGTTGATTGTAGAAGCGAATTCCTGAGTTTTTCAAAAATTGTTCAGAACCTTTTCCAAGAACCGTTATGCTAGCACCGCTATCAAGTAAGCCTCGTAAAGGGATACCAGCTATTTCAACATCAGCATAATGGCGATCGTCCAATCCATCAACAATACAAGCAGCAGCCACAGATTTCTTAATAGAGCGACGCAAGCGGAAGTATTTGATATTTCGTGAGATTTTATTTGATTTGGTTTGAAATTTTGAAGGGTTTGAAATTATATTGTTTGAAATTATTTTTGGATGTTTTTCGAAAGTCGCCGGTAGAACTCTGGATCGGTATTCGACGCTGTTTCTTCCATCCGGGGTCTCTGGTTGGGAATTCGTGAAGTAATCGGGAAGGGTTGACTCCCAATTCGCACCTCCCTCCTCATGTTTCCCTGACACTTAGCGCAATATTCAAATATGATGTCAGACTGGCCACATCCACGACAAAAAACATGTTGAAGTTCGTTGGGACAGTGATAGTACAAATGTCCATGTACACCACAATTCCAACACTTGACTTTCTCAAACAACTGTTTAGGAAATACCAATGGCGGATATTTATTGACTGGAGAATTATATGAAGGGTTGAAAGCTGAAACATTAGGCTGTGAAAGAAATTGTTGAGGCATATGCGATTGAAAAACAATAGGAGGAGGATTTTCATAGATTGGACCATCCATTTCATGTACTTGGCGAGTACGAGGATCGACAGGTCGATTGAAGAAGGTGGGTCTTGATCCAAAATTAATTTGCCGTTCAGGAACAAACGCTAATTGCCTCCAGGTTGACTCGATTGAAACGCATTCGTCAAACAGTTCCGAAGAAGTTTGGAATCTTTTTCCTGCTAGTCTTTCTTTTAATCCAGTTCTCATGTTGCCATGCAGAATTAACATCAACTCGAAGTCATTCAGAGGAGCAGACAATGAAAGAGTCAGCTCAGAGATTGCAGTAAAAAAATCTTGAAAAGTTTCTTCAGGTTGTTGCTTTCTCCCGCATATTGACTGTCGAACATCGAAATCGTTACGCGTGTCTTGAAATTGTTTTCTCATCGCTGTGCTAAGCTCTGACCAAGATCTAGGGTGATTTGTTTCCTTATAGGACCAATACCAGTTCAACGCTTTGCCTTTTAGCAAATGTTGAATATCAGTAAGTAGTCTAAATTCAGGTAGATTATATGAGGACGCGTTAGTTTCGACTCTGTATAAAAATCGTTCCACATTGAGTCCGGTTTTCGAGCCATCGAAATATAAATTCCAATGATGAACAATTGACGGTCTACATGAATTATCAGACATCGAAGAAGTACGATTATTAAATTCTTGAGGGTTGTGCATATTATGATAATTTGGACTGGAAGTAACTAGACCACTTTCAACAGTAGTAGGGGCTCCAACAATGTTTTCTAATGCTGTAGGATTTAACTGCGATACTTTTGCAATCAGTTGCTGTAACAATAGTCGATTTTTCATCAAATCATCGGTGTAAATTGGTTTATTATTATCTACTGAAATTGGCATCTGATGCTTTGTCGTATCGGCAAAAGGTGTAGATAAGCTAGACAAAGCAGTGTTCGTATTTGAAGATGCAATTGTTAAATCTGGTTGTTTCAAAATAGGTGGCGGAATTCTTTTAAAATAAGGTAATTTATCACCAGAAGTTGAAGGTGCAATTTTTAATGGAAATTCGCTAAAACGAACTGAATTAGAATGTAGGTTGACATCGGAGGTATGAACAACGTTATCAGCAAATGAGTTTGGTTGAATAGAAGGGTTCAAAAATGTTTGTTGAGAAACGACTGGACAAGTAGAAGAAGACTGATTTGATACAGAAGAGAGCGGTGGTTGCTTAGGAATGGTTCCAGTATAAGATGCAGCACCTGAAATATTATCTTGTTCAGATTCAGACCTTTCTTCCACATTATTAATAATAACAATAGCAGTGCTAATGTCGAGATCATCCAGTTTTTGAATTGATTCATTTAAATCAGAACTTTCTACAGACACTTCGTTTAATGTATGTACCATTTCATCGCAAAGATTAATGGTCGGAGGGTATTCCTCGGCAACGGCTGGTGAGATTGAAATTCGCAATAGACGAGATCGGAAATGTTGCACACGCGTTTTCATAGCCGAAAGAATTAAACCTAGATGATCGGATGGTGACTTTAATGAATTTTTAAAAGATTCTTGTATTTCAATTAATTTTTTTGCGCACAATGCAACTTCCCTTTTAGGATTTGAACGTGCAGCGGCATGAGCAGACTTTGGTGCAATCTCATTACCAATCGCTTCTTCTTCTAAATAATGTTTAAGCAAAGATAATTGAACTGATTGCAAGCCTTTAATATTTCTAATTTCGCATTCTATTTTCAACTCATCAGGCTCGAGGAGTTGAGGATCCATTTTGATTGAAAAAAACAATTCTAAGATATATAGTAAGAAATAATGTGAAATGTGATGTTATGATAAAAATATCAAATAATTAGAAAAAACAATCAAACCTCTATTTAAATAGAACAAACAACAAGTATAATATAATTTAAATAATGCAAAAAAAAATGTTAATATAAATTCTATTAATATGTTAATATAAATTACATTTGCAAGAAACAATTAAAAGAAACTAAATCTTATTGTTTCTCAAATAATAATAATAAAAAAAATTCGATTTTGGATTTTTAGAAGTGAAATTCAGTTTCACTAACAACAGAAAAAATAATGATGTATGCAAAATATATGTCCAGATAATGTCCTATATCTTCACTGCCAGGGAAGGGATTTTTTTTAAAAAGGATGAGGATAGGAAAAGGGTTGAAAAATGGAATAAAAAAAAGTAATACATATTGATTCAACAATTGGTCCAATCCGAAAATAACGATAGTTTTCCAAAAAGGACCTAGTTTCTTAATAAGTTGCTTCAAATCGAAACAAAGTGGATTGGATTATAAAAGAACTTAAATATAAGAAACTGGACTTAAATTTAGTTACTAAATGCTAACCAACACTAGGAGTCAAAACACCAAAAGTGGAAACTAATGTGAGCATCTATAACAAAAATGACGACAAAAACAAACTGGAAAAGAAAATCAAAACATTAAATTAATAGATATTTCAATCAACCGCTTCTAATCGTTAGATGTAACTTTATCGTTATGTTGTATCTATGAGATTATAATAAACCGTATTAACATATAAAGACTAATACATTGATAGAGTTTTAATCAAAAATTGAAACGAAAATGTTGAACAATAAATATTGTGAACTGTTAGAATTGTAGAAACCGGTTATTTGACCGTTAGATTGGGCGCCAACTGTAACCCGCGCGAAGCGTGTTACGAGTAATTTCCACTCGTTTAGAGGCCTTGATGCGATCTGGTGCTCTGGCTAGTTTCAGACGTGGGCGTGGGAGATGATTCAAGGCTTAAACGTGTGATTAAAGATCGCAGGGAATGGGAAGGTAGGGGATAAGACAGTGACGACATAAGATAATATCCGGACAGCAAAAAAAAACGTCACTACATCATATTAATAAACAACAAAACAAAAGAAATTAGAAATTACCAACTAACATAATATTTATTAAACAAAACAACGTGATTTGTATTCTAAATAAATCATTATTAAAAATTTCAATTATCGGATTTAAAGATTGGTATAATAAATTAGATTTAAACTAAATTTAAAGAATATTAAATTTTAAGTATTTAAGGATTTAAAAAAAAATTTAATTTTAAAACTATCTCTTTTCAATTATACTAGTAACTAGATATCAATTTAAAAAAAAATTAATAATTAAATAAATCAAAAAAACCTGATTTAACTAGTTTCCCGCCAATTCTTTGTCCTCCAAGCGCTTGTGGAAACCTGAATTTAGCTGAAAGAAACTACAAAAGAAATAGAGAGAAAAATTGAATTACAAAAAGAAATTAAATAAATTCAACATAAAATTAATTAATAAAAATTAAAAACTATGTAATGCATTGTTAATTTAGTTTATAAAAATTAATTGAATATACTTCATTGTTATATATCACCGGAAGATGCGTCATTCAAACTTAGATATGGCTCCGTACTGAATGTTATTGAATGTTTGTTGAATATAGTTTAGTAATCCAATCCAAATTAGTGATGAAAGAAAACTTCAATAGTAATGATGACGACAACTAGCACTAGAATTCAAATTCCTAAAGTAACTAATTTGTTGAAGTTCTTGATTAAAATTCCAGATCTAAACCACATTAACTTAGGCTAGATTGCAGGCAGCATTATTTTCTATAGAGCACCATAAATTTGTTCCACTTTCATCAATTAATAGTTTTCCAATAATAGTTTTCCAATTAATTCGTCTTTAGTTCAAATTAGTATTCGTATCCGTAACATCAAACATAATATTCATCCCGCTAATATAAAATTGTATAGCAGTATATAAAGAGCTGATATATAAACTGATACAAAAGAAAGGTTGATTTATAAATTGCCGTTACAGCTGTAATTGAAATCAACTTTATGACGTGGTTTTTAAATAAAATTGAAAACTCAATGGGTTTCACATCAACCATAAAAAACCTTTAACTTTAATTTTTAGTTTTGAATTATTTTTAACTTTAAGTTATAATCACAGTTTTTTCTTTTAACTATTCTTTAACTAAATTAATTTACTATTCTTCAATATAACAAAATCACAGCCGAACTTTTCAATTATAAATTTTATTTAATTAAAATTAAATTTTTTTACAAATAAACTTGGTTTAAACAATACAAGATTAAATATATATGTTATCTTATTGAAGGTAAAAGTAATTCTCCCGGAATAATTCAACAACAAAAATGTTTTCCGTATCATCAAAAAAATAGAACCTTATAATTCCAATATGTTTATTAATAAAGCAAATTATTTTATTTAATTGTAATATCTTTCTTTAGGACCTTTTTCATAGAAATTATTAATGTGAAAAGAATATCAGGTTTGTTAAAATGAAAAAATATATGTTTTGTTGAAGCGAAGGAAAGTTTTTTTTTCAAAAATAATTATATTGGCGTAAATCATTGTAATCCCCAAAAAGGGGGTTACACCCTCTTGGACTCTGTTCAAAAGCGGGCTATACGAATTGTGGGTTATCGAGATTTGACATCAAAACTTGATGCCCTACAACATCGTCGCATTGTTGCTGACCTCGTTTTTTTTACAAATATCGTCATCAACAGTGATCAGATGAAATCAGCAAGATCATGCCTCAAACTTATTCTTACCCCCGTTCCACTCGGCAATCGGCTAGCGCAACCAGTGAAACGGTCGAGATCCCGCCCGCGCTGTCATACTGGCAGATCGCAGAAAGACTTTTTTGTCCGAAATGCATACAAATGGAATAGTTTGCCGGAAGTCATAGTCTCAGGTGGTTTCAATCCGCAGAGGTTTAAAAAAACGTTCATTAACACCTTAGAGCGCAAGTTGTTGTGGGACAGCTACGTTTTAAAAGGTATTTATGTGTTGTTGTGACACATATTGTAAACCCCTTAAACACAACACTTTTTATTTAAAAAAAAAAAATAATGTTTGAGCAAAATTTGAAACATTGTAACAAATGGTATGCTTTCTGGTGTTTTTTTATTGGTTGAATCAACATGTTTAACCTTAAATCGCACCACTTAACCGTTTTCTTTTACTATACATTCAGAATGATTAATTACAGCCCGGTCTGGAAACACATATTCTGAACAATGTATAGCAAAAGTGGTCTGCATCGGGAATCGAATCTGGCTCCCTTGAGTTACAAGGCTATAGTGCTTTAACAACTGAGCTGGAACGGTGGCTAGCGATGTGGTGTATATATTTAAAAAAAATAATGATAGAACTCCCCATATGTTTGTTATCTTACCCTAGTTTATTCATGGGAGTCTCATTTGTAATACATTCAATAAAACTCCTTTCCATAAAATTCATGATACAGGCACCATCGATATTGTATCAAATAACTGATTAGTCTAACACATTTACTTCGAATCGAACGAACCTGGCTCGATTTTTTGACTTGTTAAAATACTCCGCTTTTATAATTACCCAAAATGGTTGATTGGTTAGTTATAGTTTGGTTTGATCATTCATATAAATATGAAATGCTATAGCTTAATCTCAAGAAATTTATATCTGATATTAAATCCAAACTTGTTTCAAAGCCATCAACATCGACCAAATTATTTTTATGATTAAAGAAAAATCTTACCATCCATAAAACGTCTTACCTTACAACTACGTTTAGGGAAAACCAAAATAAAAGTAAACACGAAGGACAGCAATTGCAAATTCCTTTTTCAGTTTTATTTATATATTTTTTTATCAGTGTCGAAAATAAACAGTTGAATTTTGGTTAAATAATTAAAGATAATAGAATAAAACTTCACAACCCCGAAAAAAACAAGTTGTTACATTTTCATTTTCTTGGTTGCATTTATATCCTTTTCTCTTAATTGAATGTCTCTAGAGTTTAATTAAATAAAAAAAAAACAAGAAATGTGGTGGGAATAAGAATGAAAATAGAAGGAAATTACAGGGAAATATAAAATATTAAAAAGTTCTTGTTCAAAATCGGACATTTTACAAGTCCTCCACTCAACCCATTTTTCCTATTCTCTTGAGATTATTTTAACGAAAATTTACATGAATTTTCATGATATTTTATAAGGTTTAAACTTAAATTACATTTTCTTTGCTCTCCAAAGGAACTAATGGGATAAAAATTAAATTATAAATTTTTAAACAATTTTCTAGATTTTTTTTTTTGCTATTGAAATGGTGAAACAGATGATGATTACTTGTTGAGTTGGGTGAGATATGGTTTTATGGTTTACCATACAGATTATAGAAGAGGGAGATGTAATAATTGTCTTATGATAAGAGCTTTAATTGAGAAATTAACATTTTGTGTTTGTGATGTGTCGGTGTCCAAAGCACCAGAAAAGGAAAATGGATAAAAGCTTTGAATTGTATTAAGATCTGATTTTATTAAGTCCTGGTAGTTCTGATAAATTATAAAATGAAGTAAGACTTTTGCCGATTTTTTTTTAAATCACCAGCAGCTTCACCTAATCAAAATATTAGGATAATTTAAAAACAGATCCACCATCCATCAGATCCTCAAAAGCACCAGAAATCGTAGTTTACCACAACCTGTTGCCTGTATAAAGCCGGGCAATTTACTTCGCATCTAATTTCCGTTTCGTTTTAGTAATACAATGCATAAAATACAGTTCTAGCTATAGGTTCCACCAATTCCAATATTAAAAATCTAATCCAATTTAATTTGATTAAAACTGAAGAGTTTTCAATTGTTTTGATACAAATCAAATAAAAATTGTATAATAAAGTTTGTATTGTTCTTCCTCTATAAAATATATAAATGAATAAAAGAATTTCGAAGCTTTTGAATAACAGGATCAGAAACACAAAATGATACAAGTATATATGAGAAAACAAAAAGAAAAATTAGCTTTCATTCAAAAACTTTATCTATTATATTATTTTTGTATAGTTGTGCGCTTTTTTTTTTTTGTTTTAACATCGAATGATGTTTTTTCCTACTACACTAAAATACAATAAAGTTAAAAGATAATATTTGCTTTATGCTACAAACACAATTTGGAAAAATGAATTAATAAGAGTTTTTTTATGTCTGGTAATCTAGCTAGATAACAGTGATGGAATTGGTTATTGAAAAACAGTTATGCTCCCAAAGTGGCTTACATTTCACGCAACATTTTTGAGAAAATCGATTAATTTTTTAATTAATTACATTTATGTATTTATTTTCAGGTAAGTGGTGGCACCGTTATGAAATCAACATTTCTAAAGAAGAGGAGAAGCCTCACAGTATAAATATAATATAGGAACAGGTAAAATTAATTACAAATAAAACTTAAACTCCAGTTCTATTATTGTTAACGTACTACCCCAAATTTGTTAAAAACTAAATTCACATATCAGATTAGTATTTGATTAGCTTTCTTCAGCAAATTAAGATTAACAAAACGAAATATTTAGTACAATTCAACATTTTGATTCATTAATTTTTTCAAAAATAAATTATTCAGATTACACCTTATTTCATTTATTATTGGGCAGGTTTGCAGAAGAAACTTACCAAAAAAATACTAATCTGATGTGTAAATTTAATTTAGAAAAATGTTTGTTCTTTAAAGATTTATTTAACCGTTTTCGTTCGTTTCTATTAGGTATTTGTTGCTTAAACGGTTTTTAATTATTTTTTATTTTAATCTTTGCAATCGTTGTTTCGGGCATCAATTTTTTCAGTGATCTTTGTTTTAATTTTTATGTTGTGATTTTTCTAGGATTCGTTTCTCATTTTCCAATTTTTATAAGTGCTATAATACTTATATTAGAAACTTGAATTAGTTTTCGCTGTTGCCTGACAAATGGTGCTATCTTAACCTTTTGTATCGGCAGTATTACAGCGATCTTCATCGTGAGGTACACTTTTTTTAAATAAAATTTTTCTGTAGTATTCATTACAATATGTGTCACAGCATCACAAAAAAATCTCAGATCATGTTTGGTCGAAAATAACATGTTATAATTAGCTTGTATATGCTAATAGCTAATAACTAATTTTTGTATTCAAAATAAATAAAAGTAAACTTATCAAACTATCACTCATTCCATTATCACACTTTTACGTAAGTTGCATCGGTTATCCGTAATTGAAAATTTTTTGAATTGCTTTAACTTTTGGAATTGAGAAATAATTTGATAAATGACATAAAATATAGGATTAGAGAAGAAACAATTCTAGCGGTTTGCCCCACTTTGATAAAACATAGTTTGTGAAATAATGCTGTCTCTCTCTAAAGTTTTAGCCGAGTGAGCTTTAAGTTAGATAAGTCTATATCAGTATGTAATGAAGCTGTTATTCAATATTCGTAGTCTGGAGTCGCACTACTTTTTCACACGCATTAAATTTGTATTAACAGGAGCTTTCGCAGTTGTTTTTACCCTTTTCGAACACCATTTCTTGATTTCAATTCGTAATCGTCTCTTACAATAATTTCTGTTTAAATTTATCATAAAACAGTTGTGTAATCTCCTCAATTTGGAATCGCGCTATTTCCCTAAAAGACAGGAAAAAATCAAGCAATAGGTTACTTCTCGTCTACTGTAATGTCATGAACCTTTGAAGTTGTTTTGCTTCCCTTTTTTTTAAATACAATTTCTTGCATCCAATTCGTAATTATTTCATACATAATTTTCTTTTAGAGTTGTGTAAACTCCTTAGTGGGTACAATAATTAACGAAACAATTCCCAAGAAACAAACTTATCGTTTTGTTATTGTTTGCAAACGGCCGTTAACATACTATAAATAGAAGCCGACAGATGGCTTCTCTCTCGAGTCTCATTATTCAATTCTAATTGGAATATGAATTTTGTTTGACGTTTTGATTTGTTGTCGCGTGTGAATTCAATTATTGCAAGTTCATATTCGCTTGTTTGTGGAAAATTGTTTTCTTTCTAATTTTATTAGAATAAAATATACAAAGCAAAATAGAAAAATTTTAGTAATTAAATTTGTGACTGTCGGTAGTAAAAATATAGAAAAGAAATTGATAAAAAAATAAAAGAAAGAAAATTCTGTTTGTGCTTGTCATGAGAACCGGTCAAGTTACTGGAACTAAACGGTAAATATAACCTTGTGAGATATTCATTAAAAACTTTCCGATATCGCGATTGCATGTACCAAAGATAATAAAATAAGAACTGAATACTTAATATAAATTAACAGAATTTATTTGCATTTAACCACGTATTACGGTCAAGATTTTTGTTTTGTATGGCTAGTGAATTTGCAACATTTTCGGTAGCACAGTCATATATATAGTCTAATTATAAAGTAAAACTGTGATAAATCTAGAATAATAAGAACCAAAGAAATTAGAAAAATTTAAATTATTTATGTTAGCATTAATCATCCAAATTATTTATATAAAGGAACGAATTATCGAGTGTACGTTCACTTACTGTAATGTAATGTTAATTTACTATTAAGAAAAGGAACGAAACAATAAAACGGATAATATAACCAAACTGGTTTTAAATTTGTTTGTGCTGGATATAGAAGAGCGGTGTTTTCTTGTATGACGTGATAACGAAACCATTGCGTCCTTGATTAGCGGACAACTGCAGCAAGAATAGTGAAATAACCATCAAGGTTTATCTAGTAATTTTTTTAATGTATAAATTGGTGATCCATAGCTGACTTAAGATGGATAAGACGGTGGATACGTACCACTCAAGTGGAATAAGATCAACACCTCTTTATCATTATTACACTTGTTTGGACGTACGGTCCCTGGGTAATTACTCGACGATCATTGGGTCCAGCTTAATTTTATCGCACCAGCTATAGCGCACTTAATTTGAATACTTCCCCTTACCTTCAACCATCCTGCACCTGTCCTGACGTCATCAGCATACGTGTTATTAGCCACAAATCAGCTACTTCCGATTGCTTTCCCAGTAATACCTACGGGATGAGCAGCTAATTGTCCAGCAATTGAGGAGGGGGATTTGATGCAAAACATGGGGTGAGTCTTATTTTAATTTTATTTTTCTGTATGAATGATCATGGATATGTATGTAGGGGTGTGAGTGTGTGTATATGGATGTGTGAATGTGGGTATGTATGAGGATCCAAGGGAAACATGTGCCCAAGAGTTTGCATAAATATTGTAAAAAAAATTCTATTGTTAAAAACTTAAAAATAACTAAAAATTAAAAATGGATAGCGTATTACTGTTTAATCCGTCAAATGATTTAGTTTAGCGTAGATTTGACGACGGAATGTGAAAACCGAAATTCGTGAATTAACAGTAACGAATAGAGTAATAAAGAAAGATATGGCAGATGAAAAAGAATATCGTCATTCTCTTGTTATCATAAATGTTTAATCCAAATTATTGCGTCTCTACGGATAATGCTTTGTCAAGTCGTAGTTTTTGTACTGCATTACAATGGGAAAACGATTTCATTATTAATTTGGAAGATTTTTTTTATGGGGTATGTTTTTATTAAGCTTGGAACAAAATTAGGATGAATGTTGCAACGGTATTCAGGGTTATGCATCTCGTTTGTTAAGCAAGTGTGTGGTCCTGAGGTGATGTTAAACAACGAAAAAAAAGGAAAAAGAAGGGAAACAATTCCAAAACATGGAGGTATGTGACCTCATTGATTGATTCATGGAAGGAAGGGTACTGCTGTGATCAGTCTATGCTAGTAATCGCAGTTGAACAGCTTTTGATAGGTTCTGATGTACGAAATGTTGCCTTGAAAGCATCACAACTCATTATCATAAAGTTAAAACAGGATCCACTTTCACAACGACGTCATGCACTAGTTTTTGGTAAACATAACTTTTTGTCAATTTATTCCATCCGCCAGATCTTCCGTCTTCTGATGTTCTTCTCCTAAGCATTTTCCTTTTTGTCATGTAATTGATCCGGGAAGAAAGTCTGAATGTTCAAAGAAAACATCCAAGAAAATACAATATTTCCTACTATTCTTAAACGGAAGCCAAAATACTTTGTATTCTGGTTGGATTTCTCATAACGTGCTTATCATCAGTTATGAAAGGAAAATCAAGCTAATCTGTCTGGATTGAATATATTAGCTTGACTATGTCGAATGGACTGTAGGATATAAGTTTTTTTTTTGAATCAACTACCAAATCTGCCAACACAATACGATGTTGAGAATGTAAAACCCACTTTCGATAATATAGCCTACGGATGAGGCATACATTGGATTACATTTGGGGTATGAGCGTATGAATGTGTGTATGGGCTTGGATGTGTACATGTGTGTGTGGGTATGGGTATGTTCGTGTGTGTATGTGAGTGAGTGGATGAAGTGCGAGAGCGGGTGAATGTGTTAGAATAAGGGGGTTGGACGTATCATCACGTCCAACCATCACGTGGTTTTGTTCGTGTAAGAGGGTCGCCAGAGTCTTGTTCGTTCACTTGCTTTTTTCTCTATCCGTTCGTATGATGTGTCACACGTACAATACTGTATTTGTGCTGGAGCAGCAGGATTTCTTTCTCGTCTCCACAGGCTGAAGCTAGCTTGGGGCTAAATAAATCTCATCTAGGTGCGCGGCCTGCTATGCCACGTCGTTGACTGTTCAACGAAATAGCTCTCCATTACAAGTATAACAATAAAAACTATAACGGTTTATAACTTTACTGGCGATGTCGTAATTTTTATTATACTGTTTTCTTATATGAATTATCCAATTTTGACGACAGATCATCATCTCAACAAAGTGGAAACACTGGGAAACACAATCATTGTCTTGATAGAAAAAAATCTGTGTGTAGGTGGAATTTGAATTGTTCGAATACTAGAATAAGAACAAGAATACTTTTGGTAAACGAAATATCCCCGATGAAAATGAAACTTTGATATTAGAAATCACACTAATGTTATACAGCATCATGATTCATGATTCATAAGATTTATTGCAACAATTGTTCATAACTCGACTGTTCATGCTTAATAGTCGACCGATATTGTCCAAGTCAAGTCCACAAAGCTGATATATTTTATGTTTAATAAAGCCAATTTATGTTGATTAATACCGCATTTACAACGACATAGCAAATTAGTAGATGTAATTTAAATCTGTGCTGTAAACACTTTTTATTTTAAAATCTTGCAACTAATTTGATATCTAGGTTTACTACCATTACAAACGATTCAAATACTTACGATTCAAATTACAATCTACGTTTTAAACTCATATTAAATATGCCAAGATGCAAATTATAATATACTATCTACTAATTTGCTATTTCGCTGTGAATGCGGTATAATATCAAATTAGTTGCAAGCTTTTAAAATAAAAAGTGTTTACAGCACAGATTTAAATAACATCTAATAATTTGCTATGCCGCTGTAAATGCGGTATAAGTCTATACGTTGGGGGTTTAAGTTTGGGAAGCTAACTAATTCTTTTGTTAAATTTTTAAGAAGTTTTTGATCTAGTAACTTTTAAGTTTTTTCGTTGAATCCATTTGAAATTAATGACGAGACAGAATAAAAAACTGCATTTTTTTGAAATAAATCTCAATATTAATATATGTCGCAGAAGATTTTTATATTAAAATAAATAGACACATATGGTATCTATTTATTCAAGGGAATTTATTTTAAAAATGATACATGAATGAAACGGACTTATGCGCGGACCCTACTAAGAAAAAATCTCTAATATAACACGATAATTTAATTTTCAAGAGACCATAATGGTCTAAAACAATTCAAACAAAATCAAAGAATTTAAAAATAGCAAATATAAAAATAAACTTAACTTAATTTGTTGATAGTATAGTTGACTTCATGTTTCGATGCCCAGATCATAATTTATTTTTCACCTCTCGCCTTTCTTCATTTACAGTATAACCATTTTCAGCGACTCCTTGCAGTGCTTTATTTTTCACTAAAGCAAATAGCGTCATTCGACCATTTGGAATCGTGCTGATTTTTCTTGTCATCAGAAATGTGCTTTTCCTTATTATTTATCAACGAGCATGGTTGATAAAACAAATTACATATGCAATGATGTAAGTAAGAAACAAAAATCTTCTTTTTCCTTTTTAACTTGTATCAATGAGATCAGATTATATATTTATAAAAATTCTTCCTTTATGAAACAGAAACACGACTGCAACTCTTGCAGCAGAATATACTATTTTCTATGATAGTAATAATATATAATAGTATATTTTCCTACAAGAGATGAAAACATTGGTTTTTCGCAAGTAAACATTTGTTCACGAGACGCGCTAGCGTCGAGTGAGACATGTTTACGAACGAAAAACGTTTTTATCTCGCGTAGGAAATGCAATTTTTTCTATGATTCTAATATATAATCGATATTTACTATAAATTATAAAGTTATAAATCGACAACAAAACATTCAAAATTCATATTCTATTTTTTCATGGTTACGTTGTTTAAAATACTTTGTAAAATTATATGAAAAACCATAGCAACTATAATTTGTTATTTTTTTACACTAATGAGTTTACTTTTCGCATAGAAAAACGATATTTATTAGAAATTATTAAATTATAAATTGACAAAATAACATTCAAAATTCATATATAGAATATAATAATAATTTTCATGGTTGCTTTCTGTTAAAAACTTTATAAAATTATATGAAAATACCACTACAATTTGTTATTCTTTTTACACTAGAAAAAAAACACCATTTGCACAGGGGATTAAGCCTGCTTGAAAATAGGACTTTTCATCTGCTATCAAAGAAAAATGTAATTTTCAATTGAATTTAACGGTTCTTTGCACATCAATCGGAGTCAGACGAAGAAGGTTGTCTACTTGTCTCCTAAATTTTAAAGGAAAAAAAAAAGTAATCGAAAATAGAAAAATAAGTGTGCGTTATAAGTGTTTGTGGTACTGTTTATGAAAATAAAAGTGTTGAAAAAAGGAGTCGGAGACAATTATATAATTGGTGAGATTGTTTTTTATTAAAAAATTGTTTGGTATTTTATATTTGTTGTTACCAAGCAGTAGGCAGGTAAAATTTTACTTTTTATTGCTTTGATGTAATAAATTTATTTATTATTTTAAAGCATAAATTTGTTTTATATTGCTTGGTAACAGACAAGGTAAAATTTCGTTTTAGTTGTTAGAAGGAATTTCATATTTAACCCTTTATTTGTGCTCTTCAATTTTGTTAGTGTCTTTTGTGTCCCCATTTTTGTTTGCTTTTCTCTTATCGTGCTACTGTTGCATGACGCCTGCTATCGTGTTTTTGTGACAGAAATACCCAGTTTCTTTTGTACTGTGTAGTGTTGAAATTTAAGCCTGGCCGAATTTCAGTATCTACATACCTGCAATGTCAAAGGGTAAGTCTTTGTCTCAACAAAATGACCGCAGAGTGAACCAACAGCTTAGTATTGACTTCACCAACATAAGAGGTCTCAATTCGAATCTAAACAAGGTTCATCACTACATCGAAAAAATAAACCTGACATATTGTTTCTTACCGAAACAATTGTTAGTGGCAAAGCATTGAAATCGGATCTCGATAAATACCGGATTCCTAGTTACGAATTGGAACATTCCTTTTATAACAAATGTGTCTATGTATTTGTTCGAGATTCACTTTTATGTATGAGAATTAAGGCCTGCGAGTTGAACTCTAAGCACCATAATTCTATAGCACTGAAGATTTCAGATGTTGATGAAACTATGTTTATAATAGGATTATACAGATCCCCAAATTCTCCCCCAGGGTGTACCTTTTTCTATCAAATATCGACTAATCTAAACAAGATTAACACGGACTACACCAAAGCAAGACTGGTCATTCTTGGAGACTTTAATATTCATAATAAAGAATGGCTTAAGTATTCATCGCGCACTGACGATGTAGGAAGACAAGCCGAACTGATGCTCGCAGATTATCACGGTTTGACGCAAATGATAGAGTGTCCCACTAGAATCTCAGACAATTCACATCATAACAATAATTTGCTGTATCTGTTTTTGACAAACGAACCAGATACTACGAAGACAAAAGTTGAACAACCCCTCGGAACGTCGGACCGTTTACTAACAGCAATAGTGCAATTTACATCACCGACACCAATTAAAGCAAATCCTCGCCGCGTTTGGAACTATTAACGCGCTGACTGGGAGGGACTGCGAAACTTTTATGATGAAACACCTTGGAAAAATATTTGTTGTGTCGATCAAGATCCTAGCACATCAGCAATAAGAATCTCTGAAATCATAAAAGACGGAATGCGGCGGTTTATTCCAAATCGATTAATGACTCCTAAAACTGAGCCTTGGTTCACGCGGGATGTTGATGAGGCAGTGAGGAACAAACGCAAAGCATTTAAGACGTATAATTCAAATAAAACACCTAAAACCCATAGCGCCTATAAGAAAGCCAGAAATATTAGTAAATTCACAATAGATTTGGACAAAGACGCGTTTATCCAGAAGAAAGCAAAGAAATTCGCCGAGCACCCATCTGGCTCACGTAGTTTCTTTCAGGCAGTTAAATCAGTCCAGAGCAATTTTAATCGATCCTCTATTCCAACCTTAGTTCTGAATGACATTCCCGTGAGCGACTCGAAAGAGAAGGTGGATCTTTTGGGTCGTATTTTCGCAGAAAACTCCAACATAGTTGAATCTCCCATTCTCCTACACTCATTCCCCCAGTTGTAACGAAAATGAAACCAATTATTTTTCGTTGCAATATTGTACGGAAAATGCTTCTTTCTATCAATATCAACAAATCTGCTGGCCCCGACGGTATTCCACCCCTCATTCTTAAAAACTTTGCTAGGCAACTAGCTCCAATTTTATCAAAACTTTTCTATTTATCTTATAAAACCGGAATATTTCCCGATTCTTGGAAGCTGGTTAGCGTTCAACCCATATCAAAGAAAGGCAGTAAGATAGACCCTAACAATTATAGACCAATTGCAATTCCGTCGATTTTAGCTAAAATATTTGAAAAATATGTCAACTACAATCTAATACATTATTTGGAAATGTCGCGAATTATTGATGATAAACAGTATGGTTTTCGTAGAAGTCATGTAACAGGTGATCTGTTAGCCTACGTATCCTATCTCTGGAACAAATCGCTGGAACACCATGGTGAAACATTCAGTATTTCACTTGACATCTCTAAAGCATTTGATAAAGTGTGGCATAACAATCTTATAGCTATAGCTGTGTCCTTCCAGAACGACTATTTTAATAGAGTTGCCAAATTGTGGAACTCAATGCCTTCCTCTGTATTTCCCAATGAATTTTCCCTTCAGGCATTTAAAGAAAATGTCCATCATCATTTAAAATAATTAGTATAGTTATCCCTATATCCCCATTCCTTCCATTTTCCCCACCTCCTTCCTTTATAGTTGACATGGTGTCTTCGGATATTCAAAGAGTCTCAATAATGAATATTTCATATTTAGTCTGCTAAACATGTCTAACTAATTAATAAAAAAAAAACGATAAGAAATTTTATGTATTTTGTGTATATAACAAAAACAAAGATTATTTAATAAATATATCTATACACATTATGGAGGTACTACTACTTAACTACTAATAACTACTACTTTTTACTACTTTTAATACTACTAACTACTTTTTAAAAATGTAATAAAATAACGAACACAACACATAATATCTTTTTTTGTTTGTTCTTTTAATTTTCCTTTTATCCCATTAGGTTAAGAACATTTTTATTTTAAATTTAATTTACAACTCAGCTAGATTTAATTAAAATCTAATTTGCAACTCAACCAAATTGGAAAATGTTTGGTTATTTATATATTTTTAATTACTAAACAAGAGAGAGTAGAAAAGTTGATTGCATATGTTCTTAACTCGTCGTGCATATTGTTGTAACCAATAAATTTATAATTTATAACGAAACCAGTTGTGTTTACTTTATTTACAATCAATCACATATCACCTCATTTGTTTCGTTTTCGTTTAAGCAAACTGAAAGAAAACAATTAAAATTCGAAACGTTTGCAAAGAAAATGCAAGTATACAACAAAAACTATTATAACCTTGATGTCTTACAGGGAGTCCGAGGATTAGGTGTACTGATTGATTGTTAAGAAAAAATGGTAATGAAAAATGTAATGATGTATCACACATGAAAAATGGAAGAGTGTGGGTTGATTAGGAAATTAGTCTTTACTGCTAGTGTAGCCGGGGCTGTTAACTACAAAGAACCAATTTCCTGTCTATAAAGAACCTAAATTTATTTTGGAGTTGATTGTAGATTTTCATAAACGATATCTGTTAGATATCACACGTAATTTGGCGAGCATAACATATATCAAAAGCATTACTCTTAATATATCAAAAAGTGTTAATCCTCTTAAACAATGTCAGTCTTTCAAATAACATCGGCCTTGAGCGAAACCAATAAATTTGTTTTTCAGTCAGGCACATGCTAAATAGTGTAACTATTCATAACACGGTAAAAAAAGGTTCAGCGAGGTTCAAAAACGAAACATATAGATTTTCAAAATATCAAATACTTGTAACAAGATTTTTTATGACACTTATCTGGCGCCAAAATACCTTTCAGGTTTGCCAATGGAATTTCAACTCCTTAAAAAGTTGCAAAATCCTTGATCCAAATAAAATTTTGATTTTCTCAAGCGCAAGTCACTTTTAAAGTCAATTTCAGACTGCGTCATTCCAAACGGACAATAAAGTCTCGATGTTTTCCTCAATTTACTTATTTAGAAAACGGTACTACAAAAATTGGTGTATAAATAAACATTACTGATTTTCAAATTTTTGAATTCTACTGTTTGTTTTTTATTAAAGAAAAAACCTAATTTCGTTCGGTGTAGGGCAAACGTAGACCAAGTAACTGAGGTTTTTACTTCATTTATTGATAACTATCGTGTCTCATCGATTGAGTCTGACTGTTGTATATGAATTCCAAGCTTTAAAGTCTACTTTAAAAATTTAACAATGGCATAAGGCTACGTCATAATCTTGTTAATGTCCAATATAATCAATCCCTATTAAAGCTTCTCTTCATGATTACTAAGGTCTGTTTATCACGTTCTATCAGGCCTTAATTTCTGGCAATATTAAAAAGTTTGTAAATATATTTAAATGCACCTGAGGTAACAGTTGATCCAACCAATAAGGTAGTAGAGGCATTAGATAGATATAGTTTGGGGATGTGTTTAAGATGGAGATTTTTTTGTTATTATTCGACTCTTTGACATTTCTTCTTTGTTCTAAAAAACATTATCCAGTTCATCTGAAAAATCCGAAGAATCCGGGTAGCGAAAATCCGAAATTCTACGTCCACGCCGTGCTACCTGGGTAACGCTAACAGAATTAGGTTGGTGTAGTTGAGAGGGGCAGAGTAAATACTGCTTATACTCAATGATTCTGCACCATGGCGAGTCATTGGCGCCATAAAACCAATGCAACTCAAGCGTCTGTTCTCCATGCTAGGGGCGGCTTGGAGCGGGCGTCTGTCTTGGATCAAGCGGCTCGCTATATAAATGTGTAGAAAGCGTCTGTTCTCCATGTTAGGGGCGGCTTTCAGTGGGCGTCTGTCTTGGATCAAGCGGCTCGCTATATAAACGTGTAAAAAGGTTGTTTCTGGTAACCTTAAGATGCAGAACGAACCCATTCACGAAAATTTGGGTTGGGCGAAGGGCTAACACCCCATTTCCGTAAAAAAATTATTGTCATGAATTCTGTACACAGGCCTCGGAATATCTCGGATTCAATATTGGAACGACCTCGGAAACTGTACCCGGACTACGATTTAAAAATGGGAACCTGGAACGTGCTTAGCCTCAGAAGACCAGGAGATCTCCTAAAACTCACTCAACAAGTCGAGAGCTACACACTGGATATAGTGGCATTACAAGAACTAAGATGGCCAGGCAGTGGAATCCATGAAACAGCGAAAGGATACACTCTGTATTATTGCGGTCATCAAAACGGAGGAGAATTTGGAGTTGGCTTTCTTATACACCGTCGCGTGAATCAGCATGTTATCGACTTCTGCCCTATTAATATGCGGTTATGCACACTGAGAATCCGCACGCAAAAATTCAATGTAACGATCGTCAATGTTCATGCACCTACTGAAGATAAAGCAGATGATATTAAAGACCTGTTCTTCCTAGAACTCGAGGAAGTCATCAATAACATCCCGCGGCACGATATAAAAATCGTGGTAGGTGACTTTAATGCTCAAATCGGTAGGATTGCAGAACTTAAAACACATATCGGCCCTAACAGCTTGCATCATACCAGCAACAATAACGGTTTTCGCGCAGCCGAGCTGGCTATGATGTATGATCTAGTAATTTCCAGCACTTTCTTCCCTCACAAGAGAATTCACAAGGCAACGTGGAAATCAAATGACGGAAGAACGGAAAATCAAATCGATCACGTCATGATCTCTAAAAGACACTCCACAAGTGTAACTGACGTTCGATCATACAGAGGGGCTGATATGGACACTGATCATATGCTTGTCATCTTTAAGTACAAGTGCAAATTATCATCTACATTTAATAGACAAGCAAAAAAGACCGTGCGCTGGAATGTCGAAGCATTTAAACATCCGGAAACGCTGAATAGATATCAGGAAATAATAACACAAAACATAGAAGAGCATGACATCTCTTCTGAGATGCCATTAAACATACAAGAAGAATGGCAAACGCTTCAATCAACCATTATAGCCGCAGCACAAACTACAATCGGAAAACGACCACCGAAATCACACAACGAATGGTTTGACGACGAGTGCCGCCAATCCGTTGAAAATAAACAAAAACTGCGAGAAAAATGGTTAACAAGGAACACCCGAAGCTCCCAAGCTGATTATCTATGCGCCAGGAAAGCCTCAGCAAAACTTCTACGTAAAAAGAAACGCGAACACATGAAGAGCTGCATCGAAAACATCAACCAACATGCGGCCAACGGAAATTCAAAAGAGTGCTTTGCCAATGCACGAAATCTGACCAAAGATTTCCACCCAAGATCTACAGCCATCAAAAATGTAAATAATGAACTTACAACAAGTGAACGTGATGTGCTGGCAGTGTGGCGATCCCACTTTCAAGACCTACTGAATAGGACGAACGAAGTTCATCCTATTCGAGCAATTGCTCCATCAACTGAAGAGATTTTTGTCCCTTACCCAGCAATAGAAGAAGTGGAAGCTGCCATTAAAAAACTGAAAAATGGCAAATCACCAGGTTTCGATGGAATTCCCGCAGAACTTCTGAAAAATGGAGGAGCAGCTCTGGTCTCACGTATATACGATCTGATTCTTGCAATCTGGGACCAAGAAGAACTACCTGATGAATGGAAAACAGCTCTCATTGTTCCGCTACATAAGAAAGGTGACCGTTTAAAGTGTGAAAATTATCGTGGCATCGCACTGTTGAACACTGCATATAAAATACTAGCTAATGTTGTACTTGCTCGACTCATCCCGTTCGCCGAATCTATCATCGGTGACTATCAGTGTGGTTTTCGTCCCAACCGCTCAACCACAGATCAATGTTTTACATTAAGGATGATTCTGGAAAAATGTTGGGAGTACAACATCAGCATTCACCAGCTCTACGTTGATTTCAGGCAAGCATATGATAGTATCATCCGCGACAACCTCTGGTCCGCACTAATATGCCTTGGTATCCCAGAGAAACTTGTTTCTCTGTGTAAACTCACAACATCGGGATCAAATTGTAGAATAGTAATCGAAGGGTCAGTTTCTGATCCTTTCGATATAACATCAGGTGTTCGACAAGGTGATGCACTCGCGCCCGTACTATTTAATTTGGCGCTGGAGTACGCGATAAGAAAAAGCCGAATTGAGACACAAAACTGCATATATAACAAATCTAGTCAAGTTCTTGGCTACGCAGATGATATTGTGCTTCTCGGACGTAGAACAAGCGATATTAAGGATAGTCTCTCTCAGCTTGAAAGAAATGCTAAACGGCTTGGATTATGCATCAACACCAGCAAAACTAAAGTGTTAACAACATCTAAGAACATACCTCCCGGAAATCTGGATACTGGCGACTATGAAGTGGAACGCGTGGAAAACTTCAAATACCTCGGGTCTGTAATAACATCGTCAAATGACATGCAGGCAGATATCAAAGCCCGTGTCTCTGCCGCATACAGAGTTTTCTACGCATACTCAAAACTTCTGCGATCAAAACATCTTTCGCGGTCGTGTAAACTCACACTTTACAAAGCATTGATACGACCTGTGCTTACATTTGGAAGTGAAAGCTGGACACTGACTTCCTCCGATTGTAGAATTCTATCAACATTCGAGAGGAAAGTCATACGAACAATTTATGGTCCATGTAAAGTTGCTGAAAATCAGTATAGAATCCGAATGAATCATGAAATCAGACAGCTTCTTGGAGGCTGCGATGTAATCGGATTCATTAAATCCAACCGGATTAGATGGTTTGGTCATGTAGAAAGGGCTCCATTGGAAAGAATGATAAAAAAAGCGTCCCAACAACAACCAGCTGGTGTTCGTCGAAGAGGAAGACCTAGACAACGCTGGCGTGATGACATCATCCAAGACCTTCGTGATATAGGATGTCGAAACTGGGGTCAACTGGTCATGGAACGAGATGATTGGAAGCTGGTGGCACAGACGGCAAAATCCCTTCATGGGATGTAAACGCCAGAGAGAGAGAGTTCATCTGAAACAAACAAATCCATCGATATTCTGTGCAACACTAGGACAGGTGTGCTACTTGTAGTTTCAGTAAATAGTAATAAAGCATTACAAAAATTATGGACGCATCAGTTGATCAGTTTTTCTTCATTTGTAGTTTTTTTTTTAATTTTTAATCAATACAGGTGTGACAACTCTGCGTATTCCATTCCGTGCCATCGACATATGAGGTAACGTGAGACATCACATAAAACTATCAATAGAAGTGAGATATCACTAGCCAAGCTGATATCCTAGGGGTGCTGACCGGTGAACTCTATACTCAGTCAACGGTAGCATCCTCTATCTTATTTATGGCATCTTCCTTGATTATACCACGCTATTGCTTACTGGAAAGAACAATTCTTTAAATTTTTTTTAAATAAAGTGTTGTGTTATAGGGTTTACAATATGTGTCACAACAACACATAAAAACCTTTAAAGAGCCAGGTCCCACAACAACTTGCGTTCTTAGGTGTTGATGAACGCTTTTTTTAAACCTCCGCGGATTGAAAACACTTGAGACTATGGATTCCGGCAAACTATTCCCTTTGTATGCAGTTTGGACAAAGAAGTCTTTCTGTGATCTGCCAGTATGACAGCGCGAGATCTCAACCATTTGACTGGTTGCGCTACCCGAGTGCCGAGTGAAACGGGGGTAAGAATAATAAAAAATATAAAGACTGGTCGAACTACGAGGTCAGCAACAGTGCGATGATGTTGTAGGGAATCATTTTTTGATGTCAAATCTCGATCACCAATTTGTATAGCCCGTTTTTGAATAGAGTCCAAGAAGACCAAGATGGAAACAGAAGCAACACCCCAAATTTGACAACAGTACTCCATACAGGGACAAATATAGTACTTATAAACATGGAGCAATTAGTATGGAATGAAAAATTGTTTGCATCTATTTAAAAGGCCGAGTTTTCTATACGTGCTTTTTGCCATCGCCCTTTTAGAGTAGCTCATTTGAAACTGTGACACCCAATAAGCGAATGTTTTTACTTTCACCTATTGCTTCATCACACATACTGAATAAAATATCTTTGGGGAACTCGGTCTTTGATCTGGAAACAATCAGCAGCTGTCTTTTGGTAGAGTTGAAATTGACAAGGTTTTGGTCACCCCAATCGGTGACTTTTTTTAGGTCTTTGTTCACGTTTATGGCAGCGTCTCTCCGGGCGGGATTAATTCGTTCGTGCGTTTTGCCTTTTGGCTTGAACGACTTGTGCAGAGTACTATCATCTGCAAAACTATTTATTGGGTTGCTGGTGATTTCAACAATTGGTTGATATAAACCAAAAATAGGCACCCCAATTTTGTTTTGCGCCTGCAATTTTTTCAAAAAAAGATTTAGATTTTGCTTCTTATTTAATTTTTATTTCCTCTGTATATCATGAGATATTGGTCTATGTAACATTTTACATGTGATAGTAATTATTTTTTAGTTATCCGTTTTAAAAAAAAAACGAAAAAATCCGTCCATCAACGCCTTAGAACGCATGTTGTTGTGGGTCTTAAAAGATTGTTATGTGTTGTTGTGACACATGTTGTAATTTTTACAACACAAGACATTTGATTGAAAACAAAAGAGGTTTCGTTGTAGATTTATCTAGACTGAATTAAACTGCGCACACTTTAGAATTTAGGTTGAAAATTACCGTCAGAAGATTGTTCAAAGACTTGTCTAACAGGTCGAAGATATAAAGTTAGGTTTTTCGTTAGGTATAACATTCAGAATTTTGCTGGATCACGCAAAATTTCACACATATGATTGACATTCTACAATGTACACCCACTCCTTCTTCTGGTATTTTCGTTGAGATTGCAGCAGATCCAACAATTCATGCTACCGTTTAATTTTAATCGGTCTTCAGTGAATAATTGAAATTTTCAAATGTCTTAATATATTCTGGTAAGCGAGTTTTTGTCAGTTTGTCATTTTCATCTGAGACGGAATTGAAACAAAAACTGAAACAAAAGAGTTTGATTGAAGAGAGGAAACAATCAGATCTACCGGTAAAAAAACCATAGAGTTTGATACAGCTAATGGAGGTGGATGGGGTAACTGAAAAAATATGTTGCGTAGAAGGTTGGACAGTTTCAGAACAACATTGAGACATAGATATTCTTTCTATACGTCTAACGAAGATCTGTATGTTCTTAACTGAACTAACATGCATTACCATCTACAGTTTCACGTGTGACTGAAAATAATGGTGCAGTATCTAAAGTCAGGAGACATAGATTGTTGTTCTAGATGGGAGAGTGGTAAGTTTGCTGTTCTGTTGGCTATAGTAATGTTGGTTTACGGAAAGCTGGCACTTTTAAGAACCCATTGACTATGTGAGCCGGTTTAGTTTTCGTACCCGTAAAGAAATAGATGCTATCATTTTTGCTATAAGAGGTGATTGTTACTCGTTACTAAAAATTTTCTTAGGAAAAACCCTTCGAACTCGATGATGATTGATATTTGGTAAATGCAGCAACTCTTGGATTTGAAACGTGACTCGATAGTAAGGATATGCGTTAAACAGCTGTTAGTTATACTGTCTAGCACATAATCAATCTATCCTATTTCACCTACCAAAGAGAATTTGCTTGCTCTAAACGTCCCGGAATAATAATACCAGGAATTGAATTTTGCTTCTGAGAAAAGTGTTTTCAATGTGTTTGTTTGACCGTTATATACCTGGATGGTTTCGTTTACATACTAAATTATAGCAAATCGTTATCACTTCCTTAAATTCTATTTCCTTTATATCCGTTAATTCAAAAAAACGCTATATCGGTCTCAATAGTACTCGTATCTGCAAATTTGTTCGACCCACTCAACCAAAAATATGGTAAAGATATTTACTAAACAAACTGTTACAACATTAACCGTAAACAAATAAAGAAACATAAATTCCAAGCACCCTCAAATATATACTTAAATCAAAAAACAATTCACCACCTGTCAACCTATGTCAATATTAAAAAAAAATCCTTAATCCTCTTAGAAGAATATTATTCACAAATACATATACATGGTACAGAGATAAAAATCTTTAATCCAACTTTTCTAATAAATCCTATTAACCTTGATAAAATTTTCACATTACTTTAACATAAAAAAATGTTCGTACGAAAGACAACGATAAACTTGTGAAAAGCTAACAGATGCTAATTTTTTTTTCTGTTGCGCATTAAAGCTACAATAAAAGCTTCATGTTTCACTTACTGTCATCACCATAATAAACGAAGTAAACGATTTAAATCCTTTAATAATTTATTTATTACAACAAACCATTGTATACAAAAACACAACTTAGGTAAACAAAATAATTACATCAATCCCAATCCCATTCTGGTAAATTATAATTCATCAAAATCTTTTCCAACAAATTATAAATGATATGTTCTCATATGCACATACTCGTAATATAATTTGTTGATTGTTCCTTTAATTAAATTTTAATGAAAAATGGAATAAGAAATAAGAGTTTTCCGTTAATTTTTTATTTCTAAAGCTTTAAGGAATGAATAGAATCTAGAACAATGAAATTATGAGCTGATGAAATTATATATTTTTCTGGCATTTCTGTTTCGGGAAAATTTGGAAAACAGTTTTTGGTTGGAAAATTAATTAATGCTTGTTGGAAAATTAATTAAGATATATACATATTTTTGTAGGTTTTTTATTTATATTTTTGAGGCACGATTTTGTTTGTAAAAATGTTGGTATTTAGTTAATAAGACAGTTGCATTTTTTCAGCTTTGTAGCCTCGGTATCCTTTAACAAGTAGATTTTCGTTCCAAAAAGCACTAATAATTAACCCGTAAAATTTCATTTGTCTAACCAACGTTTTTCTACGGGAATTAATTCAATACAACTGATCGCTTTTTTTATTCATATTTTTTCTTCAACCGGTCCGGAATGAATTTTTTTTTTTTATTTGCTACCTCATTTTTTTATGCTGTTGGGTCATGAAATTATCTCGATATTTACTTGAAGTTTTGGTATTATGGTGATTGGTGATTAAACTCAACCAAATGGTTTTTAATTTGAAATATAAGTTTTTTTTTTAAATTTTAAACACCCAACTTTTGTTTTGATTTTATCTTTTTTTTTTATAAAAAATGCATCATTTGAAATGATTCATTATTGTGTAGTGTACGTGCATAGCCATATTAACATTAGTACGTTCAATAAACGGTTAAACCTCAGTCTAGTTTACTACATACAGTTCTTGAAGATTAAAAAAACTGAAGGTTTCAAAATTACAAATATTATTTTTTAATTAATATTTTTTATATAACAATTTATTTAAAAAAAAATTTTACACGAATAGCTAACTTTAAATTGTAAACAACCAAACAAAAGTCGGTAAAGTGCGAATAAAATTCGCTCGCCGAGGGTTCCGCGAATGTAGAAGAACAAATCGACAAAAATAATTTACATAAAGTTGTATTGTAGATTTTTTATATTCCAGAACATAGGCACATAAAAATGATTTTTTCCGCATAAATGTTAATAGCAATGTCACTTAAAAATTGATCCAAATTATACACAAAATGATACATCTCGTTAAATATTAGAAAAAGTAGTTTAGGGTAACTTCAGAGAGATTCAGTTACACCAACTTGAAAATGGTTTAAATTATAAAATTTACAGTATTAATTCAAATAATAATTCAATAAAAATTAACAATAATTCAAAAACTGTGCACTGCAAAATTTAAAAAAAAATTACAATGATCAACAAACCGATTTCTCCTCAAAATACAGAAAAATAATTAAGTGAAACTTCACTATAGTTTTCGTTCAAGATTTAGCGAACTTCCTATCTCCATAAATTTTATCAAATTTTTCTGTTAATCAATGTCGCAAGTCGAAACGTAGGGGGAACCAACTTTTTGTTGCACTTTTTTCACAATAATTCAAAAATCGTGTTCTGAAAAATTCTAAAAAAAAATCATAATGTCTCTGAAATTTTGTGTTCTTTCATATGACGTTTGGGCCAAAACACATTTTTTTCACCCTTCCCCACTCCCATCCCCTAAACATATGGAAATAAAATTATTTGCGACTTCGCTAAATTACTTCGGTCTGAAAGACCTAAGTATTAGGTCCTGAAAGACCTAAGTATGAGCTCAAAGTGAAATTCTTACCCCCACTTTTTTTGGCATTTCTCGACGTTTTAGGACCTACTGATTCTAAAAAACCAAAAAAAAATATATGTCTGTCTGTCGGCCGGCCGTCCGTCATTACCTACGCTGCAGGGAAAACCGCTGGACGGATTTCAAAAATTTTTTTTCTAAAAATATGTAAACTCAAGGGACAGGTCCGAAAGGACGCTGTGTTCGATAACTGTGCCGGTAGTGTGTCAAAAAAATCATTATGTGTGTCGAAAATAGCAAATTTTCATATTTTTGGCTTAAAAAACGTTCATTTTAAGTGATTACGAGTAGGAACATTAAATTTGGAGAAACCTTGATGGTAGGGATTGGTATGTGAGATTAAAAACTAGATTATTGCATTATAAGTTTTTGTCAAAAAAATGTTGCCAAGTGTTTCAAAAGAAAGATTTTTATTTATTTTTTACCAATTTTTTTGGAAAAAAATAAAATTAATTGTTTGTTTGAAATGAAATTTTATTATTATTATTGAGAATTAAGGCATTATAAGTTTGTCAAAAAAATGTTGTCAAGTGTGTCAAAAGCAAGGTTTTTATTTATTTTTTACCCAAATTTTTAGAAAAAAATAAAATTAATAGTTTGTATGACATGATATTTTATTATTATTATAGAGAATTATGGCATTATAAGTTTGTCAAAAAAATAATGTCAAGTGTGTCAAAAAATGATTTCATTCATTTTTTAGTCAATTTTTTGGAAAAAAAAATGTAGCTGTTTTTATGACGTTAATGTAATTGAAAATGAAATTGGACATGGAAATTTTTGAATTTGTTATAGTTTTTGAAATACTTTTGGAATTTTGAAAAAAGTTTGTATTTTTGATTTTGTAATAATTTTTGCAATATTTTTAGAATTTCGGAAAAAGTTTTAATTTTTGATTTTGTAAGAACTTTTTTGAATATTTTTAGAATTTTGAAAAATTTTTGATTTTTAATTTTATTATAATTTTTGGAATTTTGAAAAAAGTTTTAATTTTTGATTTTGTAATAATTTTTGCAATATTTTTAGAATTTCGGAAAAGTTTTAATTTTTAAGAATTTTTGGAATATTATCGGAATTTAGGAAAAGTTTAAATATTTGATTTTATTCTAATTTTTGGAATATTTTTGGAATTTTGAAAAAGGTTTGATTTTATTTAATTTAACAATATTTTTGTAATTTTGATTATAATGTTCCGGCAACGTATTGATGTTTCGTGTTTGTTTTGTAATAAATTTCTAAACAGAGATAAAAAATACTTGTACTTTAACAAAGAGTTATGTTTGATATACATCGCTGCCCAAAAATAAAAACCATATCCTCATAAAAGTTTTTGCCGAAAACTATATACAAATCCTTAATCCAGACCGAAGTCTTGATATCTCAGAGCTGTGAGATTTCAGCCCCTCCTTTTTTTTTCGTTAGGTTTATCAAATTTCCTGTCTCTACAAGTTTTTTCAAATTTTTCTGTCAATCAACGAAGAAACGTTGGAGAGGCGAACCAAGTTTTTGTTGCACTTTTTTGACAGTAACTTAAAAACTTTAAAATTCTAAAAAAAAATTATAATGTTGCTTAAATTAAGTGATCTTTCATATGATATCTCACACGCTTTGGTTCTAAATGGTGTTATTCCCCCTTCTGGTTCCCACCCCCTTAATAAATACGATTATGAGTATTTTACCCTTCGCTATATTTTTCATTAAAAAGTTACCACTCCGTAACACAAACGGAAACAACTTTATATTTTTTTGTATCCGTCATCTTCAGAAGATAGGTTAGTTGTATACCCACCTTAAATTTTAGGGCCATAGAATTTATAGTTTATAATCGATTTTAAGACAAAAACACTTCGAAGTCTCACCAATAGTGTTCAATTTCCATATAAAAAACGGAACCTTAAAAAATAAAGCTTTGTTGTGTTCGTGCCGAAATTGTTGTGTGTTTTGATCTATTAAAAGTAGAATTTCCAGAAGAAACACAAAACTTCAAACAAAATTCAGTATACAGTTAAACCTATGATCCTTGCTTGTGATTAGTTTGGATATTTTGAGTGAATTCTTTTTACGTTATCTACACGGAGTGGTTTTTTTTACGGTTATTACAACTTACAACAACTTACATAATTGCCGACAGCCATTTTTGTTACATCATTTAATATACATATTTCTAATACATCCATTGTCTATGCTTAAGTTGGTGAAGATGTAATAATTAAATGTAATAATTGCAGTTGTATAGATGTTATCGTAATGATCTCGTTTTTTTTCGGACTTTGAGGTCGGCAGAGTCCCTGCTATTTGTTTTGCTTATTTAATGCCGTTTACATAGTCTCTTTTGCGTGCGTATTTGATTATTTGTACTGAACTGGAGGATATTACTGTTCCAACACACATAGCTGAAGCTCACAGGATTAATACGTGCCAGGCACGCAGTCACCCGATTGCTTCCTGCTAGTGACTCACTTTAGGTCCAGTGTTGATTACACATATTCGGCATCAATAAATGTAGAAAATGTTCAGAAATGTTTACAATCCATTAAATTTGAAATAGTCACCACTAACACTCCCCCGCCAGTGATATGCCATTGTTTGCTTAAGTTGTGCTAAGTTCTTCGCTGAAGGAGGCTCTTAAGCCTAGAAGAACTATAGATAGAATTTTAAGGCAATCTGGAAGGTTATTACCTAGAGAAACAGCAACAAATGCCTAAAAATTTACGACATCAATAAATATAAAACAATCAAAATTTGAATTGTTTTGACTGGGTTTATATGGAAATGGAAAAATTATTTATTTATTTATTAGGAAAATTAGTTTAAAAAATAAATTTTTACATGAAAAATCTAGGCCCAGCTAACTTTCTTATCGTTGGATTTTAGTTTCAAAATCTTCTCGTTGTAAATTATCTGACAAATTGAGATTTGACTGCTTCAGCATTCCCGTAAAATATCATTGAGTCTTACAAAATGAAAACCAAAACTGAAAATTGTGTTATAACCGAACTACAAATCATTATTAAATGATAAAGATATATTTAGGATTACCAAAAATTGTAACAAGTTAACAACATAACACAAAAAGTATCATTTTTCCAAAAGTTTCAAAGAAAATATAAAACCAAAAAAAAATATAATCCCAATTTGATAACAGTTTTTTTGTTTGTTATATAAACCAAATTTAGACGAACCCTTAACCTTTTAAAAAATAATTACTTTTATTCTTTTACCATTTTTCATCATTTTATATATTATAAGCGTCTTCGTCTTTCACCCTCCTCACAGCTTTTGGTTTGAATTGAATACACAAATTTTATTTTTAATACATAAAGGAAATAAATTTTGAAAACTCTAAAAAGAAAAACAAAAAAGAACGGAACTAAATATAAAATATCTTAATGATAAGCAGAAAATTCAAAATGATTTTTTGTTCTAACTGAAGCTTTAACTACTTACAATTTGTGTGCCTACTAAATAATTAATTTAAAATAAATATTAGCCTAGAATTTATTTTTTAAAATTTTCCTTTAGTCCAGTAACTTTATACATTACCGTATGCGTCAAATCTGGTAGTTCTGATTTTTTGCAGACTTGTTTATGATGTTGGCCTAATGAATAATCCAAGTTTGTGACCTCGAGCGCTGAACGCAACTTCGTCAAAAATCGCAAAAACCGCGAAAAATCGTTATTTTTTCAAATTTTGGCGATTATAACCCTAAAGGACTAGTTTTTTCTTGAACCTTTCTTAGGCCGTTTTTAAACTAAACTAAATTTGCTGCAATATGATACTAGAACTGTCCCTGCAGACCCACTAGTTTCCGAGATTAAGCCTTTCAAAGTTTATCATTTTTTTCGAACTTCGCAATTTTTTGCAATTCTGTCGTTCTAAATGAACTTTGACCCTGAATATACTATCGAAGCCCTGTACTTTTATGATGGGATGTTAAAAAATGAAAATGAGAAGTGTGAACAGTGTGCACAGGTATGTTGAACTCTCGATTCTTTTCCAAAATCATCCTTATCGAGAAAAGTGCATCGGTAGTACCTCGGCCTCGCCAGAAACCACACTGATATTCTCCAAAAAGTTGTTCAGCAAAAGGAAATAAATGATTAAATTAACAATTAAATCAATATTTATAAATTTTATGCATTTGTTACAAAAAATGGTGTGTATAACTAGTGCGAATGCGTTTTCCAAACGCGAGTTATTGCAGCACTCCCTACGGTCATGCTGCAAACTAACTCTTGATTGGAAAACACATTCGCACTAGTAATACAATCTACTATATTTCATTGGCCACCACACACACATGTATTTATTAATACAATTATTAGGACAGGGATGTACAAAACTCTACAAAGGTATAAATTGCAAAAAATTGCGAAGTTCGAAAAAAATGATATACTTTGAAAGGCTTAATCTTGGAAAATATTGGGTCTACAGAGAGAGTTTTGATATCGTATTGTAACAAATTTAGTCAACTTTAAAAACATTTAAAAAATTTTAAAGAAAAAACTAGTCCTTTAGGGTTATAATCGCCAAAATTTGAAAAAAAAAACCGACTTTTTCGCGGTTTTTTCGATTTTTCGATTTTTGACAAAGTTGCGTTCAGCGCTCTAGGTCACAAACTTGGATTATTCATTAGGCCAACATCATAAACAAGTCTGCAAAAAATCAGAACTACCGGATTTGACGCATACTATGAGAACTACCGGTTAGACCCTATACTCTCAGGCGACAAAGTTACTGGACTACATCAAAAAATTGAATTAATTTAGCCCTCTTGGAAGGTTCCACTTGAGGTTCGTCCGTATCTGGATCGACGTATTGGGATGGCATATCCCAATCAGGGGATGGTGGTGAATCGTCGACGTCGTGTGCCCACAAGTCATCCTCCATTTCGACATCGGAGAGATCGTCACCTTCTGGGATATCTGCTACTGCAACTACAAAAATGATCAGGTACGGTTACATAATCTTCTTTTCTCATCGGCCACCACACACATATATCTATTAATACAATTATTAGGACAGGGATGTAGAAAACTCTACAAAGGTATATTGCAAGCAATTGCCAATTTCGAAAAAAGTGATAAACTTTGAAAGGCTTAATCTCGGAAACTAGTGGGTCCACAGAGACAGTTCTAGTATCATATTGTAGAAAATTTAGTCTACTTTAAAAACGGCCTAAAAAAGGTTAAAGAAAAAACTAGTCCTTTAGGGTTATGATCGCCAAAATTTGAAAAAATAACGATTTTTTCGCGGTTTTTGCGATTTTTGACGAAGTTGCGTTCAGCGCTCGAGGTCACAAACTTGGATTATTCATTAGGCCAACATCATAAACAAGTCTGCAAAAAATCAGAACTACCGGATTTGACGCATACTACCCCATACACTCAGGCGACAAAGTTACTGGACTACTTGTAATTTATTTATTTTTTGTTTTATGTTTTATTGTGGGCTATTATTTTGAAAACGTACGTTTTTTATTGAATTTTAAATTTTTGATTTTTAAAAAATCTGAAATATTGTTGGTATTGACGAAAGAAAACAAGTAATTTTTGCTTTTATATTTTGAGTGCTCTGAATCGGAGCTATGCGTGGTAATGGAGTCAATGTTTTGTTAATAGATCCCATAAATTTCATGCGATTTACGTATATTTTTGCAAATAAAGAGAAAAACTGTTGAGTAATCGAAATGTGTAAGTTGGAAATTAATAATTTTTCTCTTTTCCGCTAGGCGGCGCGTTAAACCTTGGTTTACTTCAAAACTCATATCTCAAAAAACGTCATTTTTTGGTTTTTCACAAATTTTATAGTAAACATTATTACATTGAATTGAAATTAAAAAATAAAAAGTGAGAGATTCCATATGGATTTTTTATACGATTTTTTAAATTTTAATATATGAAAAATTCACATGTGTTTTTACATCAAATTAATTATGCTTTACTAAATGTGAATCTAATATACTAGGTCATTCTATAAGTCCGTAGGATGACACATAGATGGCGTTACTAGAATTTTTTCCATATGGTTTTTATTTAGTACTAACTTTCAAACGATACGTGTATAAATTTGACAGCAATCTGACTATTGATTCGTGAGTTATAGCATTTTGTGTGAAGCAACTTTTGTTTTTGAAAAAAAAATGGAAAAAAGTGAATTTCGAATTTTAATAAAGCATTGCTTTTTGATGAAAAAAAAATACAGTGGAAACCAAACAATGGCTTGATAAACATTATCCAAACTCTGCTCCATCGAGACAAATGGTAGAGAAGTGGATTGCTGAATTTAAATGTGGTCGTACCAGCACAAAAGATGCAGAGCGCAGTGGACGCCCAAATGAGGCTGTTATTCCAGAAAACATAAAAAAACTCCACAAATTGGTTATGAACGATCGCAAATTGAAGGTGCACGAAATAGCTGACATTGTAAAGGTAGCAGATGGTAGTGTTTTTACCATTTTACATGAACATTTGGGTATGCGAAAGCTCTGTGCAAATTGGGTGCTGCATGAGCTCACAGTCGACCAAAAACAACAACGAATCGATGCTTCGGAGTAGTTTTTGGCACTGTTAAACCGCAATAAAAGGGAATTCTATCGTAGATATGTGACAATGGATGAGACATGGCTTCACAATTACACACCAGAATCCAAAAGACAGTCAGCTGAGTGGACAGCAGTCGACGAACCGAATCCAAAGCGAGCAAAGACGCAACAGTCGGCCGGTAAGGTGATGGCGTCTGTATTTTGGGATACGAACGGAATAATATTCATCGACTATCTCCAAAAAGGAACCACCATCAACAGCGACTATTACTGTGAACTTTTGGATCGATTGAAGGCTGAAATCGCAAAGAAACGGCCACAATTGCAAAAGAAAAAAGTGTTGTTTCACCAAGATAATGCACCGTGTCACAGATCGATGAAAACGATGGCAAAATTGAATGAATTGGGCTTTGAATTGCTTACCCACCCACCATATTCTCCAGATTTAGCCCCCAGCGACTTTTTCCTGTTTTCAGATCTCAAGAAAATGCTTGCTGGAAAGAAATTTAAGTCCAATGATGAAGTAATCGCTGAAACTGAGGCCTATTTTGACGAGAAAGAGAAATCGTACTATAAAAGTGGTATAGAAAAGTTGGAAAATCGCTATACTCGTTGTATCGCCCTCGAAGGCAACTATGTTGAATAAAAAAATCGAGTTTTGTCAAAATGTTGTTTTTTCTTACTTATCCTACGGACTTATTGAATGACCAGTTATTGAAAATTTTATATTTTAACATCTGTACTAAATTTGAAACATATTGAAAAACAGGTTATTATTGAGAATAAGGATTGGAGATTCCAACGATCGAAGATTGTGATTTACTTTCAACATCTTAACACTAACATAAGAATGAGTCGATAATTAATAAATTTTTTTTCTATAAAAATCAAATACATTAAAAAAATGCTTTATTTTTTTTTGCCTCCAAATTGAAATATTTTTGATTATCAGAAAAGGGAAACATTTTTTCAATTATTTTATCGCGTGTAGTGTTATCCCGTAAAAAATACTGAGATCTTTGAGGTTCACTGGCCGCAGGAGGGATCGATTTTGATCGATTATGATCAATGTTGATCTACGGGTCTGACTACCCTGCGTACCCCAGTCCCTGCCATTGACATATGAGTTAGCGTGAGATATCACATACCACTGGCAATGGCAGGAGATGTCATTAGCCAAGATGATATCTTAGGGTGCTGGCGGACGAAC
The DNA here is from genome assembly GCA_963693315.1 of Diogma glabrata. Lineage (NCBI taxonomy): Eukaryota > Metazoa > Arthropoda > Insecta > Diptera > Cylindrotomidae > Diogma > Diogma glabrata. The sequence continues at coordinate 20,247,555 of OY856186.1, read as the reverse complement.
TTTAATTAGTCAACGGCAGCACTTCCAGTCTTAGCTGGGCAGCGTTCCGCAGCGGTACCGCTCATTAGCTCTTCCGAGGAATCGAACCAACACGTAGTTATGTGTGGGCTTTGTGCCTCGATTGAGGTGGTGGGCGGTGCGTCTGGGGTGCGCTGCATCAGCTGGATTATTGGCATTTAGTTTTTTTTTGTTTTCTGCAAATTTCTCACAATTTGTTTTTCACTTATTATTTTGTTATTATTTCTTCATCTTATCATGAAATATTGGCATATGTCATGTTTTGTAGTATGATAGGATTTTTTACTAAGTTATGCATTTTAAAATAAAACATAAAAAAATAAAATAAACATTTTGATATATATATGGCAGTACAACCGAAAAAAAATAAGTCTGCAAGTGGTAAAGCAAATTTGCGCAATCCACCCGCCCATAAAGCGGCATGTTCACGGAATTTGCAGGGACAAAACATATATGAATCAATAAAAAATTTTAAAATACATGTTCAAAACATCTGCGGATTAAACGCTAACCATGACCACGTGCAACATCATCTTGAGCACGACAAACCGAACATTCTATTCCTTACAGAAATACAAGTTTCTGAAAATTTTCTCTTTATAGAATCGCTTAATTCCAAATATAGGCTCGAATCAGCTTTCAAACTCCATCAGGGCGTATGCGCATTCATTCATGAGAGTGTTGCGTACACGCGCTTTCCAAATTTTGAACTACACGGTGACGGCTTCAATACAATGGTTTTAAAGATTTGTCTTCCAGAAATGACTTTTTTTACGATAGCTTTATACCGGTCTCCCAACAAACGTAACCCAAACTTTTTTAGTATACTGACAAAAATTATGGACGAGATTAGAGCAAAGTCCCCCAATTGTGAAGTTATCGTTACCGGTGACTTCAACGTCCACAACAAATCATGGTTGGAATTCTCCAAACCGACCGACGATGTTGACAATAGTGGAAAACTGGCAGAAATTTTTGCCGCGTCTCAGGGCCTATTCCAAATTGTTAAAAGCCCGACTTTCACTCCCCGTAATGGCGGTGATAATAGTTTTCTACTAGATCTCTATCTTACCACAATGCCAGATATTACGAGTGTCGATGTTGCGAAAGGTAGTATTGGAAATTCTGATCATTATTTAATCTCATCAGTTATCAAAACTGATTTACTTAAAACTACAACTCCCAAGCCCCGTAAAATATTTCACTACTCAAAAATGGATAAGAGTGGTCTTCAAAATTTTTTTCCATGGTTTCCCTTTCGACCGTCATTGTTTTTACACTGACAATGTAAATGTTTCTGCTCAAAACTTTACAGAAACCATCCAATTTGCTATCAATAAATTTGTCCCTTTCTCCATAGTAAAACCCAAACAAAAATACTTGTATTCGAAAGCTGCCAAAACGGCACTTAGAAACAAACGTAGATCATTTAATATTTGGATTCATAACAAAACTCCCACTAATCGATCCCAATATCTAAAGGCCAACAAAATATCTAATCAGATTATCTCAAACGAAAAGTCCGAAATTGACAGAGCGAAAGCCTCAAAACTTACGTCTATGTCTGTTTCTGACAAGAGTTTCTACAGTGCCATTAATTCTTTAAATTCTAGTACAAAATTTTCTATTCCCCCTATTATTGATGGTGATTTAATCGTCAATGATCCCGCAAGAAAAGCTAACTTGTTCGCTGAACGCTTTGCTCTGAACTCCACTGTTTTGGAAACTCCTAAAGAAATACCCCAAATCCAGTCTTCAGGAGTTAATATGAATGAACTTCACTTGAAACCCAAAATAGTCGCTAAGCTTTTAAAGGGGTTAAACATCAACAAAGCATCAGGAATGGACAATATTCCACCCATTATTTTAAAAACCTTTTCCAAAGAACTTGCACCAACTTTAACTAAAATATTCTACCAATCCTACAAATCTGGTATATTTCCCTCGTGCTGGAAGTTGGCAAATGTCCAGCCCGTCCCCAAAAAGGGACCAAAATCCGTTATCTCAAATTATAGGCCAATAGCTTTACTATCGGTCCTATTCAAAGTCTATGAGCATTATATTAATACACATATTTCAAAATTTCTGGAAGAAAATCATTTAATATCCGACAGCCAATACGGTTTTCGAAACAAAAGATCAACTACCGATCTATTAAACTATGTAGCGCATTGTTGGAACAGCATACTTGATAAAGGTGGTGAAACATACGTTATCGCTTTAGACATGTCCAAGGCATTCGATTGAGTCTGGCATGCCAACTTAATCAACAAGCTCGTTGCGTACGGTTTTCATCCCAATGTTGTGAAGCTGATTCAAAATTTTCTATCCGACCGATACATTTCGGTAACCTTAGACCGATATTCTTCTGAGTCTAAACTAATTAACGCTGGTGTACCCCAAGGCTCAGTATTGTCCCCAACCCTATTTTTGATTTATATCAACGAATTGTTGAAAATCACCAGCAACCCAATAAATAGTTTTGCAGATGATAGTACTCTGCACAAGTCGTTCGAGCCCCTGCCTTCAAAAGGTAAAATGCACGAACGAATTAATCCTGCCCGGAGAGACGCTGCCATAAACGTGAACAAAGACCTGAATAAAGTCGCCGACTGGGGTGACCAAAACCTTGTCAATTTCAACTCCACCAAAACACAGCTGTTGATTGTTTCCAGATTAAAGACTGAGTTCCCCAAAGATATTTTATTAAGTATGTGTGATGAACCAATAGGTGAATGTAAAAACATTCGTTTATTGGGTGTCACAGTTTCAAATGACCTACTCTGGAACGATCATGTAATGGCGATGGCAAAAAGCGCGTCTAAAAAACTCGGTCTCCTAAATAGATGCAAAAAATTTTTCACTCCATACCAATTGCTCCATGTTTATAAAACCTATATTCGTCCCTGTATGGAGTACTGCTGTCAAGTTTGGGGTGCTGCCTCTGTTTCCATCTTGGCCCTCTTGGACTCTGTTCAAAAGCGAGCTATACGAATTGTAGGTGATCGAACTTTGACATCAAAACTTGATTCCCTACAACATCGTCGCACTGTTGCTGACCTCGTTGTTTTTTACAAATATCGTCATCAGCAGTGCTCAGATGAAATCAGCGGCATCATGCCTCAAACTTATTCTTACCCCCGTTCCACTCGGCGCAATGGTGACGCAACCAGTGAAACGGTAAAGATCCCGCGCTGTCATACTGGCAGATCGCAGAGAGACTTCTTTGTCCGAACTGCGTACAAATGGAATAGTTTGCCGGAACACTTAGTCTCAGGTGGCTTCAACCCACAGATGTTTAAAAAAAGCGTTAATCTACACCTCAGAACGCCAGTTGTTGTGGGACCCAGGTCTAGACCTAGGTCTTAAAAGGTATTTATGTGTTGTTGTGACACATATTCTAAACCAGTGATCGCAAATATGTGGCACGCGTGCCAGACCTGGTACGTTTGAAAATTTGTCTGGCACGGAAAGCATTTTGAAATTATGTCTAAAATTGTCTCTAAATTCGCGTTTTAGGAATCATAATAAAGAAAAGATTTTTTCAGATATTTTGTAATAGGTTAAATATTACTGTTAGTCCAGTAAAAGACGCACTGTTGAAAATTTTAGTCTAAAATTGATACTTTTTTAATACATTTTAATATGTATGCGAAAAATGGTATTGAATTTTATAAAGTGCAAAGTATTCTGAACTTCCCAATTTTACACCAAATAATATAAACTCAGGTAAAAGTACTGTTATTTCAATGTGCCGCGTCGCGTTTATCAATGTTTGGTATACAATTTATTTTCTAATCTTATAAAGTATGGAGATTTATAAATTGAAACTATATCATTTTTATATCCAACTAGTGTAATATGTTCAAGTTCCCAATTCTATACCAAATAATATAAACGGGGATAAAAATACAGTTAGTTACAATTTGCCGCGCAGCGTTTATATATGCTTGGTATTGAATTTATTTTCTAATCTTATAAAGTATGGAGATTTATAAATGGAAAATAACCATTTTTATACTAAATTAGTATACGATGAGAAAAACTACCGTTATTTTTATTGCGTTAAACGCGTTTGGTATAGAAATTGAATCAAATTTCATTTCTGAACAAAGGTGTGTGCAGTCATATTGAAAATAAAAGCGGAATTTTTATTACATTTTTGCATGGCATAAATGCACGCGTAGTGCAAGTAAATAAATTCGGGGATTCAACCAGCACTGCGGATTTGAATTACTTCGATTTTCTATATCTTTTAATTCAACAGGAAGAGCGTTAAAAATCAGTAATCCTTTATAGAGAGGAGAGCTTTGGCCACTTGTAGTTCTAAAAAATTCAATATAGAAATCAATGTTTGATCTAGTTGGGTAGTCGTGAATATCGCTAACTTGACGTAAAGAAAAATTATTCTTTAACATATTGTTTTTAATTTTAAATAACAGAACAGCCAATTCATAATCTACGAGCTTACGAATAGGAAGAATATTTTCATTATAGAGCAGACGTGTTGGATATTCATATGGTAGAAGTTTTATGTTTCTAATACTTTTATTAATTAAAATATGAATTTCATGAAGTCTATACTCCGCCCTTGATCCCCAGATTGGAAGCAAATATCTAACATGACTCAGTATATGCGCATGGAAGATTAGGTATTTTATCTTTAGAGGTAATATATTGGCCATTTTGTATAAAATAAAATTTACTATTTTTATTTTATTTTTAATTTTGTCAATATGTTTGCAACAGTTGAGATCAACATCAATAGTTAATCCCAAATAGACAATTTCAAAAACTCTTTCAATTGGCTGGTCATTCATAAATAGTCTAAAATCTCTAAATATGTCCATGTCTTTGTTTTTTGTTTCAAAAATTAAAAATTTAGTTTTACAAGTATTTAGTTTTAAATGGTTGTCTACAGCCCACTCACTAATTGTATTTAGATCAAATTGGATCTTTAATCTCAAATCACTAACTGTTTTTTCAGTGAATATAATTGCCATGTCATCGGCAAACATTATGACTTTACCACAAAGACCTAGACTAAATGCATCGTTGACATAAATATTAAAAAGGAGAGGTCCCAGTAGGGAGCCTTGGGGAACCCCATATTTGATTGTTTCTTCCTCACCTATTGTAAAATTGATTTTTACGGCTTGTTTTCTATTTAACAAATAACTAGCAAAGAGTTTGAGATAAACGCCATGGACTTCAATGTCAAATAACTTCTTCAATAGAACTTTATGACTTACTGAGTCAAAGGCCTTTTGCAGATCAACAAACATACACGCAACGTGCAGTTTTTTATCTATACCAGATTGTATGTCAGAAATAATTTCAGATGTTGCAGAAAGGGTACTAGATTGGTTACAGAAACCAAATTGTCTATTGCTGATAATATTACTTGATCTACGGTCTACGATCACGGTCTATTATCTACGATAATATTCCTTGATCTACAATCTACCAATACCATTTCTTTATGGATTTATATAAATACCATTTTTTACCAATTTCATACCAATATTTTCAACCGTGCGGTGAAAATGGTAGGGAGCCTACGAATTCTTTATATCAGCATCGATTTGCCTGAAATGCTCAAATCAATTTGCCTGAAAAATTCAAATTAAGCTTAACACACCCTCCATTTCAAAATTTACCCTGTGCGCTTTTATGTTTAGGGGCGAAAACTACCCGTTATTGTCAATACTTATTAAGCTACAAATTAAATCTTAACAGATCGAAATAAAGATCAAAACTACATATATCAACCCTTAAAACCACCCACAATTATGATTACATTAAAAAAAGTTATTACGGGCGACAATAGTAGTTTGTGCTACAAGTTTTGAAATGAAGATTTTTTCAGCACTAGTCCTAAGGTTGGAAAATTAGGACGTGTGCTGAAAAAAATTCATTTCAAAACGAGTTGCACACTACGTTTTCTGCACTTGAGTAGCACAATAGACAATAAATAAAAAAAAATTACAAAAAATCACTACAAAAAAACTACGCGAAGTATTGATCGATCAACAATGCCTTGATAATATGCAAGTTGAATTATATGCAAGAAAAAAACATCATTTGTTCTTGGTTGTTCCCACACTACAAACGTGTTTTCATATCACGTGTATTTTATTGAGAAACTGCAAAAAATGAGCCCAGGGGAGGATTCCGATTTGGAAGGAGCAGCAGTAAGAGCTTTGCAAGGTTTATTGCTGATAATATCCATAGAAAAATACGAAAAAATGTATCGAGCGTTCAAACAATGGTGCAGTGAAAAAAAATTAAAGTGATTGAGGAAAATAAGTTGCTTGCTTATTTTGATACCGAGATGAAATAATTCCAATCGTCAACTATATGGAGCATTTACTCAATGTTAAAATCTACGTTGAACGTGAAGGACAACATCGATATCTCAAAATTTAACAATTTGCTAGCTCTTTTGAAGCGTAAAAATGACAATCATTTTGCGAAGAAATCAAGAATCTTCACCATTGAAGAAATCTACAAATTCCTGAAGGACGCTCCCGACGATGTTTATTTGGCTACAAAGGTAAAATTTGCTGATAATTTTTTTGTTTCATTTTCCTAATCTCACAATTTTCAGGTGGCCCTTATTGTCGGTGTCTATGGTGCTTGTCGACGAAGCGAATTATTGAATTTGAACGCAAAGGATGTCGAATACATGGACAATGGCATTAAAATTACCGTACCGAAAACGAAAACCAAAATCATTCGACAGTTTGTCATCAACGAACGAAGTGATCGGGACGTAAATTTGGTTGACATTTTCAAGATGTATTCAGGACTACGTCCCCATGGCGGTACCACAGACAGATTCTTTTTGGTTTTTCTTAAAGGCAGATGCATCAAACAGCCGATCGGCATTAACACGATTGGAGGCTATCCGAAAACAATTACAATTTTCTTGAATCTTTCGTCACCGGGTGAGTACGCTGGTCATTGCTTCCGTCGATCATCTGCATCCTTGTTGGCAGATTCGGGTGTGTTTTTAACTACAATTAAGCAACATAGTGGTTGAGTGCAGTAGTCTGATAAGGGTGCAGCAAAATACATTCAACATTCGCTCAACAATAAACGTAAAATTGCTGACAGCATCATGGGTTCGAAAATTGTTAGACCTGATAACGTTTCAACAACTTCATCAACCACTGCTCAAGCCAGTGAATCAATCATTGAAAATGGCAATGTTTCAGCCGGTACAAACAAACTTGAAATAGTGGTTGGAGAGCCTTTGCCACAACCACCGATTCCTGGAGGATATTCATTTAATAACTTGCATAATTGCTCTTTGTAATTTGGTCAAAAGTAATATTTTCATTCATTTCTACTTTAGTAATAAAAATGTTTAGCAACACAAACGTACCGTTTCGTCTTTTAAATTGGCAGCAGTGCGGAAATGAAAAAGCAGTGCGGAAATGAAAAAGCCGTACTGAAATGAAAAATCAGTGCTGAAATAACTCACTTTTCCGCACTCAAACGAGTTTCGATATATGTCGTATTGTGGTACTCCAGTGCAGAAATTTATTTTCTTTTTTAATTTAACTACATTAAATTTAAATGTTTTTTCATTCATATTTAGCACATGGAATCCTCATGAGAACTATAATGACTGTCAATCTCCTCCTTTTCTTGATCTAAACGGAGCACTATTATGACAGATTTTGACGGAGCATCCACTACAAGTTGCGTTGCATAAAAGCCCAACTTTTCGACAGATACATAATGCACCACATCCTTTTTTGCAATTACAGAAAATCATTTTTAAAAGGTTTTCCGGGTTTTTTGCATTCTGATGGGCTGCAAAGATAATTCTTATGTATTCTTATGAGGTAAAATTTTGTGAAAGACGGTTTATTTCTACCACCTTCATACTTTGTTCATAATAACTATCAAATACAACAGTAATATTATCACCGAAATTTCTTCTCAAATAATTAATAGATTTATTCCCGGAAAAAGCTGCTGTAAATGTGCCATTTAATTTTATACAAAAGCATATTTCAAAAAAGGTTTATTAAAATACCTGAAAATATTTTTAAACATCTAAAATTTGATCTTCATGCGGTTGAAGTGTTTGCATTGGCAGTTGATGAGAGTACAGACATTAACTCCAATGCCAGACTGGCAATTTCTTTGCGTTATGCTACAGTTTTGCAAATACGACAAACTGCTAAAACTTTGCAGAAACGAATTTTTATTTACACATTTTACGTTAGTGAAATGGTCTCCCTCGACGCTAACACGTCTCGTGAACAAAATGTCACTCACGAAAAAGCAACGTTTTCATCTCTTGTAGCAAAATGTACTATCTCATAATTGGATTGGCACGCGAAAATAGCGATTATTAGATAAAAAATTGTTTCGGCACGCCAATAAAATTCAGTTGCGAACCCTGTTCTAAACCCTATTACACAACACATTTTATTAAAAAAAAAAAAAAAAAAAATTGTTTTAGCGTCCGAAAACCGTGATAGAAATTACTCCTGTAGTTCGATATCTCCTGAAGACGCATATGAAAATTTCAAACGTGATTGATTTTTTTCAACCAAATTTCTGTTGTGAAGGTACAACTAACGGTTGCATCAATTATGGAAGATGTAGATGACCGGCTGGGCCAATTATGGAAGAACAGAATTTCATCAGATGAGTAGAAATATCTTTTGTTATAATTGTAGGAGTGCATTACTCACTCCTTGTGGTCCCCTTTTCTTGGTGATGTTGTATCTCGTTTAGTTCAGAGAAAACAAGTTAGTTTCTTTTGGTGGATTTTATTTATTAAACACTTTTTTGAATGGTTTTTCTTTTAGAAAAGTGATTTTTTCACTAGTTTGATTGTAATATAAATTTTATTTGATGGAACACTTTTAATTTGTATTTGATTGAACCCTTTTTTGTTTAAACATAAATTTTTCTAGGAAATATTTTAGTTTGCACTCAATTTCATTTTAATATAGACTTTTCGTGAATCTATTTTTATAGGAACACTTTGTTTGGAAATATTTGATTTGTTATTAATTTAATTTATGTTATGGAACACTTTAGGAAAAATTTAATTTAATTTTTAATTAAAATTCTAATTTAATTTATTTTATAGAATACTTTAAAAAAAATATATTATTTGAACTTAATTTCACTTGTTTGGGATTTTTTTTCGTCATAGCCCCCGAACTTACTACGTCCCGGTTTCGTTAGTTGAAATAGACGCTTTTGGTCCGAACTCTGACGGTTCAGAGTCCGGCCGTTACGACCGTTAAGGATCGCGTATTTTTAGTAACTCACTCTTGAATGTTACAAATTTTCTACTATATATAGAAAATTTGTTAACATTCAATTAACATTCAAATTTATAAGTAATAAAAAATATTATTACTTCTTCAGCATTTTGTTTATATTTTAGTTAATTTTTTATTGAAAAATAGAAAATTGGTTGTTTCGGTTTACATTAATTTCCTGTCACAAGCGGGAATTTAGGAATGCACACATTCTGTTACAATATTTGTAACTATGGATTATGTTTGGACAACCTAAACTAAAATAAAAAATGTAACATATTTAAAAATTATGAGTAATTATACTTAGCCTTTTCTTATTGTTGAACTGATGATGACATAGTCACAAATAAATTTATAAAAAATTAAAAACAGGAAATTAGAAAATTAAATTGTAAAAACTTTCTCTTTTTCATCGACCATCATCAAGATCGGACACAATAAATTGTTATTATTTCGTTTGTTAAATAAATTAAAAGATTTTAAGTTGAAGTGTTAAGTTTTTTTTATTAATCAAATTTTGTACAAGTTTTGCTAAATACGAATTGTTGGTAATACTCCGGATCCAGCCGCAGTTTATTCATGGTCCTTCGAGCCGGATTTCCATTGTATTCAACACAGTTCCAGAAGAAAATTTGAAGAAATTTGTGAATAGTTTCAACAATTTGAGTGATTTCGCCAAGCCAAGCCACAGTTTCGCGCTCGATAAGTATAACCCTTTATAATATTAATCATCTGGAATAAATAAAATAAAATTTTAAATAAAATAAAGAATATATTACATTTGTGATCGTTTATAGAAAATTTAATATAATTTGTGATTGTCTAGACAATTTAATTTATCTGTGAATATTTTCTGAGGTTATATATATATTTTTTTGAAGAACCTTTATTTCGGGTGATACATTTCTGTGATTATAGACATTGTTGAATAAAATTTAATTGATTTCGTAAATCTTTAATTATATTTATTAAAAGTAAATGAAAATGAATGCGCTGAAAAGAAGACACACGATTTTAAAGGGTCAAATTACTAGGTTAGTTACCTTTGCGGACCAAATTAATGAAGAAACGTTGATTGAGGATGTTAAGAATCGGTTAGCTCGGGCCAACGATTTATTAAAAGAATTTATTGAAAATGAAGATAAAATATTTGAACTAGATGAAATAGTAGAGTCAGAAATGGAACTTTTTGAGAATAAATACTATCATGTGGTTGCAACATTAAACACATGGCTCCGAAAATCTAATCTACATGATCGAACTTTGAATGAAGCAGCAGGTAGTCAGACCAATAACGAAGTTTAAAAGGGTGGGTCTTATTTTAAGCTGCTTCGTTGTCAAATTCCGATATTTGAGGGAAAATATAGAGATTGGACGTCATTTTATGATTTGTTTAATTCGTGTGTTCGCGAAAATCAATGATTATCCGCTGTACAGAAGTTTCAGTATTTGAAAAGTGTACTTCGTGGAGAAGCTGAAGCTCTAGTTAAAACTTTTTCAATCACTGAAGCAAATTACATAGAAGCTTTTCAAATGTTGTGCGATATGATCGTAAAAAGTACATAGTGTCTGAATACATTGAAACATTAATTGCACAGCCTCCAATTAGAAACTTAACTCCAAATCAAATGCGAAAACTTTCAAATACGACAGAAGAAGTAATACGCGGTCTCAAAGCTCTTGGAAATCAGGCCGAGACACGTGATCCATGGGTTATTTTTATTGTCACCGAGAAATTTGATGATGAAACAAAACAACTGTGGGCGAGGGAAATGGGGAGTACAGCCTTTCCAACTATAAATGATTTAACTAAATTTTTAACCACACGCGGAGATACGCTTGAAGATGTTATGGTTTGCCAAAAAAAATCTCAACCAAAGTACAACAGTACTAACAAATCAATTAAATCAATGCATGTTTCCTCCGATATTGTCTGCCCTACTTGCTCCAATTCCCATAAAATTTACGAATGCGAGAAATTCCGTGAAATGAAAATTAATGAAAGGAGGGATCTAATAAAGCAGCTAGGTAGATGTTTTAACTGTTTGAGTGAGACGCACAAGGTGTTCAGGTGTAAGGTAAATCGAAGATGTCAAATTTGTAGGCGTAGGCACCATACACTATTGCATTCAGATGAAGAGAATGTACCTAAATCCACCTCTAGTGTTTCCATTTCGTCTCCCTCTATCGATACCAATGAAAAATCAAATCATGAACCTTCAACCTCTAATAATGTATCGTCGGCGTTACACAGTCCTCTCATATCAGGACAATCTATTGTAGATATTCCAGCTGGTCTGCTCCCAACTGCAGTGGTCAAAATTAGAGACAACATGGGACAATACCAACGTTGTAGAGTGCTGATAGATTCCGGTTCACAATTAACGTTTATTTCTGAAGCATGTATCTAAAGGCTCCGATTGCCCAGAGTTCATGCGAAGTTAGCCGTAAAGGAAGTTTCGTCGGTTTCTGCTGCTGTAACTAGAGGTTTAACAGAAATTCACATGAGTTCTAGATTTGATTCAACTCATTTCGTCGAAACTAAGGCATTGGTACTATCCACAGTTACATCGCAACTTCCAACGGTGGAGTTTGATATTCCAAATTGGTCTAAATTAGATGGTTTGCAGTTGGCTGACCCCACATTTAACATCCCGGTGCAAATTGATGTTTTACTCACTGTTAATCAGTTTTTAAAAATTCTTCAACCAGGACAGGTGTTAAATGAAGCTGAGAATCCCATTGCTCAAAAAACGATATTTGGTTGGGTCATTGCTGGGGAAGTTCCTTACAATTTAAAAATCGAAAATTACACTGTCCAGCAATCCGATGTCGATCTTGATAAGTCGTTGCGAATGTTCTGGGAGATAGAAGAGATTCCAAGAATCGAAAAATTTACCGAAGAGGAAGAGTTGTGTGAAAAACATTTCAAGGAAAATGTGTTTCGAGATTCAAATGGTAGATTTGTTGTTCGCCTACCGTTTAAGAATTTGAGATTGACTTAGGCGAATCTAATTGGTTGGCAATCAAGCGATTAAAAACAATGATGAGTCGTTTTGAGAAAAATCTTGATCTACGGGATTCATATATTTCATTCATGAGAGAGTATGAGTTTCTCAATCATATGGAAATTATTCCAGAGCATGAAGTTGAAATCACCCCAGAAAAAACTTTCTATCTGCCGCATCATGGGGTAATGAAACATACAAGTACAACTACAAAGCTGCGCGTTGTATTTGATGGGTCAGCAAAATCGTCATCAGGCAAAAGTTTGAATGAATATCTAATGATTGGTCCGACTATTCAAAAATCACTAATAAATATATTGCAAAGGCTTAGAACTCATAAAATTGTATTTACAGCGGACGTAGAGAAAATGCACCGCCAGGTATTAATAGATGGACAAGACACAGATTTCCAGCGAATTGTGTGGCAAGAGCAGCCTTCAGAACCCATTCGACATTATCGATTGTTGACCGTTACCTATGGAACAGCATGTGATCCATATTTAGCCACGAAAATCCTGCAACAGTTATCAGAAGATTCAAAATCAAGCCATCCAGAAGCATCTCAAGTTATAAGGGATGATTTTTATGTGGATGACTTAATGTCGGGAGCAAGTACATCCAAGGACGCTGAAATTCTGATTGATAAAGTACGAAATATTCTAAACACGGCAGGTTTCAAATTAAGAAAGTTTGCTTCCAATGACCCATCAATTTTAAATTCCATTCCCGAAGAATATAAAGAAATCAAGGACTCGTTATTGACCAAGGAAAGCCATTTAAAAATACTTGGCCTGGAATGGTATCCATCAAGGAACACATTTGGGTTTAAAATAATGTTAAAAGAAGATCAAGTTTTAACCAAACGTGGAATTTTATCCGAAGCATCAAAAATTTTTGATCCACTGGGATGGCTGGCTCCAACAATAGTTAGGATAAAAATTTTTATGTAACAACTCTGGATTTTGAAACTGGATTGGGATCAACCTTTACCATCGGAAACTGCAGATTATTGGACAAGTATCAGGCAGGACTTAAAAAATTTAGAATCTATTGAAATCCCGCGGTGGCTCCAAATAGAAGAAAGTTGTACTGAATTACATGGATTTGCAGACGCCTCGGAGTGTGCTTATGCTGCAGTCGTGTTTTGTAGATTGATAAAGGATGATGGGACGATAGCGGTGAATTTAATCACATCAAAGACGAAAGTTGCTCCCATCAAACAAATCTCCATCCCACGTCTGGAATTGTGTGCTGCAAACCTGCTTGCAAAATTATTGAGTGCAACAAAGGAAGCTCTAAATATTAAACATACTCACATATACGCCTGGACCGATTCTACGATCGTATTATCGTGGCTCTCTTCAGTTCCTCGAAGATGGAAGACTTTTATCGCGAATCGCACAACAGAAATTTTGGAAGTTTTATCCCGAAGCCAATGGAATGATGTATCATCAGAGGAAAATCCCGCGGATTGTGCGTCACGGGGAATAATGGCATGTGATCTGATCAATCACTCACTGTGGTGGCATGGACCAACTTGGCTTTGCGAAAATAAATCAAACTGGCCTTCACAATTTATAACAGAAGTAAATATCGACGAAACATTATTAGAAAGAAGAGATGTTGTAATTAAAACTCATCAAGCTGATATATCGCCAACAATAATTGAAATTCTTAACGCAAACATATCCAAATTTTCCACGATGGTTAGAGTTCAATCATGGGTACATCGCTTTGTTCATAATTGCCGTGAGGCATCCAGAACTTCCGTTCAATTTCCAGAAAATCTTACCTCGGCTGAATTGAAAAATTCCAGACTTGAAATCATAAAATGGATCCAAATGCAAGATTTTGAAGTCGAAATTACAACTGTTAAAAAAGGAAATTCATTATCCAGTTCGAGCAAATTGAAATCTTTAAATCCGATAATGGATGAAAGAGGTATACTACGTGTAGGAGGAAGAATACAAAATTCCTGGGCGCCTTTTGATGTCAAACATCCAATTATAATGTCTGGAAAAAGTATCGTTACTCAAAAAATCGTCGAAGAACTACATTTGAAGTACATGCATGCTGGGTCAACGTTACTTATAAATATCCTAAAACAAAGGTATTGGATTGTTGGGTGCCGAAACTTAGTACGACAAATTACTCACAAATGCGTTACTTGCGTCGTCATCGACAAGCTCCAGCACAACAAATTATGGGAGACCTTCCTGAAGCTAGAGTAACCTTCACCAGACCATTTTTGAAGACTGGGGTGGACTATGCCGGTCCCATTTCGCTGAAACTTTTGAAAGGAAGAGGTCAAAAAATGTTCAAGGGTTACATTTGTATTTTCGTATGCCTTAGTGTTAAGGCAGTTCACATGGAACTAGTTAGTGAGTTAACTACAGATGCATTTTTGGGAGCATTTCGGAGATTCATAGCGAGACGTGGCCTTTGCTCTGACATTTTTAGTGACAATGGTACTAATTTTGTTGGAGCTGATAGAACGTTAAAGGAATTTTATAAATTCATAAATGCTAATACTAATTCTATTTCAAACTCTCTTTTAAGCGAAAATATAACTTGGCATTTTAATCCACCCGGAGCGGCCCACTTCGGGGGGCTATGGGAGGCTGCAGTCAAATCTACTAAGTATCACATGAGACGAGTTATTGGCAATCAAATTCTTACCTATGAAGAAATGGTAACGCTTCTAACCCAGATAGAAGCTATATTAAATTCCAGACCATTGTGTGGCAATAATTCAACCGATGACATTGATGCTCTCACACCATCACACTTTTTAATAGGGCATTCCAGTACATTAATTCCTGAACCCGATTTGAAGCAAATAAAAATTTCCAAATTATCACGATGGCAAATGGTGCAAAATATGACTCAACATTTTTGGTCGCGATGGCATCGCGAATACTTAACAGCGTTGCAGCAACGTTCCAAATGGCAACTTAAAAAGGAGAATATACAAATTGACAGCATTGTACTAATCAAAGATGACAACTTACCTCCAAATAAATATTTACTTGGGCGAGTGATTGAAGTTCATGCAGGAAAGGATGCCTTGGTGCGTGTCCTCACGATAAAAACTAAAACTGGCATACTAAAGCGACCAATCCACAAGGTATGCATTCTACCAGTATGTTGAATTCGATGATTCATGGTGGCCGGGATGTTTGGACAACCTAAACTTAAATAAAAAATGTCACATATTTAAAAATTATGAGTAATTATACTTAGCCTTTTCTTATTGTTGAACTAAAGTATCCATCCGATCAGCTGATGATGACGTAGTCACAAATAAATTTATAAAAAATTAAAAACAGGAAATTAGAAAATTAAATTGTAAAAACTTTCTCTTTTTCATCGACCATCATCAAGATCGGACACAATAAATTGTTATTATTTCGTTTGTTAAATAAATTAAAAGATTTTAAGTTGAAGTGTTAAGTTTTTTTTATTAATCAAATTTTGTACAAGTTTTGCTAAATACGAATTGTTGGTAATACTCCGGATCCAGCCGCAGTTTATTCAGATTACAACAACAAGATTTTGGTATTTGATTTTTTATTTGCTTATTTTTAATTATAGTTATGGAAATTTTTTGTCTTATTGACAAGTTTCAATGAAAATTATTTGGTTTTTCGATTATTAGGGAGGCGAAGTGTGGAAACGTGAAACATTTGTTTTGTTGAATATAATGTCACATTGAAGCATTTGTTTATTGGAATTTTCAGTTGGCGTGTGCTGTGAAAAATTTTAAGGTTTGTGTTGCATTGTAACTATTTTCAATTAAGAATGTTTAGATTTGACTTTTATGTTGAATGAGATATTAAATTGTTTGTTTAGATAGGATATTGATTGAATTATGGATTTCGATTGGATTGAATACTTGGGTTGTTTGTTTGGATAAAATGTTGATTGGATTTTGGATTTACTAAGATGCTGGTAACTTACATTGTAGAAAGTTTAATTAAAGTTTATTTGGATTATATTGAATGTTTGGGTTGTTTGTTTGGATAAAATGTTGATTTGATTTTGGTTTTACTACGATGCTGGTAGCTTACATTGTAGTAAGTTTAATTAAAGTTTATTTAGATTATATTGAATGTTTGGTTACAATATTGATTGGATTCCAATGTGTCACATTGTTACTTGTTGGAATGGCGTTGGTACGCGATATGTAGTGGCTTCGGTGTAGATCCACTACACTGTCATTTCAAATGATTCCCTTGCTGTTGATATTTTCTCTCCTTTAAACGATGCTCTCCGGGCTTCTCTTTTAATTGTGCTTCCAATCTCATTCGATGGACCCTTTCCATGTGCAGTTGCAAAGAAATGCCATGCTGCAGATATTTTAAAACCAACAATATGTTTGCAAAGATTTATAAAATTCTTCTTATTGTTATATTGAGTTTCTGAGCCATCCGTAAAATATAAAATTATTTTAATACTTGGAATGGATCAATAACAATGTACTGGTCATTGCAGCAATGACCGAGTACTGGCAACCAGACTGGACCATTAAAAACGTATAAAATATTATTATATGTAAATTTAAATAAATTAAATACAAATAATCAAAATAAAATTGAAATGTACAATGAAAAAAAATTTAAAACTGATACCAACATTATCAATAATATCATAGTCTTTGAGCTGAGAAACGATTACTAAACTAAAGGTAAAACTATTCAATCTTTTTATTTCTAATATGTATATTACTTTAGTGTACTTAACAGAATGACATAGATCGGGCAATCTATGATCGCAGTACTGGCCCAATAACAATATCTAATTAATGCTAAACATTAACGGGCCATTGATACACCATATAAAGTAAAATGTACTGGCTATTTTCTATAAACCGTAGATCGGTCGATATATGGTTCCAGTAATGGCCCTATAAACATAACCAAGTACTGTTAAGGCCAATGTTTGGCCATGCAAAGGTAACTGTATACTGGCTCTTTTCTGTAAATTATAGATCGGCCGATGAATGGTTCTAGTGCTGGCCCAATAACAATTGCCATGTACCAGTGCTTGGCCGTATTTCAAAGTCTGGCAAACACTGTTTGGGTTTTGTTTGTTTGTAATATTATATTTGTTTCATTCCATTATGATTTTCATAGAAAAAATATTTATTAATAATAGTCTCATGCTTATGTTAGTGTTAAGATATTGAAAATAAATCACCATCTTCGGTCGTTGGAATCTGCAATTCCTATTTTCAATAATAACCTGTTTTTCAATATGTTTCAAATTTAGTACAGAGTTTAAAATATAAAATTTTCAATATATTAGATTCACATTTGGTAATGCATAATTAATTTGATGTAAAAACACTTTCATATACTAAACTTTAAAAAATCGTATAAAAAATCCAAATGCCATCTCTCACTTTTTATTTTTTAATTTTATAGCTGCATATGTTTACTTTAAAACTTGTGAGAAACAAAAAAAATGACGTTTTTTGATACATGAGTTTTGAAGTAAACCAAGGTTTAACCTGCCGCCTAGCGTAAAAGAGAAAAATTATTAATTTCCAACTTACACATTTCGATTACTCAACAGTTTTTCTCTTTATTTGCAAAAATATACGTAAATCGCATGAAATTTATGGGATCTATTAACAAAACATTGAATCCATTACCAAAACTACGTGAAAAAGCCTCAAAAATTCAACCACGCATACTCCGATCCAGAGTACTCAAAAAATACAATACCAACAATATTTCAAAATTTCAGATTTCTTAAAAATATTCTATTTTTTTTCAATGCACGTTTTCAAAATAATAGCCCTGTAATTTCGAGATTAACTATTACCGTTCAGTTTATATGTATGAAGAGCTTTGTTATTTTAACGATTAGGTTGAGGTTGAGTGAAAGGTTCATAAAGTGTTTTTCCAAGCTATTAACTGATTTTCCTGCCTTTTGTTTTATTAAACAAGAAATTTATTGACGAATAATAATCTGACTATCGAGGCCAAGTTTTCTGGTTCAAATCAAGCAGCTTGCCTGTTACATGATCCATTACGTCAAATTTATTTACGAAAATCAAAATAAGCGTCATTAGTGGATAAATTCTCTTCTTTTTAGGGTTCCAATTTTTTTTTTTTAATGAACCCGTTACTGCTGAGAGTACGGTGTCTGTCTGTCTGATACTATATAACATACAGATTTTATTTTCTTAGCGTATGGTGTGATATATCAACGTAACAAATTAAAATTAATAAAACATGTAATGTTGGGTATCAAAAACTAAATTATCACATAACCTTCACTTATCGAATCGGAAAATTATTACATAAAAACTAATGTTCAACATACCGATAATCATTGATTTTATGATACATCATCGAAGATCCAAAAATTCGATTTAAAATATGAAAAATATTTAAACATTCAGCATTAGATAGTGAAATCAAGTACATAAGCTTATCCATGTCATTACATTGGAAGTGACCAAATGGATGTCTAAGATGTCACCTACCAATTAGCAAACTTACTTCTCAATTTTCAGTTCTACCAGCTTAAGCTTCAATAAGTGAAAGCTTGTTAAATTTTACTAAAGTTTCGATAAAACTTCCACAGAGAAGCTCTTTCCACCACTGGAGTGAACGCTTATAAAATACTTCTATATTAAATATTAGAAGCTTTACTGAAACTTATCTACACAACTTTAGATAAAGCTTCCGATAAAGGTTATAGAAGTTATAGCTGTCATTAGGAAGTAGTTTCGGTTGTAAATTTTTAAAAATCTTATAGAAGCAGAGCTGTCATAGTCTAAAATTGCTTCAATATCAAAACTTTAGAAGTTTAACCGAGACTGTTTTCTTTAAATTTCTGAGGACCAAATTCCTCAAGAAGAAATTCGGCAATGAAGAGTTTCATAATTTAGTCACTCTGTTAAAATAATTTAGAGCAAATGGATGGTGTGATATATCATTACGTGTATTCTTATTGTTTTACATTTATATAACATTTTTAAAAAATAACTACGTTCATCACCACCTTAGTACGCATGTTGTTGTGACACCTATTGGAAATCCAATGACAACACTTTTTAATTTAAAAAAATGTATTGTTCAAATAGAGCTGTAAGTACACTAAAAGCTAATGATAAAAAAAATATAACTCCTTGATGTTGTTATACTTAAAACCTTTGAATCAATAAAACAAATAGAAAAAATATTTGTCAATATTACTACAGAACGTCTATTAAAAAGATACAAAATCTTTTAAGAACGTATATCTCAGATTATGATTTCATCGTTAGACAACCCAATGAAGTTACATGCCATATACCTTTTAATATTTAAGGTAAGCCCCTGAATTATACTATCTTTTCTACATCTAAATTAAAAAATTAAATCTTATAGAAGTCTTATAGAAGTCATTGTTATTCTAAATACTATCAAACATATTTATGTAGTTTCTTCTTAACATTTAAATTAGCCGATTGGATAGCGTGCTGGACAAACGATCAAAGTACCAGAGTTCGAATTTTGGTGGCGACCGTAATCAAAAACTTAAATTAAAGCACTATATAATTATAAATGTTGATGTTCAATGTATACACCTTATTGTATTTCTGATCTATTCGATAAAATTATCTTATCGTCCCTGATTCTATTGGTAGTAACACTATATAATAATAATATGACATAGTAATAACAATAATTACGTTAAAATTATAAGTTTTCTAAACATTGCTTAAAACAATCTATTAAAAGCATTTTACCGATTTTACAAAAAGCCTTACCGAAGTTATTTCTAAAGTCTTAAACAAATCATAGCTTCGTTAAAGGCGGGAAAATTTCCCCAAATGGCCTTTATCGAAACCACTGAGAAGTTTCAAAGAAACTATGAAGGAGGGGAAACTAGTTTCAGTAAAACTGTTAAGTTTTTTAAGAGAAGTTAGAATGCTAGTTGGGCTGGTATCGTTTTATTGGCCATACAGTTGTAATGTGTTTAATAGTTTGTTGTGCAGCTCCACAGTCACATTTAAAGGACTCTGAAATGTCCTACTTATAGAAAGAGTCAGCACAAGATCCGTATTTGTTCTTATTTGGGTTAGTGGTAGTCCAAATATGTCGTGCCAGATCAAAATCAGGCTGAGGAAAAGTCGGGTTATCAATAGAAAATGCCTGATGTGTTGAAATGAATGATGACCATAGTCTTCATGCAAGAATAAAGTGATGTTGTTGGTAACCTGCCCATGTCATGGACAATCGCATGTAGCCATCTGAGTGCTGGTGGAGAGATATTGCTAAACGAAAGAAAGTATAAGAACAGTAAACTTTTTGAGTGTATATTATTTTCATCCAAACTGGTGCTCCGTACTCAGCCACTTATTACACCAGAATTAGAGCAGTTATTCGGATGGTAGTTGAAGCAGCAGCCCATGTTGTGCTGGTAAGTTTTTGCAGTATATTATTTCTCGTTTTTAATTTCTTAGACGTTTTCTCTATGAGTTTATAGTTTAAAGGCTATTAGTCTAAGATCCGGCTGCAGGATTAGTGCGCTCATCGATTTTTTGCTAAAACCAAATTTTTATGTATATTTATAATTAGGAGAGTATATATCTACCAGGTTGCCTATCAAAATTTGGCCGCCAGTATTTTTAATTAACCCCTTAAGGTTTTATTTGTTTAAAAAAATTTATGTTTGGTTGAACTATTTGTTTGAAAAATTTTGTGCCGAAAATAATTCTTTTAAAAAAATGCTCCGATTTTCTTGAAACTTTGATGATCGTTAGCATAATAAAAAAAAACTAACATGTGTTTTTTATTTTTTTATTTTTTCACTAGTTCTAAGCTACAGGGTGGCTCGAACTTTTTTAAGAAACATGAAAGTTAAAAGTTAAATTGTGCTCGAACGGGTGAACCGATTTTAATAATTTTTTTTTGTTTGAAAGGTACTTTAGTTAGGTTTTTTAAAAGTACTATACTGATAAAAAAAAATTATATTTTATATTAGTTTTAAGTTTTCAAACCTTGCGATTTAAAAAAAAATCTTAATTTTTTGTTTTATTTTTTATGTTTGAAAGATTTATGTTACTGTAAATTTAGATTTACTAAAAACTAATGCAGGGATTTTATTGAACTTTTTTGTTTTAAAGGTATTAAATTTTAATACATAAAACATATAGTTTTATGTGTTAAAATAAATTATGTGTTTGAAATGATTACTTATTTATTTGAATTAAGTAATAACTATATCCCAGCTAGCACAAATTTGTAGCAATAGAGCTAATGTTACAAATAAAAGAGTCGCAAGATTAGATATGTAACGCAACTGTAGCTCCATTGCTACAGGAAAAGCAGAATTTACGGTATATTTTGATACAACTTTGGTCGCAATTAGACGACAAATGTGTTATAGCTATGTTTAAAATGTGCTGTTGTAACAAACTAAAGTTGCACGCAACAAGATGAAACAACGAATATTTTGGTTCATTTCAGTTGTATATTGTAATGTTTTAAAAATGTTTTTAATAAGTATTCCTTTACATAATTTTTATTGAAATAATTTCTAAGATTTATAAGTTAATTTCATGATTATTAGACCAAAATTTTATAACGGATGCCATTTGGTCAATGAATGTGGTTGTTTTACCTCTGGAAAATTTACGCGCCACCTAAAAATGGAAAATTCGGAAGATAATTGGAAAATTGGAAAATTTTCGAATTTTTACTACAACCATAAAATCCACAAATATATATCTAAATACATTTTGTAACGCTCCTAGGGTCATATTGAACCGTAAATTCTTAGAGGAAATAAATAATACTATAGAAAATCGCAGACTTTTCTCAAATAAAACCGCATGGTGTAGGAAATACATGGAACGACGAAAAATATGGCGAACATACAGCTTCAAGACAGATTGCTTCCAAAGTTCTTGAAACTAAATAAAAACCTTATTGCAGCGTCCTTGTTACTAGTTAGCTATCTAAAATTATAGTACTCGATCCGTTGTCTTTTTCTGTCATTGCAACTGTATAACAACCTCATTGTAGCGTCCTTGTTTTTTCTGTCATTGAAACTAAATAAAAACCTCGATGCAACATCGTTGTAACAGTAGTTTTAGGAAAATATGTTAGTCACATCAAGGTTGCTAGCTCGTTACTGGATTTGTAACAACCACAATAAAATAACATTTTTAAGATGCGCTACAAAAATAAAAGTTTTAATAACGTTAATTTAACTTAAACATAACTTCTGCCTTTGCAACTTTTATGAAACATTTTAACAACAAGTGTATTTTTCTGTAACAAAATAAGAACAGTATTGTAACTGAGCCGAATGATTTGTGGCCAATCGCTAAGTCAAAACTGTAATATAACCCATATGTAGTGATGTAAAAGTGTTTAATACAATTGTATAATACGCGGTATTATACGTAAAACACCGTATTGTCCAAAACGTTGTAAAATACAAGGTATTTTACTATACAAAATATTTTTTATTTTGATGGCGCGCGGCGTAGCAAACAGCCCTTTTACTAAAATTGCACGTGGATTATTAAAAAAATTTATAGCTGTGAATATATGTCTACTATTACATCTATAAGGTATAAACGACGCCGAGGAAATAAATTATTTGAACGCCTTGGTAATGTGCGTTTCTAAATAATTTTAAAATTTCTGTTGTACCAAGATAAGATTGTTCTAATAATAAAATATCCACAGAGCACAAATATCAACAATCGATTATAGTTGCTGAGAAGCAACCTTTCAGTAGCCCCGCTAACAGTTCATTGGAAATGGTAATGATCCAATCTGAATAAAAAATTTAAATACAGTAGCCGGTAGCGAATGAAGGTGAAATAAATTGAAACTAAGCATCAGGATAGTGTTCCATATAAATTAGAGCCAGATAATTTAATAGGTCTTATTAGCATTCGTATAATATATAGATAAAAATAAGGATAAGATATCCAAATTCAAATATTTAGAAAAGAAATGAATTAGTAATTCTAAATGATGATGGAAGTCATTTTTTTGTTATTCCATTCACATGTTATCTCGGCTATTACACTTTTGTACGGTATTTTATTTTGTATAAAACAATGTATAATACGCTGTATTATACAAAAAAAAATAAAATACGGTATTTTAACATCTCTACCCATATGTACAGATGTAAATTTACCGGTAAAATATTTTTATGGTAATTTTACCGTAAAATTACCGGTAAGATTGGTAAAATTGGTAAAATAGGTAAAATATAAAACTGGATCAAAAAATTAAATTATGGTTGCATTTTTAATTTATTTAAAATGTACGACTCTAACACAATTATTTCTATAGTTTATAAAAACATTATGCAAATCAAATATATTTTTATGGAGTTAAATATGCTTACTCGCAGAGTATTTATAGACAGGAATATACATAATCAGCATTGAAAAATTCTTTTATATCTAAAAAATGAACGAAAATCGGCTGTTGTTTATACTTAGCAGCGTACATCTTGAAAACGGACAACACGTTGTTTGCACATATGTAAAAATGAAACAAATCCTGGACCAACTGGCTACAACGATGACTGCTTTCTTCACTGTTATGTCGAAGTTATGCGTTTGTAAGGCCAATACTATATTCGAAAATGTTTACGTATTGGTACTTATTACACATGGAATGGAAATATAAAAACCATTGAATGGCACCAGAAAACCAAGCATAATCATTGAAGCTTAATATATGTTCAAACTATATGCGATGCATCCCTACATAAATGCTACTTTCATCGCATGTTGTTGGAAAATGAGTCCGGTTCAACGTTTTTTCAGTATTGATAATTGTCAACGGCATTAAATGTGTGGCGTGTCACTCCACATATATGCCACAACCGACGATGGGATAGATACATTAATTACGCGGGCAGCAATCAAAATCTAACTCGTGCATTGTTTCATTCATGGGAACAATATAAAAGGCAAATGGCTAAAAAAAAATTTTTCTCAAACTCGAAACAAAAATTTACAATGAAGGGCTGTTAATGCTCCGTTGCGTTGTGTAATCTTAACAGTTTGAGAATTCTATCGATCTGCTGCTGCCGCTGCTGTAAAGTAAAATTGCAACGCAAACCAAATTACTTTCAAATTATTTCCAAATATTCTAACTTACTATATAAGAATCACGATTTGTGAGAAAACGAACTATACTTGCGGCCAACAATAAAGACATCTACGAACTTCACGAAATTATTAAATCTAACATTCAAAGCGAAGAAATAATATAGAAATCCGTCTATGCCGCAACTGCTATGGAGCCAAATGAAGCATTTTGTTTTTCCAACAGAATGTTTTTAATTCACTCGATCTGTCACACCCCGTACTGCAATTGAAAAACAGTTCACCGCAGTGTATCGATGAAATGCATAAGATTTACTCTTTTATTCGTATCAATTGCTCGCCAGTAGGTACTGCACAAAGACTAACTTTGCTGGAATCAATAACCTTGGATGGCCTCAATCTACACCAGTTTAAAAAAGTGTTCAATACCTCAGATGCATTTTGGACTAAGATCTAGGTTTTCAGAGGCATCTTGTTATGATAAATATTCTTGTTGTTGTAATAAATATTCGATAATTCCACAAAAAAGCACAAACTTTGATTTTTATTAAATAAAGGTTAATAAAATTTTATTGCAATTTTACCAATTTTACCAAGCCTATGTAATATTACGTAATATTACCAATTTTACCGGTAATTTTACCATGGGTAATATTACCTTTACATCTGTACCCATATGTGACTAAATTTATTCCAAAAAACTGAATTGCAACCGAATTGTAACTTATTTATGTTCAAATCGAAATCTGTGCTAGCTAAGATATATGAGGCATTCTTTGCAACTCGCAGACCCCCTGCTCTTCAGAAAGATTTAGGTTTTCAGAAGGTTTATCGGCAAAAATTGTAGCTTATTGTCTCTTGTTTCCAATGTCGTGTGCCCTTTTTCAAAATTCAAAATGGTGGAATAAATATGGCGGATATAGGCTTACGGCCTCATTCTGAAAGTATAGCAATTTAGAATTGCCAGCACAAATTTTAAATATCAACATATGCGTTCTTGGACGAAGAATGTTGGTAGTTTATTTATTTTTATTTATTTATTTTTATCTATTTTTATTTATTTATTTATTTATTTATTTATTTTTTTTTTATTTACTTACTTGCCTACTTACTTGCGTATTTATTTAGTTATTTATTTATTTATTTATTTATTTATTTATTTATTTATTTATTTATTGATTTATTTTTTTATTTATTTAGTTATTAATTAATTTATTTACTTTTTTATTTATTTATTTATTTATTTATTTATTTATTTTTATTTTTTTTATTTATTTATTTATTTTTATATATTTTTATTTGTTTTTATTTATTTTTATTTATTTTAATAATTTTTATTTATTTTTATTTATTTTAATAATTTTTATTTATTTTTATTCATTTATTTATTTTTATTTATTTATTTATATATTTTAATTTTTTTCATTTATGTTATTTATTTTTATTTTTTTATTTTTTTATTTATTTTTATTTATTTTTATTTATTTTTATTTATTTATATTTATTTTTATTTATTTTTATTTATTTATTTATTTATTAATTTATTTATTTATTTTTCTATTCATTTATTTATTTATTTACTTATTTATTTATTTATTTTTATTTTTTTATTTATTTATTTATTTTTATATATTTTTATTTATTTTTATTTATTTATTTATTTTTATTTATTTTTATTTATTTTTATTTATTTTAATAATTTTTATCTATTTTTATTGATTTTTTTTTCATTTATTTATTTTTATTTATTTATTTATATATATTTATTTTTTTTATTTATTTATTTATTAATTTATTTATTTATTTTTTTATTTATTCATTTATTTATTTATTTTGAAGTTTTTTGTAGAAAATTATTTTTTAAAAAAATCGGCTAATATATACCGAAAGATTGTTATGGAAATTATAAACAAAACTTCTATAATTTCCAAAAAACATCTCCACAGTGCAATTTTCCAGGTTTTTTGTAAAAAGTTAATGAATATTCTAAATTATGGAACAAAATATAAAAACGGGAGATCTGTTATTTGTTTTTTTTTTATTTTATATTTTTATATTTACGAGCCGCCATTTTGAATAAAAAATTTAACACCACTCGGAAGTTGAAACTACTTATAATTATCAACATTCTAAGTAAAACAACACATCTGTTGATATTTTAAATTTGTGTTGGTAGCCAAATTTCTATACTTTCAGAGTGAGGCCGTAAGCCTGTAGCTGCCATATTGATTCCACCATTTTATATATATATATATTTATGAAAGAGAGGAAAACGATACTTTTTGAAATCACCATGTTTGAACAAATAAAATTTTAAAAAATCATCTAAAAATATGAATATTTTTTGTTAAAGTAATATTTTCATAAGGCGTCACTATGTACCTTTTAAACAAAAAAAAATTCATTAAAATCGGTTCATTCGTTCGATCACAATTTTGATATGAAGTCAAGTGATTCCATGAATTTAATTTATTTTGTTATCACGAGTCTAACTCGGGATTGTGTTAGAAAGTAAAATAAATTTCTACGAGTCAAACTCGTGATTGTTTCACAAAGCAAAATAAATGTCCACGAGTCAGACTCGTGATTGATGCACAAGGGGTTAAATTATTTTTAATTGATTTTTGGGAAAAAATTTCGTTCACTTGTTTTTTAAATAAAATATCGTCTACATCACGGCAATTTATATAAAGATTCTAAAAATTCACGGTTGCCGTTGCGCACCTGGCCGCACCTCTTCGCAGCCAGGTGTAAACAAGTATGATTTCGATACATTTATACGTTCATAACGTACATTGATTAATTCTATATCAAATTAAAGCTAATTTTTTTCTATTTATTATCATATATGGTTGCCTAATTAAATCCGGCCGCAAATAAGGGTTGCTGGCTGTTAAAGATAAATATTTAAGGTAGAGTGAAAGAGAGCTAGCGCGTAACATCATTTGTCAGACGAGGATAGCGATTGCCAGCTGTGCGACGCTCTTAAGCCATTGCGCATGCGTCGAATGTTAGTGTTCTCAACCACCGGGGAGTAATAGAGACGACTTAATAAATACTCCAAAAAAATTGTCCTCCTTTTCAAAATGACAAATTTAAAAATTACAACAAAAAATGGTAGAATCCTAGTTTGTCCCCCCAAATAAATTTGCGTTTTTTTTCAGATAAATAGAAAGATTAGGTCCTCTGCATCCTAATTATGAAAAAAAAAATTTGCGGAAATGAGGGGGTCAAAAGTTATAAAGGATCAAACTTTCAATTTTACCTTGGTCCCCCCTTTGGTTTTTTTATTTATTATTTATTTATATGTTATCACACACTAAAATATTAAAATTTAAAAAAATACCTTGGTCTCCCCTTTGAGTTTTTAGAAGTAACTTGATTTGATTTTTGATTTTTTTTTTGCCCTTTGCATATTTTTGATTAAAAGTGAGAGGGCGCTACACGGCATTGAACTGAACAATATATATAAATCCCAATTTGTCAGACTGTGTAATATGCTGCACTGATATCGATGAATACTGTTTTTAATTGTTTTTGATATTAAGCTTCAAAATAGAATGTTGAAGTGAGCAGTTGGACGAAAACCAGCTTATTCGGCTAGGACCTAATACCTGTATGCATATTAGACATGACCTAACTTATGAAGTTGTTATTTTCATCCCTCCTACCGATTAATTATGTTCCTTTTGATTCGAAAATGAAGTGTATGCAGCTTTACTGAAATCGGAAAATAATTACCCAACGCGCAGTGGCGTCGAAGATAAGAAAATTAGCAGAATAATAGGATTTTTTATGTTTATCAGATATAATCATCTTAAAATATAATATATCTCATAATTTCGATTTTTTATTAAAAGCTAATTACTTTACGATTCCAACGAGCCTAAGTATGTAGAAATTGATTTTAGGAAAGCGTTTTTATCGAATTTCTTCTTCTTAAATCCAGAAAAAAAAAATTCTGCGAAAATTCAGAAAAAATAAATTTTTATGTTAGATTTAGACTTTGTTTGAGTAACACAAATTTTTATTTTGGGATACATTGCTAGCAGAATTAACTGGACATGGTAAAGTAGATCGTTTGCCAACCATAATAACATTGGGTAATATTGAGAAGTTATTAACGTTTCCATTATGCGAAGAAGGGAGCGGCTTATCGATTGCGAATGCAATATATGAATGCCTTGAAGAGTGGAATCTTACTGATAAAGTCGAAGCCATATGTTACGACACGACATCAAGTAACGCTGGACCAGAAAAAGGTGGAAAAAAAGATTGGCCACAACTTGATTCGATTCCCATGTTGTCATCACATACAGGAGATTAAACTACGGGCTGTTTATGATCTCAAATTTGGAAAGACCACAGCACCCGATGTTTATCTGTTCAACAAATTTCAGAAGGCATGGGACGATGATAAAATGAATCCAACAATGTTCAAAAGTGGAATATCGGACAAAAAACTGGGAAACAAAATTCCAAAACACTCGTGAGAAGCTCTAGTAATTTTTTGTCATGAAGAGTTGGAAAAATCACACCCACCGAGCGAATATAAAGAATTTTTGGAAGTTACATTGATTTTTCTTGGCGAAATCATTGAGAATTACAAATTCAAACGCCCAGGTCCGACAAGTCACGCCGTTTGCACTTTTCGAGACGTTTGCATTTTTCTGATTATGTTGTATGTAAAAATTTGGTTTAAATGCATAGATGGAACAGCAGCCGCAAATCAGGATTTGGATTTCATCAAAATTGACCAAAGAGTTTCAGAAGAAATGTTGAGCAAAATTTGTGATCATCTTCACTATTTAACGGAAGAAAATATTGGCTTGGCTTTTTTCGACCCAGAGATTTCGTTTGATGTAAAACGAAAAATGGCTCAAAACCTTAAGGTCCCTGCACGAGACATCCCCATCGCACCTCAAACTCGCAAAAAAGATTTTGAAGCAGTCAAACATATGCAACTTTTTGCTAATAAAAACATTAGTGATTTTGTCACAGAAAAAACTCAGAGCTTTTTTAATCGATTTAGAATTTGTATTGATTTTTTGCTACATGACCCATCGGAATGAGGATTTCGTCAAAGCCAAAGTTTGCATGTTGTTAATTATACCGCCGAACTCGGTGTTAAGTTGATGACACGGAATACAACAGCATTCTAACTAAAGACGAGGAAGGTACACAATATGGTGCATGTGGTCGAAAACTACAGATGCAAATACCCATCAGACAATAAATCTAATTTAATTTATTGATTTCTTTTGGAAAAATGTTGCTTTTCAATGAAAAATTATTAAATTTATAATAATTTTTCATTCAAAAGCAACGTTTTTCCAAAAGAAATCAATAAATTAAAACCATAAAAATTAATTTTTTTCTTTGAAAAATAGTGCATTATGATGCTAGGACGTAAAGCTAAAGATTTTGGATGGATGTGGAGTTTGCAAATCGAGGCGCTAGCCGAGATTTGCACCCACATTAAGTCCAAAATAGCTTACGTCCGTGCATCATATACTATTTTTTATTCGCCGCAAGCAAAATATTTTTAGAAAACTTGTTTATTCTAAATTAAAATTATAAATTTTCATAAATTTGAAAATAAAAATATGTGCAACAAGTAACCTTTGACAAAATATTTATTATTTTTTACAAATTATTGTGTAGCTATGACAACAAATGATAACAACTATTTTAATTGGATAATGAAATTTTGAATTTGAGGGTTGCTTTGATAAAAAATTTTATTTTTTCATAGAATTTAAACAAATACAAATGCTTTTTACTTTTTTGGACGTAACTATGACAACAAAATAAATAGTTGAAAAGTGATACTTTAAAGCCGCAAATCACAGTAATAAAGTAACACTTTAATACGTAGGCGAATAAAAAGATTATTATGAATTAGTGAATTTTCGTATATGTAAGAAGAAAAATTAAGATAAATCGCTTTTCTAAGATCGATTTCTACATACTTAGGCTCGTTAGAATCGTTAATTAATTAGCTTTTAATAAAAAAATTTAAAATTATGAGATATATTATGTTTTAAGATGATTATATCTGATAAAAATAAAAAAACCTGTTATTCTGCTAATTTTCTTATCTTCGACGCCACTGCGCGGTGGGTAATTATTTTCCAATTTCAATAAAACTGGATATAGTTCATATGCGAGTCAAATGGAACATAATTAGCCTGTGGGAGTGAAGAAAAAGATGGTTTGAAAATTGTTCATACATATCTGGTCATGCATATGCATCCAAGATGGGTGCGATACGGTTATATATTAGTCGTTCGAGAAATTTATATCAGGTGCTTTGGCGGGCGATAGATTTCTGGTCCATTGACTGTTTTATCTGGCTTTTATATTGCTTTCACTTTCGTAGTCCTAAAATGTTTTAAGAGATTATCGGTTAGTAGGATATTCGAGAAAAATTAGCTAGCCATATTTTTACATTTTTTTCGCATTTTTAAGATATTCTGCAAAATAACTTGAGTTTTTTTATAGTAAAGGAACGCGCATAACTGAGCGTAGATGAGTAATTCGGTTTAGTTCGCTTAAAATGCAAACATGGTTGAGATAATATTGATATTACCTTAATCTTTTTAATGCAAGTTTTGGGATAGCTACAGGTAAACATTTTTCTAACAACAGAAAGAGGTTTATTTAATATTTAAAGTGTTCCATGCAGGATAACAATAGTTGAATAAAGTTAAAAATTATTTCTATGAAATTAATTGAACTATATTTTATTTTAAAATATGTAAAAATTAAGTGCGGTTGCTTTACTTCACCGTTCTGTACTTGTACAGTTGTTAAATCAATTTCGAAGTCCGATTTGCCATATTCACGGTGAGTGTGAGACAACTGAATTTCGATTGGAAATAGAACATGTGTTCAGTGGTCATACTCGACTTGACTAGCATTATGTTAGGGTTCAGATCTGAGTCGGATACTTTCCTTACTAATGATAGGGACCGGATAAGGCAGTTCTGCTAAAGCCGGACCACGACTGGACCTATATGGATAAAATTCTTATCGGGTTTATTTTTGTGTTTATACATTTTTTTTTTTCAGGCAAACCATATCCTCTAATCTGCCTATTCGATCCGGCTTAGATATTGTGAAGTGTAACATTTTTGTTCATAGCTTGATCAGGTTATCAAATCCAACTTCTATTAGTGGGCGAAAAAGTTGAATCAAATGCGGTTCTTCATTCGATTAGAGTTTAGTCGAAACCCGAGCTTGAATCGTCCCCGCTGATTTGATGGCCGGACCATTTGTAAATAAAGTTTGTAAGTGGTGGTGAAATGTTGTACTGTAGCCATAAGGGTCTACTGTGCCTCACCTGTATTCTTCTTGGGCAACTGTATATCTAGATGTTACCAGATATTTTCTATATTTATATTAAATGTGCTAGCTGTTATTGCAAAGTTTGTAGTCTTATGTTCCTTGACCGTCCAAATAAATCTTGATATATCTTGCTGAAATTACATTATATTTCAACTAGTCAAATGTTGCATTTTTTCAACCTGCTTCTGCTTCTAAAGTTTCTAGTTTTTATATCAGAAGGTGGCTTACTAGCTCGACTGTAGTAACAAAAGTCTTAGAAGGTTTTGTTCTCGCTGATGAAAATTGATCTATATTTTGACAAAAATTTATTCCTAATTCTGAGTCTTAGGGTTATTTTGAAATTTTTGACAAGGATTATTGCATATCCTCATCTAGGATAGCCTGGGTCCAAAGAATTTCTCAATACGGGAAGGTCAGTTCATTGGCGTGACACAGGTTTAACTCCCCGGTTTAAACACATCGTTGTCTTTTTCCACAACGCAAGTATTTAAAATATTTAGCATTATGAAAGTTGGGATACAAATGCTCAGATTTTTTGTAGCGAAAAAGGCAATAAGTTTGATGAATTTAAAAGACTTTTTTAAATTTTTGATCTACAACCCCGCGATGTATGACAACCGAGCAGTTAAGTAATTGCGTGGCTTTACCAACGAATAAGAATGAAAGTGCTCCCGTTGACTAAATAGAATCATCTGCCAGTACCCCTAAGATATTACCTTGACTAGTGATATCCTGTTGCCATTATGTCAATAGCTGGGACTAAAATTGTCACACCAGTATATTTAAAATCAACAAAAACTCCTGTTTTATTTTCTTTTTTAAACAGTTTGCGCATCATTTATCAAAAAAATGAAAAAACCATAGATTACTTTAGAAGTAGATAACGACTGTTTACCCTGAATTGCTAGAAACATCAAAAATAAAAAACTGTACTAATCCAGTTTATTCAAAAAATTTTGTCAAATTCCTGGAAAATCTAAATGCAAATTCCAAACAAAGTAAACAATCGGTTTTTCTTTTACATAAACACAAATAAATTTTTTTCCAAACTAGGTTGAAAAAAATGTTTGAACGTAATTTTATACAACTTTTTTTCCGAATTTTTTCATTCAGTTTCAACTTATTTTTTCGTACTTTACTTGTTACAGGAAAATAATGGAAAATGAAAAACAAACGCCCAAAAGGTATGATGGAAAATAATAACGTTATTCAAACAGCATCAGTAAATTGTTTATTTTTAACATAATTTTTTTTTGTTTTATTATTATTCCTCTTTTTATTTCATTTATTTTCTATCTGTTTGCTGTCCTTAAAAAAATTTTTTGATCTTCTCAGAGATTTCTGTTTTTTTTTGCAATCCTACTTTAAGCAAGTTTTTGTTTGTTTTTTAACAAAAAAACAAAGATTTTGCAGATTGAAAAATCTTAAATTGAAATTGAATTATGAATTTTGAATTCGTAATTGATTTATTTGTGCTTGTGCTTTTGTTGAACCAACCAGCAAGCAAACATAGAATAAAATTTTCATGTAACGAAATGTGGTTTAGAAAATTAGTCAAACATCAAATATACATTTCAGTTAATTAATTTTAGGAAGTAAACATTTTATGTTCATGTTGGGCTTCAGTGAGAATAACACACTTAAAAACATGCTTTATAGGTGAAAGAAAAAAGAAAAATTATTTGATTTTGTAAAAAAGGAAATATAAACTTTTGTTTGTTCATTTCACACCCAAAGGTTATACGTCGTATCATCATCATGTTATTATACATTTGTCCTCGTTTACTTTTTGTTTATTTGTTGCTACAGTAAGCAAAAAATAATAGTAGCTAAGACTCCTAAATATGATAAAAACTGTAAGACCACCAAGGTCGCATTTACTAATAAACAGAAATTCACAAAACCATCAAAACATTGTATAGCTTTTCTTCCCTTTCTTCGAACTGGTCGAAACTTTGTTGCTCTTCATAACTGTGAATAAGAGTCTATCTGAAAAAATGCTTTATATTTGCATTCACTCACGTGTGAGTTTTTCCTAATTATAGTTGCTTTAATAAGTTCACTTTTTTTTCATTTATATTAAAGAACATTGTTATAATATTGAATTTACAATTTTGAATACACAAAAAATTGGTTAATTAAAACACTATGAGATTAGTACCAGAAAGAGAATCTATTACGGTAGACCATAATAAACATAATTATTAAATATAAAAGGTTTCTCACCGTTAATTGAGTCAAAATTTAGCATACCAATTGTATTTTATAAAGATATTCGTGCAAACTGTGGGGACACCTCATACCCAATGAGGTTCCGTAGCCGGGCTTAGAGATACACGAAAACTACTGCGCGTCCTAATAGTAAAATGACATTTATTGGCACCTCATGCAATGGATTCATAAAAACTCACGTATTCATTTTTGTTTTTGGAAAAAAAAATTAGCGCAACTTTAACGCCAATGGAAAATTATTCCTTAAATTTTATTGATTTAAATCTCAGTAAAATATTATCAGAACCCTTACAACATTAAAAACATAATCAATATTAAGCGACTTAAGCTGATTATCAAGTCCGATGGAGAGTTTATAGAGTTTAGCAACTTCGAGTTGAATTGTTGTTTATTGTAGGGTCTCGAGTAATACCGCAATATAACAATCTACCACCTAATCCTGGTATTATTACTGGAAAATTCTCGTCGAGATCATTGTAAGTTTTGATGTATGTGGTAAGCGTGAACCTCTTAATATAGTAATAGGCTCGTGGAGTCTGCACGACTCAGTTTGTTATGGCTGCTCTATGCAAACACATGACTGCTCTATAAAACAATTGCAGATACTGCGTTCTATCGTTTAAGCTTTCAAGTTATGAAATCTGTATCCATCAGAAGCAACTATGTTCTAGCTTGTTGAGCAGAAGGTTTGTTAGAACTTGTACTATGATGCTACTTTAAAATAACATATTATCTGCAACTGTCAAGTTTTAAACATTATTACAATTTTATTATCATTCCAATAAATTATAGACCAGGGTCGATAATTTTTGCAAACAAAAAAAATAATTGTAGGATGAAACCCATTAGAAAAGGAGGAGAATATTATAAAAATGAAAGGAAAAATAATTTACGGGCGATCTGAGGTCGGGAAGGGGAAGGGGTGAGTTTTTAAGGGTAAAAAACGGTTTATCTCGATTTCCGCCAAAACTTAAAGTCCTACGGAAAGAAGTTTAATGGCAAAGTTGTAGGTAATAAAAAGATCTAAAACTTTTGTTTAAACACTTTTTTCACATAACCTCAAAATTTATGTGAAAAATTCAAAAAGCTAAGTTTTTGGTCTTTTATTTTTATCTTATACAAAAAAATTTTTTTTTTCGAAATTTGGTGAAAACTTACCTTTTTATGTCCCAAATACGCTGTAATTGATTTAAAATATTTTCACCTTATTTTGAGAAGATTTACTATAGTAATATATTTTTTTCTTTTCACCATCGGAAAGTAGAAATTTCAACGAACAGAAAGCATACCAATTTTTTGAAAAAAGCTGATATTTTTTATCTCTGTTTAAAAATTTATTACAAAACTAACACGAAACATCTATACGTGGCCGGAAAATTATAATCAAAATTCCAAACATATTGTTATATTAAATAAAATCAAACTTTTTCATAATTCCAAAAATATTCCAAAAATTAGAATGGAATCAAATATTTAAAATTTTTCTAAATTCCGATAATATTCCAAAAATTCTTAAAAATTCAAACTTTTCCAAAATTCTAAAAATATTGCAAAAATTTCAGATTTGGTTTTTGAGAACAATTAAGCTTAAGTACATATTGGAAATCACTTGAATTTTGCAATTCGAAATAACTTTTCATTTTCTCTAAAATTCCTTTAGAAAAAATTTTGTTGTGTTTCGTGTCAGGATTTGAACTACATTCATCAGAGACACATTGTTCAAATTCCGTGTGTCTTACACAACTTAGCCAAAGCGGCGATGACGAAACATATTTTAATTTTGATGTTCAGATAATTTCTAAATTGAAACTTCATCATTTTTCATATTTACTCAAGTTGAATTTTTCATCTATGATTACACATTGAAAATTGTATTTCTTTGGTATTTTTTGTATTAAAATATCAACCCCTTACCTGTTTTTTTAGGGAAAAAAAAAGTTGTCGCAAATCTTGGGGAATGGCATATAAACTGAAAGGTGGGTCCAAAACAATCCCCTACCTCAAGTTATAGCATAATTGGTAAGCGGGTTTAGCCACAGCACCGCTTTGGTTTCAAATGTCAAATTTTTGGTTTTCAATTTATGGCCTGTTTAAGGTAGCAAACCTGGTATTTTGACTTATTTCGCTTAAATTGACATCTAGAGATTACCGCCAGCATATTTTTTCAATTTTTTTTTTTGACAAAAATTTTGCAAAAAAAGCATGGATTAACCCCTTACCTGTTTTTTTAGCGAAAAAAAAAGTTGTCGCAAATCTTGGGGAATGGCATATAAACTGAAAGGTGGGTCCAAAACAATCCCCTACCTCAAGTAATAGCATAATTGGTAAGCGGGTTTAGCCACAGCACCGCTTTGGTTTCAAATGTCAAATTTTTGGTTTTCAATTTATGGCCTGTTTAAGGTAGCAAACCTGGTATTTTGACTTATTTCGCTTAAATTGACATCTAGAGATTACCGCCAGCATATTTTTTCAATTTTTTTTTTTGACAAAAATTTTGCAAAAAAAGCATGGATTAACCCCTTACCTGTTTTTTTAGCGAAAAAAAAAGTTGTCGCAAATCTTGGGGAATGGCATATAAACTGAAAGGTGGGTCCAAAACAATCCCCTACCTCAAGTTATAGCATAATTGGTAAGCGGGTTTAGCCACAGCACCGCTTTGGTTTCAAATGTCAAATTTTTGGTTTTCAATTTATGGCCTGTTTAAGGTAGCAAACCTGGTATTTTGACTTATTTCGCTTAAATTGACATCTAGAGATTACCGCCAGCATATTTTTTCAATTTTTTTTTTTGACAAAAATTTTGCAAAAAAAGCATGGATTAACCCCTTACCTGTTTTTTTAGCGAAAAAAAAAGTTGTCGCAAATCTTGGGGAATGGCATATAAACTGAAAGGCGGGTCCAAAACAATCCCCTACCTCAAGTTATAGCATAATTGGTAAGCGGGTTTAGCCACAGCACCGCTTTGGTTTCAAATGTCAAATTTTTGGTTTTCAATTTATGGCCTGTTTAAGGTAGCAAACCTGGTATTTTGACTTATTTCGCTTAAATTGACATCTAGAGATTACCGCCAGCATATTTTTTCAATTTTTTTTTTTGACAAAAATTTTGCAAAAAAAGCATGGATTAACCCCTTACCTGTTTTTTTAGCGAAAAAAAAAGTTGTCGCAAATCTTGGGGAATGGCATATAAACTGAAAGGTGGGTCCAAAACAATCCCCTACCTCAAGTTATAGCATAATTGGTAAGCGGGTTTAGCCACAGCACCGCTTTGGTTTCAAATGTCAAATTTTTGGTTTTCAATTTATGGCCTGTTTAAGGTAGCAAACCTGGTATTTTGACTTATTTCGCTTAAATTGACATCTAGAGATTACCGCCAGCATATTTTTTCAATTTTTTTTTTTGACAAAAATTTTGCAAAAAAAGCATGGATTAACCCCTTACCTGTTTTTTTAGCGAAAAAAAAAGTTGTCGCAAATCTTGGGGAATGGCATATAAACTGAAAGGCGGGTCCAAAACAATCCCCTACCTCAAGTTATAGCATAATTGGTAAGCGGGTTTAGCCACAGCACCGCTTTGGTTTCAAATGTCAAATTTTTGGTTTTCAATTTATGGCCTGTTTAAGGTAGCAAACCTGGTATTTTGACTTATTTCGCTTAAATTGACATCTAGAGATTACCGCCAGCATATTTTTTCAATTTTTTTTTTTGACAAAAATTTTGCAAAAAAAGCATGGATTAACCCCTTACCTGTTTTTTTAGCGAAAAAAAAAGTTGTCGCAAATCTTGGGGAATGGCATATAAACTGAAAGGTGGGTCCAAAACAATCCCCTACCTCAAGTTATAGCATAATTGGTAAGCGGGTTTAGCCACAGCACCGCTTTGGTTTCAAATGTCAAATTTTTGGTTTTCAATTTATGGCCTGTTTAAGGTAGCAAACCTGGTATTTTGACTTATTTCGCTTAAATTGACATCTAGAGATTACCGCCAGCATATTTTTTCAATTTTTTTTTTGACAAAAATTTTGCAAAAAAAGCATGGATTAACCCCTTACCTGTTTTTTTAGCGAAAAAAAAAGTTGTCGCAAATCTTGGGGAATGGCATATAAACTGAAAGGCGGGTCCAAAACAATCCCCTACCTCAAGTTATAGCATAATTGGTAAGCGGGTTTAGCCACAGCACCAGCTTTGGTTTCAAATGTAAAATTTTTGGTTTTCAATTTATGGCCTGTTTAAGGTAGCAAACCTGGTATTTTGACTTATTTCGCTTAAATTGACATCTAGAGATTACCGCCAGCATATTTTTTCAATTTTTTTTTTTGACAAAAATTTTGCAAAAAAAGCATGGATTAACCCCTTACCTGTTTTTTTAGCGAAAAAAAAAGTTGTCGCAAATCTTGGGGAATGGCATATAAACTGAAAGGTGGGTCCAAAACAATCCCCTACCTCAAGTTATAGCATAATTGGTAAGCGGGTTTAGCCACAGCACCGCTTTGGTTTCAAATGTCAAATTTTTGGTTTTCAATTTATGGCCTGTTTAAGGTAGCAAACCTGGTATTTTGACTTATTTCGCTTAAATTGACATCTAGAGATTACCGCCAGCATATTTTTTCAATTTTTTTTTTTGACAAAAATTTTGCAAAAAAAGCATGGATTAACCCTTACCTGTTTTTTTAGCGAAAAAAAAAGTTGTCGCAAATCTTGGGGAATGGCATATAAACTGAAAGGCGGGTCCAAAACAATCCCCTACCTCAAGTTATAGCATAATTGGTAAGCGGGTTTAGCCACAGCACCAGCTTTGGTTTCAAATGTAAAATTTTTGGTTTTCAATTTATGGCCTGTTTAAGGTAGCAAACCTGGTATTTTGACTTATTTCGCTTAAATTGACAACTAGAGATTACCGCCAGCATATTTTTTCAATTTTTTTTTTTGACAAAAATTTTGCTAAAAAAGCATGGATTAACCCCTTACCTGTTTTTTTAGCGAAAAAAAAAGTTGTCGCAAATCTTGGGGAATGGCATATAAACTGAAAGGCGGGTCCAAAACAATCCCCTACCTCAAGTTATAGCATAATTGGTAAGCGGGTTTAGCCACAGCACCGCTTTGGTTTCAAATGTCAAATTTTTGGTTTTCAATTTATGGCCTGTTTAAGGTAGCAAACCTGTTATTTTGACTTATTTCGCTTAAATTGACATCTAGAGATTACCGCCAGCATATTTTTTCAATTTTTTTTTTTGACAAAAATTTTGCAAAAAAAGCATGGATTAACCCCTTACCTGTTTTTTTAGCGAAAAAAAAAGTTGTCGCAAATCTTGGGGAATGGCATATAAACTGAAAGGCGGGTCCAAAACAATCCCCTACCTCAAGTTATAGCATAATTGGTAAGCGGGTTTAGCCACAGCACCGCTTTGGTTTCAAATGTCAAATTTTTGGTTTTCAATTTATGGCCTGTTTAAGGTAGCAAACCTGGTATTTTGACTTATTTCGCTTAAATTGACATCTAGAGATTACCGCCAGCATATTTTTTCAATTTTTTTTTTTGACAAAAATTTTGCAAAAAAAGCATGGATTAACCCCTTACCTGTTTTTTTAGCGAAAAAAAAAGTTGTCGCAAATCTTGGGGAATGGCATATAAACTGAAAGGTGGGTCCAAAACAATCCCCTACCTCAAGTTATAGCATAATTGGTAAGCGGGTTTAGCCACAGCACCACTTTGGTTTCAAATGTCAAATTTTTGGTTTTCAATTTATGGCCTGTTTAAGGTAGCAAACCTGGTATTTTGACTTATTTCGCTTAAATTGACATCTAGAGACTACCGCCAGCATATTTTTTCAATTTTTTTTTTGACAAAAATTTTGCAAAAAAAGCATGGATTAACCCCTTACCTGTTTTTTTAGCGAAAAAAAAAGTTGTCGCAAATCTTGGGGAATGGCATATAAACTGAAAGGTGGGTCCAAAACAATCCCCTACCTCAAGTTATAGCATAATTGGTAAGCGGGTTTAGCCACAGCACCGCTTTGGTTTCAAATGTCAAATTTTTGGTTTTCAATTTATGGCCTGTTTAAGGTAGCAAACCTGGTATTTTGACTTATTTCGCTTAAATTGACATCTAGAGATTACCGCCAGCATATTTTTTCAATTTTTTTTTTTGACAAAAATTTTGCAAAAAAAGCATGGATTAACCCCTTACCTGTTTTTTTAGCGAAAAAAAAAGTTGTCGCAAATCTTGGGGAATGGCATATAAACTGAAAGGCGGGTCCAAAACAATCCCCTACCTCAAGTTATAGCATAATTGGTAAGCGGGTTTAGCCACAGCACCAGCTTTGGTTTCAAATGTAAAATTTTTGGTTTTCAATTTATGGCCTGTTTAAGGTAGCAAACCTGGTATTTTGACTTATTTCGCTTAAATTGACATCTAGAGATTACCGCCAGCATATTTTTTCAATTTTTTTTTTTGACAAAAATTTGGCAAAAAAAGCATGGATTAACCCCTTACCTGTTTTTTTAGCGAAAAAAAAAGTTGTCGCAAATCTTGGGGAATGGCATATAAACTGAAAGGTGGGTCCAAAACAATCCCCTACCTCAAGTTATAGCATAATTGGTAAGCGGGTTTAGCCACAGCACCGCTTTGGTTTCAAATGTCAAATTTTTGGCCTGTTTAAGGTAGCAAACCTGGTATTTTGACTTATTTCGCTTAAATTGACATCTAGAGATTACCGCCAGCATATTTTTTCAATTTTTTTTTTTGACAAAAATTTTGCAAAAAAAGCATGGATTAACCCCTTACCTGTTTTTTTAGCGAAAAAAAAAGTTGTCGCAAATCTTGGGGAATGGCATATAAACTGAAAGGCGGGTCCAAAACAATCCCCTACCTCAAGTTATAGCATAATTGGTAAGCGGGTTTAGCCACAGCACCAGCTTTGGTTTCAAATGTAAAATTTTTGGTTTTCAATTTATGGCCTGTTTAAGGTAGCAAACCTGGTATTTTGACTTATTTCGCTTAAATTGACATCTAGAGATTACCGCCAGCATATTTTTTCAATTTTTTTTTTGACAAAAATTTTGCAAAAAAAGCATGGATTAACCCCTTACCTGTTTTTTTAGCGAAAAAAAAAGTTGTCGC
This sequence comes from Diogma glabrata, assembly GCA_963693315.1. Classification (NCBI taxonomy): domain Eukaryota; kingdom Metazoa; phylum Arthropoda; class Insecta; order Diptera; family Cylindrotomidae; genus Diogma; species Diogma glabrata. Next base: position 20,206,444 of record OY856186.1, on the reverse strand, counting down.
AAATCTTGGGGAATGGCATATAAACTGAAAGGCGGGTCCAAAACAATCCCCTACCTCAAGTTATAGCATAATTGGTAAGCGGGTTTAGCCACAGCACCGCTTTGGTTTCAAATGTCAAATTTTTGGTTTTCAATTTATGGCCTGTTTAAGGTAGCAAACCTGGTATTTTGACTTATTTCGCTTAAATTGACATCTAGAGATTACCGCCAGCATATTTTTTCAATTTTTTTTTTTGACAAAAATTTTGCAAAAAAAGCATGGATTAACCCCTTACCTGTTTTTTTAGCGAAAAAAAAAGTTGTCGCAAATCTTGGGGAATGGCATATAAACTGAAAGGTGGGTCCAAAACAATCCCCTACCTCAAGTTATAGCATAATTGGTAAGCGGGTTTAGCCACAGCACCGCTTTGGTTTCAAATGTCAAATTTTTGGTTTTCAATTTATGGCCTGTTTAAGGTAGCAAACCTGGTATTTTGACTTATTTCGCTTAAATTGACATCTAGAGATTACCGCCAGCATATTTTTTCAATTTTTTTTTTTGACAAAAATTTTGCAAAAAAAGCATGGATTAACAACCCCTTACCTGTTTTTTTAGCGAAAAAAAAAGTTGTCGCAAATCTTGGGGAATGGCATATAAACTGAAAGGCGGGTCCAAAACAATCCCCTACCTCAAGTTATAGCATAATTGGTAAGCGGGTTTAGCCACAGCACCAGCTTTGGTTTCAAATGTAAAATTTTTGGTTTTCAATTTATGGCCTGTTTAAGGTAGCAAACCTGGTATTTTGACTTATTTCGCTTAAATTGACATCTAGAGATTACCGCCAGCATATTTTTTCAATTTTTTTTTTTGACAAAAATTTTGCAAAAAAAGCATGGATTAACCCCTTACCTGTTTTTTTAGCGAAAAAAAAAGTTGTCGCAAATCTTGGGGAATGGCATATAAACTGAAAGGTGGGTCCAAAACAATCCCCTACCTCAAGTTATAGCATAATTGGTAAGCGGGTTTAGCCACAGCACCGCTTTGGTTTCAAATGTCAAATTTTTGGTTTTCAATTTATGGCCTGTTTAAGGTAGCAAACCTGGTATTTTGACTTATTTCGCTTAAATTGACATCTAGAGATTACCGCCAGCATATTTTTTCAATTTTTTTTTTTGACAAAAATTTTGCAAAAAAAGCATGGATTAACCCCTTACCTGTTTTTTTAGCGAAAAAAAAAGTTGTCGCAAATCTTGGGGAATGGCATATAAACTGAAAGGCGGGTCCAAAACAATCCCCTACCTCAAGTTATAGCATAATTGGTAAGCGGGTTTAGCCACAGCACCGCTTTGGTTTCAAATGTCAAATTTTTGGTTTTCAATTTATGGCCTGTTTAAGGTAGCAAACCTGGTATTTTGACTTATTTCGCTTAAATTGACATCTAGAGATTACCGCCAGCATATTTTTTCAATTTTTTTTTTTGACAAAAATTTTGCAAAAAAAGCATGGATTAACCCCTTACCTGTTTTTTTAGCGAAAAAAAAAGTTGTCGCAAATCTTGGGGAATGGCATATAAACTGAAAGGTGGGTCCAAAACAATCCCCTACCTCAAGTTATAGCATAATTGGTAAGCGGGTTTAGCCACAGCACCGCTTTGGTTTCAAATGTCAAATTTTTGGTTTTCAATTTATGGCCTGTTTAAGGTAGCAAACCTGGTATTTTGACTTATTTCGCTTAAATTGACATCTAGAGATTACCGCCAGCATATTTTTTCAATTTTTTTTTTTGACAAAAATTTTGCAAAAAAAGCATGGATTAACCCCTTACCTGTTTTTTTAGCGAAAAAAAAAGTTGTCGCAAATCTTGGGGAATGGCATATAAACTGAAAGGTGGGTCCAAAACAATCCCCTACCTCAAGTTATAGCATAATTGGTAAGCGGGTTTAGCCACAGCACCGCTTTGGTTTCAAATGTCAAATTTTTGGTTTTCAATTTATGGCCTGTTTAAGGTAGCAAACCTGGTATTTTGACTTATTTCGCTTAAATTGACATCTAGAGATTACCGCCAGCATATTTTTTCAATTTTTTTTTTTGACAAAAATTTTGCAAAAAAAGCATGGATTAACCCCTTACCTGTTTTTTTAGCGAAAAAAAAAGTTGTCGCAAATCTTGGGGAATGGCATATAAACTGAAAGGTGGGTCCAAAACAATCCCCTACCTCAAGTTATAGCATAATTGGTAAGCGGGTTTAGCCACAGCACCGCTTTGGTTTCAAATGTCAAATTTTTGGTTTTCAATTTATGGCCTGTTTAAGGTAGCAAACCTGGTATTTTGACTTATTTCGCTTAAATTGACATCTAGAGATTACCGCCAGCATATTTTTTCAATTTTTTTTTTTGACAAAAATTTTGCAAAAAAGCAAGGATTAACCCCTTACCTGTTTTTTTAGCGAAAAAAAAAGTTGTCGCAAATCTTGGGGAATGGCATATAAACTGAAAGGCGGGTCCAAAACAATCCCCTACCTCAAGTTATAGCATAATTGGTAAGTGGGTTTAGCCACAGCACCGCTTTGGTTTCAAATGTCAAATTTTTGGTTTTCAATTTATGGCCTGTTTAAGGTAGCAAACCTGGTATTTTGACTTATTTCGCTTAAATTGACATCTAGAGATTACCGCCAGCATATTTTTTCAATTTTTTTTTTTGACAAAAATTTTGCAAAAAAGCATGGATTAACCCCTTACCTGTTTTTTTAGCGAAAAAAAAAGTTGTCGCAAATCTTGGGGAATGGCATATAAACTGAAAGGTGGGTCCAAAACAATCCCCTACCTCAAGTTATAGCATAATTGGTAAGCGGGTTTAGCCACAGCACCGCTTTGGTTTCAAATGTCAAATTTTTGGTTTTCAATTTATGGCCTGTTTAAGGTAGCAAACCTGGTATTTTGACTTATTTCGCTTAAATTGACATCTAGAGATTACCGCCAGCATATTTTTTCAATTTTTTTTTTTGACAAAAATTTTGCAAAAAAAGCATGGATTAACCCCTTACCTGTTTTTTTAGCGAAAAAAAAAGTTGTCGCAAATCTTGGGGAATGGCATATAAACTGAAAGGTGGGTCCAAAACAATCCCCTACCTCAAGTTATAGCATAATTGGTAAGCGGGTTTAGCCACAGCACCGCTTTGGTTTCAAATGTCAAATTTTTGGTTTTCAATTTATGGCCTGTTTAAGGTAGCAAACCTGGTATTTTGACTTATTTCGCTTAAATTGACATCTAGAGATTACCGCCAGCATATTTTTTCAATTTTTTTTTTTGACAAAAATTTTGCAAAAAAAGCATGGATTAACCCCTTACCTGTTTTTTTAGCGAAAAAAAAAGTTGTCGCAAATCTTGGGGAATGGCATATAAACTGAAAGGTGGGTCCAAAACAATCCCCTACCTCAAGTTATAGCATAATTGGTAAGCGGGTTTAGCCACAGCACCGCTTTGGTTTCAAATGTCAAATTTTTGGTTTTCAATTTATGGCCTGTTTAAGGTAGCAAACCTGGTATTTTGACTTATTTCGCTTAAATTGACATCTAGAGATTACCGCCAGCATATTTTTTCAATTTTTTTTTTTGACAAAAATTTTGCAAAAAAGCAAGGATTAACCCCTTACCTGTTTTTTTAGCGAAAAAAAAAGTTGTCGCAAATCTTGGGGAATGGCATATAAACTGAAAGGCGGGTCCAAAACAATCCCCTACCTCAAGTTATAGCATAATTGGTAAGTGGGTTTAGCCACAGCACCGCTTTGGTTTCAAATGTCAAATTTTTGGTTTTCAATTTATGGCCTGTTTAAGGTAGCAAACCTGGTATTTTGACTTATTTCGCTTAAATTGACATCTAGAGATTACCGCCAGCATATTTTTTCAATTTTTTTTTTTGACAAAAATTTTGCAAAAAAGCATGGATTAACCCCTTACCTGTTTTTTTAGCGAAAAAAAAAGTTGTCGCAAATCTTGGGGAATGGCATATAAACTGAAAGGTGGGTCCAAAACAATCCCCTACCTCAAGTTATAGCATAATTGGTAAGCGGGTTTAGCCACAGCACCGCTTTGGTTTCAAATGTCAAATTTTTGGTTTTCAATTTATGGCCTGTTTAAGGTAGCAAACCTGGTATTTTGACTTATTTCGCTTAAATTGACATCTAGAGATTACCGCCAGCATATTTTTTCAATTTTTTTTTTTGACAAAAATTTTGCAAAAAAGCATGGATTAACCCCTTACCTGTTTTTTTAGCGAAAAAAAAAGTTGTCGCAAATCTTGGGGAATGGCATATAAACTGAAAGGTGGGTCCAAAACAATCCCCTACCTCAAGTTATAGCATAATCGGTAAGCGGGTTTAGCCACAGCACCGCTTTGGTTTCAAATGTCAAATTTTTGGTTTTCAATTTATGGCCTGTTTAAGGTAGCAAACCTGGTATTTTGACTTATTTCGCTTAAATTGACATCTAGAGATTACCGCCAGCATATTTTTTCAATTTTTTTTTTTGACAAAAATTTTGCAAAAAAAGCATGGATTAACCCCTTACCTGTTTTTTAGCGAAAAAAAAAGTTGTCGCAAATCTTGGGGAATGGCATATAAACTGAAAGGTGGGTCCAAAACAATCCCCTACCTCAAGTTATAGCATAATTGGTAAGCGGGTTTAGCCACAGCACCAGCTTTGGTTTCAAATGTAAAATTTTTGGTTTTCAATTTATGGCCTGTTTAAGGTAGCAAACCTAGTATTTTGACTTATTTCGCTTCAAAATCAAAAATTGAAAATTTTTTCAAAATTCCAAAAATTATAATAAAATTAAATTAAATTAAATTAAATAAAAAACTTTTCAAAATTCTAAAATTATTCCGAAAATTCTTACAAAAATTAAAACTTTTTCCGAAATTCTAAAAATATTGCAAAAATTATTAGAAAATCAAAAATACAAACTTTTTCAAAATTCCAAATATATTTCAAAAACTATAACAAATACAAAAATTTCCATGTTCAATTTCATTTTAAATTACATTTACGTCATAAAAACAGCTACATTTTTTTTCCAAAAAATTGGCTAAAAAATAAATGAAATCATTTTTGACACACTTGACAACATATTTTTGACAAACTCATAATGCCATAATTCTCAATAATAATAATAAAATTTCATTTCAAACAAACAATTTTATTTTTTCCAAAAAATCGGGTAAAAAATAAATAAAAATCTTTCTTTTGACACACCTGACAACATTTTTTTGACAAACTTATAATGCATTTATCTAGTTTTTGATCTCACATACCAATCCCAACCATCAAGATTTCTCCAAATTTAATGTTCCTACTAGTAATCACTTAAAATGAACGTTTTTTAAGCCAAAAATATGAAAATTTGCTATTTTTGACACACATAATGATTTTTTTGACACACTTCCGGTACAGTTATCGAACATAGCGTCCTTTCGGATCTGTCCCTTGTGTATACCTATTTTTAGAAAAAAACATTTTGAAATCCCTCCAGCGGTTTTCCCTGCAACGTAGGTAATGACGGACGGCCGGTAGACAGACATACATTTTTTTTGCTTATTTAGAATCAGTAGGTCCTAAAACGTCAAGAAATGCCAAACAAGTGGGGGTAAGAATTTCACTTTTGGCTCATGAATGTAATACTTAGGTCTTTCAGACCGAAGTAATAAGACGAAAAAATAAATATTTCAAATCAAATAAATTACAGCGTATTTGAGACATAAAAAGGTAAGTTTTCACTAAAATCCGTAAAAAAAAATTTTTTTGTATAAGATAAAAATAAAAAAGCAAAAACTTGGTTTTTTGAATTTTTCACATAAATTTTGAGGTTATGTGAAAAAAGTGTTTTAGATCTTTTTATTACCTACAACTTTGCCATTAAACTTTTTTCCATAGGACTTTTAGTTTTGCCGAAAATCGAGATAAACCATTTTTTACCCTTTAAAACTCACCCCTTTCCCTTCCCGACCTCAGATCGCCGTAAATTATTTTTCCTTTCATTTTTATAATATTCTCCTCCTTTTCTATTGGGTTTCATCCTACTATTATTTTCTTCACTTTTAATTATTTTTAAAGGCTTCTACCCTGGTCTATTAGGTGAATAAACATTTTAAAACTAGTGACGATATCTCATGTTTTGGATTCTCTTAACACTCCGGCCACCATGAAGCCTCAGGTTCAGCATACTGAAAGTATACAGATCCTTTGAATTGGTGTCTTATGCATTCCGTTTTTTGTTATAATCGTTACGACCCGCACTATCTTGTCTTCCCTTAGATGTGACTCAACAACACCGCCAATCAACCATTTATTTGGAGGTAGATTGTCGTCCTTAATTAAAACGAAGTTATCAATCTCAACGTTGTTCTTTTGTTGCCATTTTGATCGTTGATGTAATGCTGTACTCACGATGCCATCGCGACCAAAAATGCTGAGTAATATATGCTGTACCATTTGCCATCGTGATAATTTTAAAATTTTGATGTGATTCAAGTCTGGTTCTGGAACTAATATATTGGCATGACTAATATATTGGCGAAAAATGCGAAGGGGTGATGTTATCATTTGTATTATTCCCACAGAGTGGCCTGGAGTTCAAAATAGCTTCTATTTGTGAGAGAAGCCTTGACATCTCTTCGTACGTTAATATTTGATTGCCAAGTACCCGTTTCATATGATATTTTGTAGCCTTGACCGCAGCGTCCCATAGACCGCCGAAGTGCGGAGTTTTTGGAGGGTTGAAATGCCATTTTATTTTTTCTGGATCAGGAATAGACGTCAGGATCAGGAATAGACGGCAGCATCATAAAATCTTTTGCTATAGAATGTTTCAAGATGGTTCATTGTTTTATTTTTTTTATACAGATTTAGGATCGTTGGAGCAGCCCATTACCAATAATAAAATTTTTACGTTTCCTGGGTTCGGTTGTGGAGGTAAACTATGAGTCTGAAGGTTGATGTTGTTTTTTATCTTTGTAGTAGTCTTAATAGCTTTTGTTCTCCTATTGTGCTGACGATTAATAAATGGCAAGCACAGGCAAGCAGAAGTTAAGGATTACTGTGGTAGCACCCATCTAAGTAAGGCATAATTACCTAGCGTAGTTTCTAGCTAGAGTTGTACCTCAGTAAGTTGCTCAAAACGGCAAGGAAAAACCCTTTTATACGTTTGCTGACATCGGTAAAGATTGAATGTACGATGGTAATCCCAACCTTAATTACGGTGTCACTTGATTGTGGTCGATCGCTAAGAGATAATCTATGTCATTGAACGTCTGATGTAGCTGCATATGGATCGTCGTTTAATGTTTCAGATCGAACCCTCTTCCTACTTCTACTGTCTGTGCTTCTTTGACCATAATATTCAAATGTAACCTCTTCGTAATGTTATTTTTAACCAAAGGTTTCAGGTTCAAAGAAATAGTAAGGACAAAGTTTTTGGTACCCGACTTCATTTATTAATCAATTTTAATGATACTTTGAAAAAATATGGAGACTTTAATGAAAAAGAACTGATTAGTTTTTGGGCAATATTGGGATAAGTGTTGGGGGGCCTCCTGAACATCTGTTTATTGTGTCACCATTTTTTCAATGTTTGTTGGGAGCATGCAACATTCGTTCGTGAATGAATTTTGATGACACTTCGGAAAAAGATGCAAATATGTTTGGCATGGAACTGATTAGTTTTTAAGCGATAGTGAACAAAGTGGTGGGGGGTGTCCCGAGCACCTGTTTTTTTTTTTAATCTCAATAGCACCTGTACCTGATAATCGAGTTGGATGAAATTTGGTACATACACATTTAGTACGGTTCACAATAGTTCTGCATCCCAACTTCCGGTTAGTCACTTCCGGTTAAAATTTTTTAAATTGCTTTTTCTCGTACAACATAATTTGTGTTTGTTGGGATAATGCTGCTTTCTTAAATATTTTTATAATTAGAACTACGCGAAATTTATAACATTGGTTAGCGCTTAATTAAAGTATTTCATGGATATGAGCTCACTATATATCCAGAACACTATGTTTCCAGAGCTGTGGTGAAGTCAGCCTATGCATCAGCATCGCAATATTTTTTTTTAATAAAAAACCGATTCGACATTTTCACACTTAAAGGTTGAATCTCTTGCAGAAATATTTAAGTGAAAAATTTATTTGTGACCACCTCCTTCTACGTGAAATATTCGCATCTCAAACTGCTCTTTCTATATTGCCTAAAACAAATAGTAATACAAACAAATTCATAATCAATCTCAAACCTTATGTTCTACTTGATTCTAATTGAATTAAATCACAAATCTGTCTGTATGTTGTATAACTCCTAGTGAAATACAAAAAGATTTAGTTCATCGTTATACAAAATGTGTACAAAAATTTGAAAATATTTCCAAAAAATTATGTATGACATTCGTTTTCCATGTCTCCCTTTTTATACAAATTTTCTTTTTCTTCGTATTTTTATGTTGTTGTAAAACTGATATAATTCGGGCTATATTTGAGAAAATGAGTACATATTATAATGATTAGATTAATGATGATGATGTGAGTAATACAAATTTTTTTTTTGTATGAAAATTGCGTAGACAGGGTGGATCCTTGATAAATTTTTCGTTCAAACAAGTATTTTTTTCTTTATCCTTAAACATAGCTCACTCACTCTGTACATATAATACATTATTATCTTTCGTAATGAATTAAAGTTGGTACATGTACAACAGAGTTCCTTAGTAAACCTTATATGATAGAAATAATTGATTTAATTAAACATTTTTTTTCTTTTTGTGCTTTAAAATGAACAGTTTTTTCGTTTACATTTTTCGTTAAAAATGTTTATAAAATTTCAAAACTTTTTCGTTTCGATTCTTTTTGTTTCGAATTTTTTTTTTTTTTTTGTACAAACTTTTTTATGTGCTTTCATTTGAATTGCTTCATTCGAAACGTGCTCATTGTTATTTTAAGTTTGAAGAACTGAAAAATTTTGTTTTGTTTTTCAAGGAAAGAAAGAAAAGGTGAATTTAACAAAAGAAAATTTTATGTAATGAGAAATTAAAAATTGATAAATTGAAGTATGTGTTACTTGGTAGGTACTAGGTGTATCCGTTACGTTATTATCGTAAAGTACATTTAAGAAAATAAGTTTTGAAGATTATTGGAATGGTTGTGTAGACAACAGGAGCACGTATTGGAATATGTAGAGAAAAATAGAAAATTGGATCAGATATTTTTATTTGTTTTTTCTAAATAGATATACATATGATAATCAAATACATTTTCATTTTGTTTTTGTTGATAATCTTAGCAGAGCTGTTTAGCTTTTTGTTATACGTAGAAAGTGTTTTTAATAAAAACATAATAAAATTTTTTTAGCCCTAGAGAATTTCAAAAACCTCTTGAAAAAACTCTTAATAACTCTTAGACTGCGTTCCAATTGATGCTAAATTGTACTAAACGTGCTAAATCAATTTAGTCAACTATTTTATTTGACTAAATCAACAATTTGTTTCTAAATAATTTCGAAGAAATTTTAACGTTAAACAATATCTGACAACTTGATTATATTAATTTGAATTAAAACTCGGTAATTTTGTAAAACTAAATTCAGATTTAGCAGTTTAGTACAATTTAGAAGCTAATTGGAACCCATTGTTAATAGCACAAAACAACCCAAATTCTGCTTACTAGTTGACTTTGTACTGACTGGTAGCTTTTTTGAAGGAGGGAAACTGGTTTTTCAAATGAGAATTTGAATTAATTCGAAAGCGTGCCGTAACGAGCTACCTAACGTAACGAAATGCTAAGTACCAAAAGTGTGTATCGCCGGATGAGTTCATATCACGTTCTTCACATTTGCGATGATTGGAGTTTTATATGTATTTCTATTGAGATTGAGCCACTGTCTTGCAAAACAGGTTAAGCTCATTTTTGATCAATCTAGTTATCTATGGTTTTTACGTAACCATGGCTGATCTATGAGATCTTCGTCAAAAAATCGTCTTGTTATGGAAAAATATAATTATAATCTACATAAGTCGATTTTGCCGAAAATTAACAACGATATTAATCGCTTAAATAGCATCAAGAGTAATGAAGTAGATATGAATATTTTCGGAGCTGAAGTCATGAGAGATTAATTAAAAGCTTGCAAGACGTAATGTCATAGATTTTAACCTAACGGACGATAATGATACTGTAAAGGATAATCAACTAGTTAATGTTTTATTTGATAATGAAACCATGAAATCCATTAAAAAAACAATTTAAAATACACAGGTTAGGCAAGTTCAGTGCTCAAGGTATTCGCCCGTTGAAAATTATTTTGAATTCATAAGAGGAAGCTTTACTTGTCTGAAGAAACAATAAAGTTCTTGCATCACTATTTCACCCCTATTTTATTTTTTTTTCATACAAGAATGGTAATCCTGTAATTGTCAACTCAAAAAACTTGGTAGGAAAGCCTCAACTGCATCACAAATAGTCCAATTAAATATCTACTATCAAAATGTACGAAGCCTCAATAACAAACTAAATGATCTAAATACTAACTTAGTAATTTCGTTCAAAGTGTATGATGTGCTAGCTTTCACTGAAACATAATTGATAATTTAATTTAATCAATTTAATTGATAATTAGTTAAATGATAATTAAGATGATTCGCTGTTATTCAAGTCTAACTACACAATTTACAGATGTGATCGTAATTTCACACTAGCCAATAAATCCAGAGGCGGTATTGTACTGCTTTCTGTCAATAATAAAACAAAGTTGAAAACATACAATGGATAGTTGTTTGATAGTGGAAAAACAAATTATGTTGGGAGAAATGCTTTTTATGCTAGTATTTTAGGTAGATTTCATATAAAAATCTACCTATTGCAATGGGCTTCATCTCGGAATTTCGGAAAAGTTTTGATGCCAAACGACTATATGTGATAAGCGGAGATGGAAAAACAAAAAAAAAAAAAAAAATTATATATATATATATATATATATATAACGATATGAGGTATAACGGAATTTAGCGGCACTCTCACGGTCGCATTTTTCGACCTACACCAAAATAATTTTCTGTGTATGTTCCGGCAAATAATATCTTGGACAAGTTCGTGAACTGGCCATATCCGGGTACCGGTTAAGCGGCTAGAGCCTAAAAAGTCAAATAATCTAGGGCGCTATAACTTCCGTTTGAATAATAACATTTTAATAAAATTTAAAAATATTAAATATTTTAACCTTTTTTTATCATTTTTATCCAGATGACCACTTTGGCGTTTCAGGTTCCTCAAAAATCAGCTGTTTAAAAAATTTACTAAACTTTGCTGCCCTTGATCTAGCTGAAATGGCCAAGCTCATATTTGAAAACTTTTTTTCACGTACTTAAAATATAAATCTTTCCAAAATTTTCAAAAATAATAGTTTAAGTCTAACGGTTGAGACCCTACGGCTGTTGAAATGAAAACAAACGCAAAAGGCAATGCTTTCATCATGTTTCAGTTTATGTTATTTAAATTCATCTTAGCTTTTAAACATACTTTTCAACTATAGCCTCAAAAAATTTCAGCTTTCTAACCCAAAAGGTTCCATTTTTATAAGCATTATAATGCAACCCTTACAAGAAAAATATCAACCCATTTAATACCATAGAAAAATTATCAAAATCTCTTTTGTTTTTATTTTTTTTACTAAGTAACCGTTTGAAAAAAGATTAAATAAGAACAAAAAAACACAACAACAAAAGATGATTTTGAAATAAAATTGTTTGATAATGTTTGATTATAAAGTATGTGTGATGGTATAATTGTAGTTGTGACGTAGTTCATTTGATCTTTGGTGGATTTAATATGTTATTAAAAGTAGTTTAAACCAACTTAAATAAAACTGTTCCGAAATTGTATTGATGGAGTTAGTTCGGATAATGTATTTAATTTGGTTCGATAATTTTTTTGAATTATTCTGTTTCTACTTATATTTTATATTTAAACTAATCTGACTTATCTAATTTTATTTGGACACAAAACCGTCTGGCCCCGAAATCTACCTATTTCTAGCGGATATACCTGCCGCTGGGATTTTTTTTAGTTGATCTTGTTTTAAATTTTGTATTATCTTATCTAGTGTTTAACTTAGTACTATTAGGTACATTATATAAATAAAAGTATATTTTATTTGATTAATTTATTTTTACTATACAACCACGTTTGATGTAATAATTTGTAACTCTGTATAGTGGAAGTTTACTCCCGTTGAAATTCTAAAAAATAAAATTCAAATAAATAAAAATAATGCGACTACATTGCATGTTTTCATCAACATTTCTATCAATTATCATCGTTACACCTGATATTTTTCTTTGACCCACTCGAAGCATCAAGGTTATAATAGTTTTTGACTATATATTTGTATTCTATTTACAACGTTTCGAATTTTGTTTATTTTCCCTGTTTATATAAAAATGAAACAGAAGAATTGCTAACGTTTAAATTTCTCTCTACATATTATAACCATAAAACAGAGAAAGAAATGAATCGTTGCAACACATGAACATTTTCAGTTCTTTTTGTTTGTATTCTTAATTGATAAACGGGTTGTTCTTACTTTTGTTTATGTTTTATAGATTGATGGAAAGGCAAGAAAAATGTTTTACTGTTTTGGATAAAAAAATGAGACAATCTGTTATTAACTGGTTTCGTTGAACTGTATGCAATCATATGCACGACGAGTTAAAGATATGTGCAATCAACTCTCCTACTCCCTCATGTTTATTTAATTTTTAAAAATATATAAAGAAGAAATATTCTTCAAATTGTTGAGTTGCAAATTAGATTTTAATTAAAAAAGTCAGTTCTTGATTTAAACGAATTGTAATTTGAATTTAAAATAAAAATATTCTTAAATTAAATAGAAAGGAAGAAAATTTTTATGAACAGAAAAAGAAAATTATGTGTGTTGTGTTTGTCCAATAATGTGTAAATACCTAAAAATTATTTGATCATGAAATGAAGTTCTATAAATAAAAAAAGGAAAAAAAATATATATCTTACTGTGTTATGATTATTGCTAACAAATGTGATTTTTTAAAGAAATAAAAGAAAAGGTTTATAAATGAAAATCATTTTAATAATGTTTCGTGTCCTATGTTTGGTTGGAATGCGTGCAAAAAAAAATTGAATGAATAAGATAAAAAAAATAATAATAATATAAGAAAAGGAAAAGAAAGTTTGTTATTACGCATTTGATTTTTTTTTTTATCCGCCGTGCTCGTGGATGAATATTTTGAATATTTGAGCAGATTTTGACAAAATACAAAAAGGGAAACCAACACGATTCCAGATGATCGAATAGCGTAACGTATACTAGTGCTTCTGTGAAAAGTAAAGCATTGCAGGAATCCGCTGATACTGTTTATACTGTGAATGAGGTAACGCGAGAGATGAAAAAGTAAATGAAACCTTTTGGCTTATTATTGGAACAACAGTGAAGTCAACAATCAACAAATTAAGATAAGTTTATTTTTGTATCTATTTTTTAAATTTTTTCTAATTTCTTTAAATGTTTTAGACCACCATGGTCATGTAAATTAAGTTATGTTAGAGATTTTCCTTGTATGAGTCCGCACTTGGTCCGCATATTCCTGTATCATTTTAAAAATGTTAACTCCCTTGGATAATAGATACCGTAGGTATCTATAATTATAAAAGTCGAATGCGACAGTCTTAAAAAGATTAGTTCAAGTAACAGTGCGACCTAAAGGTAACAATCCGATACCGTGCTACCTAAAGGTCGTCGACACCGCTACTGATTGTATTCTGTAATATAAACTCAGGCTTCTAATGAAATTAATTAGCTTAATTGAAGTAAGTCTGGCTTCTTCATAATTCCACATTTGGTTTCTGGTTCAATGTTTTTGATTGTGCTTTTGAGAATGGTGCTCGATTCAATCAACTTTTTACTGTCACCTCGTTTTGCAATAGCATTTCCTTATATCTCTGTTTAGCTGGTTGACCACGCAGGTATGATACTAAAATATTGCAAATGCTAATGACAAAAATTTCGGCTTGACATTTTGTTGTTGGGGTTCCTAAAGCAACCGTTCGTTTTATTCGAGGACCAGGCACTCCTGCATCGGTACCTAGCGTTATGTGGCGTTCTAGCGTTATGTGGCAGTGACCGTATTTAGCATTTATAACGGTCTCTGGCCAGTATCTTAACATCAAAGTGTCTGTCTTAATCTACTGGTTTTGAGATACAATCTGGTACTTATACAGCTCAGCTTGTAATTTGACAAGGATTTTGAGTGATTTTCAATCTTTGTAATTGACATTCCACCTCCAATTCATTGAGATTAATAATAGTGGCTACATCGTATTAAACAAAACTTTTATTTATATGCTTATTCAAAAGAAATTATTATTACTATTGTTTATTATTATATATTAATACGATTTTTAGGGTTATGTTTTTTATAACGAACTCTATTGGTAAGAGCAAAACGAGTTTTTCACGAGTTTATCGATTATCTCGTAAAGTATAAATGCTATGGACCTGAAATTTGAGATGCGTACAAAACTAATCTGTCCACATAAAATGACGGATACAAATAAAACTAAAGTTTGGTTTACAGGGGTACGGACCTTTGAAAAAATATATTTTTTTATAGATTCAAGTAGGGTATCATATGAAAGGGCTTCATTTCAGTATTCCTTAAAAATTTATTTTTGGAATTTTACACCTCACCATTCTTTGTATAATTTTGAATAATAACGTTTTTTTTATGTTTTCTTACCTCGATTAGCTCCGAACCTAACTGATCGAAAATCTTCAAATGTATTTGGAATTCAATATCAATTTCGGAGCGACGTGAGTGATCCATTATTAATGAATGAAATTATATTTGTTAAAACAGTAAGTGAAAGTAAAAGGTAATTACAATTCGTTTGGAAAAAAGTTTTTATATTTAACAAATATAATTTCATTCATTAGTATTTGGAATGATAGGAAAATTAGTAATAATTATATTTATTAAGGGGGTTTGATTTTCAGACGGTTCCCCCCTACGTTTCAACACTGATTGACAGAAAAATTTGTAAAAATTCACAGAGCTAGAAAGTTTAGTAAATTTTGAATGAAAATCATAGGAAAGTCTCAAATAATTATATTTCTGTGTGTGGTAGGCGACGGGGGTGCAGAGGGTAAATAAAACCTTTTTTGACTCAAGCGAGTGGGGTATCATTTGAAAGAGCACCTAATTTAGAATACATTACATTTTTTTTTAAATTTTGCAATGCACAGTTTTAGAGTTATTATCAAAAAGTGCAAAATTCAGACCGTTCCCCCCTACGTTTCGAGGATGATTGACAGAAAAGTTTGAAAAAATTCACAGAGACAGGAAGATTGGTAAATTTTGAATGAAAATCATAGCGAAGTCAAATACTTATATTTTTGTGTGTTTAGAGGATGGGTGTGGGGAGGGTAAAAAAAAAAACTTTTTACCCAAATGAGTGTGGTGTCATATGAAAGAGCGCCTATTTTAAGAAACATCAAAATTTTTTTTAATTTTGCAATGCACAGTTTTTGTGTTATTGTAAAAAAAAGTATTTTTAAATTGTAGCTTCTCCACCCTCCTAAATTTTGACAATTGATTGACCGAAAAAATAATCAAATTTAAACCATTTACAAGCTGGTGTAATTAGATCTTTCTTGAGTAACCATATACAGCTATGGATAAGATTTAACCTGAAGTAACATTTTTTGTGTGATTTTAGATCAATTTAGATGTGATTGTAATATACTATTGACATTTACGATTAAACATTTATTTTGTTATGCGTCTATGAACTGGCAATATAAAGGCATTACAACACAACTTTTTGTCAATTATTTTTGATTTTGTGTTCTTTTACATTCACTTTTTACATTCCCTTGGCGAGGGAATTTTATTCACACTTGTCTGACTTTTTTTAATTTTATTTTAATGCGATATCAACAATTTTTTTTGTTAATCTCTGAGAGACAAACACGAATAAACTTGAAGGTTTTCCATCCCTCGAGCACGATGTTACTAGATCCCACGCACAATTGTGACTTATTAACAGTCATGGGGAATATCAATCGAATTGGAAATTACAAACGTTTAAATGGCAAGGGCGAGTCTGAGGAAATCTTTGGGATCCATGGTAGAAGAACAATTTCATCTTGAAGTTTACCGTTTAGAATGGTAGCCTCAAGTACTTTGCTCATATGATTCTTTTTTATTACCAATCGCTTACCCTCACATAGCAATCAAATTTCTAAGCAAAATTATTTGTGAACCAATCAGTTGATAGTTTTTGCAACATGGTTATAGCTACCAAAGATGCTTTGCTTGAAAGGATATTTCCAAATTTACAAGCTCATTACACTAATCATGCGTGGATACGTGAGCGAGCTAACTGGACCGAACAAAATATAGATGATGACGCAATCATTCAAATCGATTGACACTGTTGTTGAAATCTTCAATCGCAAATTATGTGATGGCATTCCAATATAATATTGAAATTAAATTTGAGAAAAAACACACTAATTTTTAATATCTATATAATATTTTTATTTGCCAATCGATTTCGAAAGCTAAGCTTTCATTGTCAAGGCCTGTTCTTAAACAAAAAACAATATAAGTTATGGCATTCCAGTTTAATCATTAAAAATTAACAACTGCCTCAGGACAACAGTGTCAATCGATTTGAATGATTGCGTCAACATCTATATTTTGTTCGGTCCAAATAGCTCGCTCACGCATGATTAGTGTAATGAGCTTGTTAATTTGGAAATATCCTTTTAATCAAAGCATCTTTGGTAGCTATAACCATGTTGCAAAAACTGTCTGGAATTGGATGCATTGTGTATTTTCATGCCAATTAAATTTTTTCGTTGCCAATTTTGAGCAATTGTTCGTTATAGGTCTGATTCTTTCAAGCATGCGTTAATTTCATCTTCATACGTGACACGTGGAATAACCGGCAATATCCTTTGGGGGTATGGTTTTAACGAAAAAAAGCATATTTTTGTGATTTTTTTGCGGCGACATGAGTAATATAATTTTCTTAAATTTAATTACATATTATTGTACAACTTTTGAAGTATGTCAGAAAAAAATTTCAATTAAAAATATTGATAAATCAGCCGGTGACGTTGAATCTCCAGAGGCACCTTGAAAAAAAGTGGTTTTGCGGTGAACATTATAACTCGTTACCGGATTGATATGCGTTTTGAAGGTGATGTATTTTTCGAGGTAATCAGGAAGAGTTTTTTTTTTCTATTTTTTGCAGCACTTGGAAGTTAAAATCGCGATTTTAGCTCAAAAAATCGCGTTTAATTTGTTATTAAAAAATAGAAAAAAAAAACTCTTCCTGATTACCTGTTGATTTATGTGAAGAAGTAATGTTCAAATTTTCAAAAGGATCGGTTGAGTAGATTTTGAGTTCTAATAGTCACGAACTTCAAAAATGACCTTTTCGGGAAAATGGGGTCAAACGGCAACCCTGTTGAAACGCTATAACTCCGTTAGTTTTACTCGGATTGACTTAAAATTTGTACACAATATTCTCGACATATTGTTCATTCAGAAAAAAAATGCAAAAAAAATAATTTTTAAACCATACCCCCCCCCCCATTTTTTCAAAACTTCATCTATACCTGAATGGTTCTTTATGTTACACATTGCGTCCAAATTTGTGTTAATGTTCAATGGTAACTTGAGTGCTGAATGCCCAGTTTGCAAACCATCAATCAAGGTTCCTGCAATGCCTGATGAAGCAATTGCCTACACAATATGATTTTGTGATCGAATCCGCGCAAGTTTCATTGAGACGAGGAAAGCTTTGTCTGTACCACCTGGTCCGTCCAAAAAAAACACCTTGCTGTGCCGCAAATGACAAATTAATTTGTTCATATATATTTTTTTCCTTAACAGTGAGCAGTTGCTCATTATTAGCAATAAATGGCGAAAAATCAATGTTGAGATCTTGATCAGCAACCCAAATGCGAGGAAGAATCCTCACTCATCGAATACTTATCACAGACAGCTGAAGCTTCAGACAAAAAACATTGAGGTTGCCATAACCTCGATTATTGCTAAAGTCATAGAAAAAAATTATCAATTACAAACTAATGGTATACCTTGAAAACAACAATCTTCTCCATGACCGCCAATATGGCTTTCATAAAACACGGTCTACTGGTAACATCATGTAATTCATGACTTTGGTGAGTCTCATATTATTTCTCTCGACATATCCAAAGCGTTTGCCAGAGTTTGGCCCGCTTTTAATGGCCCGTCCTTAACCAAAAAAATGGTTGAATCCTTGGATTTAGATCTTGAATTAATCCTGGGCTGGGGTAAACGGAACTTGAGATATTTAATTCTATGAAGACGAAGTCGTTCGTTTTTCCCATAAAACCTCACCATATAACGGCAATGTAACGTTTTCTAGTCAACCATTACTAAACTCACCTACAATTAAATTATTGGGTACTAAGATCAATCACAAACTGAAATGGCATGATCATATTCTTTCCGTGGCAAAATTGTTAAATTCCCAACGATCTGGCTTCCTACGTCGCTCTAAAAGCTTTTTCTCTCCATCGGAAAATATTACGATGTATAAAGCATATATACGACCGATCCTCGAGTTTGACTCCCATTTATGGGCTGCAGCACCAGAAACCTCTTTAGATTTTGTTGACAGAGTTCATAGGCGTGCTTTGAAATTGATTGATGTTCCAATGTTAACATCGGGTATGGAATCACAGCATCATAGAAGAGTGGTTGGAGCTCTCATACTGTTTTATAGATACTACTACGGTAAATGCTCTAAGGAAATTATTAACTTTATATCTCCATTACGAAGATCTTCACGAGCAACAAAACAATCTTCGCATTCCCATAAGCATACCTTAGAGGTCTCATGTGTAAAAACATCTAGCTATAATAACACTTTCCTTTCACGTTCCGTATACTGGCGGAATCAATAACCAAAAAATTTTTCCCTGCTTCATACAATCCCCAAGCTTTTAAATCCGCAAAACATCATCACTATCGCTCCAGTCTTATCCCAAGGCCTAAAATACTAACCTTTTAACTTTCCTTTCCTAACGTTCGCACGTTCATCAAGAATTAGAGGTTTATAACCTAAGTGATTAACCTGAACATTTAAAAAAAAAAAAATAAATTCAATTCGCGACACTCATCAAAGTACTTGTCGTACAAAATACCATTGACTGATCGCAAACATTAAAATCCGTACAACAGACATAAAACCTCTTGTACGAATAGAGAAATTTAAAAAAATTTGGCCGGAATTGTCGAGCATGAAGTGGAATGCAGAACTGTAACAAATCATACTTTAATATATTAGCATATTTCCAAGTTTAGTCAAATACCATTTTCAGAAACTGATGTTATTGAAACTTCAAATACACAGGTGCTCAAAAGGTCTCCACGACTTATCCCAATATTACTCAAAAACTAATCAGTTTTTTGTCCTTCCAATCTAAATTGGAGACCCCCACATTAAAATCGATTAGTAACTCCCTACTATAGTGATAAATTCTTTAAAAAAAATATAATAAAAAACTTTTTAACCGGGAGTGACGAACCGGAAGTTTGTACGCAGAAATATTGGAATCAGTACTAAAACCTTGTATACCAAGTCTCACTAAGATTAAAACCTGTAGAATTAGAAGTTATTGAAGTTTCAAACTTACAGGTGCTTAGGAGACCCCTCCATTTTGTCCAATTTTAACCAATTGCTCTTTATTACTTTACGCTCTCTTATTATTACCTTAAAAATAAGCGGTGTTAGTATATAGTCTCTTGTTTACAGTCTCTGTTACTTTACGCCTTTTTGCAGGAAGTATAAAAAAATGTTGTATGTACCGCAGGTGTAAAGTTAATTTCAGCCCTAGCTAGCCAATTGTTGCTCTCAACCATCTTCCCGGACAACAAATTCTCATTCGGGCTGAAATGTTTATATTTACACCTTTGGTACATAAATATCTATGAAATGTGAATAATAGCTGTATTTAATATGAAGGTTGTGTGGCGCAAATGTTTGCGCATAAAGCACTGCTATTTTCTGGAATAAATATCAGTTGATAAAGTGTAGGCTCGTATTGGAAAACAAAAACGTAATTGAATTAGATGTGTATACCGAGGTTTTTATTATTTGTCATAATATTTTAAAAGATAAATAAATAACTTTTTCCATTTTATTTAAAAAAAAAAATAAATGCCGAAACCCGGGATTGAACCGGGGACATTTAGATCTTCAGTCTAACGCTCTCCCAACTGAGCTATTTCGGCTCATACAAAATTAAAATAAATTCATTTTGACCTTTCAAATCTCTTGTCATTAATTCTAATTCTCATCCTCTTTAATTGTTCTAATCGATAGACATTCTATTATACATTCTTTTAAATGTTATTTCTTTTATCTCAATTTATGGTCCATTGTCAATAAGAAAGAAAAATACTTCAAAGTTAATTAGCACAAACATTTTTAACGGTTCAAAAAATTAGCAACAATAAAAAAAAAGAAAACTAATTGTAAAACGAATCTTTTATCATTGATATTGAAACGAAACCTAAATTTAATATTTTATTCCATTCAAATATTAGTTTTAGTAATTTGGGATTGTTGAACAGGGTGGTATTATTAAACATTTAATTTATTAAACTTTTATGAGTTTATGTGAATTTCTACTTAGTCGACCATTAAACGGGTATTCTTATTTTACAAACTTTTTAATCATTAAAAACACAAACATGAAGTATTATCATGCCCATGCGTCATAATATGCTTAATACCGCATTTACAGCGACATAGCAAATTAGTAGATAGTATATTAATTTGCATCAATTGTCGTATTTAGTATCAGTTTACAACGTAGATTGTAATTTGAATCGTTTGTAATTGTAGTAAGCCTAGATATCAAATTAGTTGCAGGCTTTTAAAATAAAAAATGTTTACAGCACAGACACTGGCGTAACTACCAGGGGTCTTGGGGGTCAGATTGTCCGGGGCCCCGAGCATCAGGGGGCCTCCGAAAGTGGTGAACAAAAGAATGTTTTGTATATAATTATATGAAAAAATTTGTTGTGTATAGTTATATGAAAAAAATTTTTCATATGAAAATATCAAATCTTCTGGTCATTTCTATGTTCGTAACCTGGATCATATTATATGTCTCTTGAATTCTTAATTTGTAATTTTTGCACCATATCGGATGCGCATGTTCCATTATGGCCAACCTTCCTTTTCTCGCTCAAGGTTTCAAAAGTTTCTTGCACTGAATTTCAAGTGACAATATTGAATCAAAACAAACTTTTAGAAAACAATCTTGATTGCTCGATTGCTGTCGTATGTCTGAATAAAGTTTGACTGAGTGTGAGTTGAAACGTGAATTGTTTTTTGAGGCGCTTATTTCATGGTTGATTCTGGAGTAAATCATTCATCTGGTAAGTGACTGTCGTGGCTGTAACCTTGACATATAAGTATATCATGGAAATAAAACGTCATTTCATGGTTATGTTGTGGCCTTCACGTCATTTAGTTTTATTTGCGAATGCAGCAAAGGCAAAGAGCAAAAGGCAAGCAAAAAGAAACAGAAGCAGATATAATCGTTACAACACCGAACACTGACAGTAACGTTTCCATCGCTACAGACGATTCAAAAAAGGAAGAAATGGCAGCTCCTATGCTAAACTCTACTATGGAACATACCAATTTGCTAGAAAAAAGACATCCTGCTAATAAAGGACATTACAAGAGCGTTTTAACTGCAGAATTAAAAAGATTCATAATTTCGCATGGACCGTGCCAACCGATGGGACCTTTTCCACGAGATGAACAAACGGGGAATCGATTTTCTTCGTTTTTTTATGAATCAACAAATAAAGCAGGATTGAAAATTCCAAGAACATGGTAACTAAGCAAATTACTTACTCATTGTTTCATATGACGAGATTTTAAAAAAAACTCATAATTTTTTCGTTTTTAGGTTATGTTATTCTGAAGTTCTTGACTGCGCATATTGTGAGGTTTGCTGGTTATTTGCTGATAGAAAATGTGCAAGTTATCAACCAGCTTGGGTAGATGGATTCCGTAACTGGGCAAAATTAAGTGGCAAAATTTCTCATCACGAAAAGTCAACCATTCATTACAACGCTTGCATGGTATACGAATCGTGGCGATTGAATGAATCTCTCATCGATAAGGACCTTGAAAATCAAATCAAATCTCTTCGAGAAAAATCGTTCTGGTGCAAAGTTCTTGACAGAATCATGAATATAATTCTTACCCTAGCTACATGCAACCTTCCATTTCGAGGACATCGGGAGGTCATTGGTGATTCTGGAAATAATGGAAACTTTTTGTCAATTGTTGAATTGCTGGCGGTATATGACCCTGTTTTGAAAGAACTCATTACAAAACCAGAGAATTCCATTCGATACTTGAGCCCTCAAATCCAAAATGAGATCATCGGCCTGCTATCTAAGACTGTGGAAAATGAAATCGTCAAGAATATTCAAGAAGCGCCATTCTTTTCCATCATAACCGATACAACTCAAGATATAGCTAAAATTGATCAAATAAGTCAAATTTTCAGATACGTACAAATTATCAAAGATGAAAACGGGAAACCAGTGGATGTCAAAATCACCGAATCTTTCTTAGGATTCGAAAAAGTCGATGATCAAACGGCTAATGGACTGGAATCAAAAATCGTTGATGAACTGCAAAAAAAAGGAAATCAAACTTTCAAAATGTCGGGGACAAGGATACGATGGAGCTGCTACAATGAGTGGAATTTACAACGGGGTTCAGAAGAAAATTCTTGATAGAGAAGAAAAAGCCATTTACGTCCATTGCGCAGAGCATAGACTCAATCTCGTTCTCAATGATGCCTCGCCGGGTGCAATACCTGAAGTCCAAAGATTCTGGGGGTTGATTGAGCAAATTTACGTTTTTTTTGCAAACAGTATCAAAAGATGGGAGTTATTATCGGCTTTCTTTTCTGAAAATTCTCTGTTGAAACTCAAACGACTCTGTCCAACTCGATGGTCATCCCGGAACGATTCTTTACTTTATTTTGAAAGCGCTGTCTAAAATCATCCTCATCAGTAATTCTAAAACTGAGTGAAATGAAGCGATTCATCTACGTAAAGAGATGGAAAATTTCGAATTTGTTCTTCAAGTTGTTATGCACACGAAGGTTCTGACGACAACGAACCTAGTTACGAAAGCTCTTCAACAGCCAGACGTCGACCTTTCTCAAGCAAATGTTTTACTTGAGCGAGCGTATCAAGAACTACGAGATTTCCGAAATGACTACGAGGGAGCGAAAACTCAGGCGGTCAAACTGAGTGCTGATTGGGGAGTCAAGGTTGAGTTTTGCAACAAGCGCATCAAGAAAACCAAGAAATATTTCGAAGAATTATGTGAAGACGAAAGACTATACAATGGAGAGGCACGATTCCGAGTTAATATTTTCCATGGATGTCTCAATATCATTTGCAATCAATTACTTAATCGATTTGAGAGTTTGAAGGATGTCATCAAAATTTTTCGAGTTCTCCAACCTGAAGAATTGACAAAAATGACGGATCAAGAATTGTACAAAGAAGCTCTGAAACTTGCAGATACTTATGCTGAAGACATCGGTGATAGATTTCCTGAACAGTTGATATCCCTTCGACCGTGTCTAAAAAAACGAATTGAGAAACTAAGTTCTGTCAAGCAACTCGCGGATTTATTAATCGTTGAAAATGCTGCTTTGTGTACAAGTTTTCAAGAAGTTTGTACAGCTCTGATTTTGTTTTTGACTATTCCGGTCACAGTTGCAATGGCTGAGAGATCATTTTCCAAATTGAAAATCATTAAAACTTATCTTCGAAGTACAATGGGCCAGGAGCGTTTGAGTTGCTTGAGTATTCTGTCCATCGAACATAAAATTACCAATCGTTTGAGAAGTAACCTCGATCAAATTATTCGCAAGTTCGCTGATGCGAAAGTAAGGCGTATTAAATTCTGAATGAGTATATCGTAACTTCAGAAACTCGAAAATTTTACATTTTATTCGATGTTTTCAATTTTAGTATTGTACCACGAGAATAAAAAATTTCACAGAAATTACTTAACACTTTTTTGAACGTTATTGTATCCATCCTTTAAATAAATCCTTTCAAGACTCCAAGCAAACAATATTATTGTGTGTGTGTGTGTATGGAAAGGGGGGGGGGAAGATGTCAACATTTGTTTTGGTAAGGGCCCCCTTGTGAAAAATTGTCCGGGGCCTCCACTTCTATAGTTACGCCACTGAGCACAGATTTAAATTACATCTACTAATTTGCTATGTCGCTGTAAATGCGGTATAAGAAGTTCATTTTGAAAGAATGGTTCAACCGTAAGTTATGATCAAATATGCGAAAATGTTAAAAAAGGTAAATTTTCACGCATAATTACAATTCAGTTTTTTACTAGTCAGAATGTTTATGAGCAAGGGATCATGAAGCTAAAAAAGAGATGAAGATGGTCTTATTCTATATTAAATAAAAATGTTTGAATAGTTTGATGTTGGGTGGAGGATCTACGTTAGAGGATCAAATAGGAATTCATGAATTGTCGAAAATCTGGATAGTTGTATGGGCCATTTTCAAAATTTGCTTACATTTGCTGTCCCAGAGGTAAAAATAGAAATATTTAACATAAATTAATCTTTAAAATTAAACTAAAGCACTGTTTTACATAGAGGAAACTGTGTTAAATATTTGTAGCCTAAAAAAATAAAAAAAATATTAAAATGTTTTAAGAAATAAAAGGTTTTAAATGTAAAAGTTTGGAAAAATGCTTGTCCCCTTCAAGTTTTATGAAATTTGACTCTTGTTTTTGTTAAATAATTCAGCTTTTTAAAATAAACAGTTTTGTTTATATATATATTGAACATTTTTAGTAAAAAATTAATTAAATGTTTTTGTATTTTATGATATTACTAAAAAGAGGATGTCTCCCACTTTTTGTCAAGTCCGTTACCATGTAATTAATTTGACAACAAATAGTTCAAATTTTGAAGTTATACTTCTTTGCGCTCGTTGTAAATATTTTGATGGGGTGTTAAACGAGAAACCGCGTCACGCTGTTTCAAGTTATATTTTAGCCTTTATGCTGTATGGTAATAAAGACGAAATTAGTAAATCAACCTTATGCTGTATGGTAATAAAGACGAAATTACTAAATCAATCATATTTTATAATAATAAAACATTATTCGCTTAGTTATCTTTGATCAATTTTTTTTTTCACTTTTCGGAATTATCATTAAAATGAATAGTTAATGTATAATGTGACAAACAAATGTGTACATTTATATGAAAATTATGTTAAATTATTTTTTAACAAATACATATTTCTAATTTACAACAAATATGTTTTTATGGTTGGCAATTATATAAAATATGTACATATTTCTATGCATTAGCACCAATACGATACATATAAGCATTGCTTATATATGATTAAACAAACCTGCTTGCATTAGCAGAACTGCTCTCACATGTTCCCAATTGGAAATTGACGTTTCTTTTCCTCTTCTTAGAAACATTGATGAACCAAGAATTTGCATTGGAGCCTTAGTACCGAAGAAAAAGATTATGAACAATATCAAAGTTACAGATTTAAAGTGTTTTACTTATTGAGTGATATATGCTTCTCCATTACTTTCAAAACTATTATTGTTATTGCAAGGGATCTATAAAATATATGCAAATATGTTAACATATGTTGTGATTTGACTGTTTTAATAATAATATATAAGTCTGAATTTACAAATGAAATTAGTCTTATTATTATTTTTTCCAATTTTTGTTTTAAGTTGTGGGAAGGAATGTCGAAATAAGACGATGACCATAAAGCAATAAAACCCATTAAACGAAAATATTCACTAAAAATGGTGGTATTTTTTAATCGGCCGGCGTATGCATCAATGTAGTAGAGTATTGCAGACAATTGATAAAATATATTTGCAAATTGAAATACGACCCTCTTCAGAACAGCAAATTTTCTGGATTGATAAATGATTATAAGTCTACATGAAATAGGACGCTAAACCAATAGCAATGAACCACTGTACCTATATTTTGTATGACGAGCACGGTGGCTTCGGAGTAAGTAATTGACAATTGTGACATCCAATAAACAAATATATTTACGCTCACCTAATTGTTCGTGACACATTGAATTATTTGAATTAAATCTTTGGAATAAAATTTTAACTTTTTTTTAACCCTAATCTTTTGCCATCTACATTTATAAAAATTATTTAATTATTATTTGCATGTCAATGTGTTTTAATTTTAACGTACATATTTTGTAACGTACAATTTATCTATAGCTTTAGAGACCTTTACTTAATGGCTTTTGCTGACTGCAAAATGATACTATTACATTTTTTTCAAACTTTTTATATATTACTAATAAAATAAGTTAAATTTATTTATTTAGCGTATGGTTTTTTTTGTGACACATTAAAAAATTAAACTTAAAAAATAGGTAGACTCTTCTATGAAATCTACCTAAATCAATACATGGATACACATTAAATGAACTTACAATCGATTTGATTTCGTGTCTTTTAAGTAAATTAAAAAGTAAAATATTTGAACATTGGGCAGTAAATTTGAACATTAGATGTTTACATCGAGCGAGTCTATCCATGCTACTACATCGGGAGTTGCCAAATGGATATCTGAGATGTTGCCATTGTAACGTCGAATTGGACACACAGTTGCAATGTGTTTTATAGTTTGTTGTGGAGCACCGCAGTCACACTCAGGGGACTCTGAAATGCCCCACTTGTAGAAAGAATCAGCACAACGTCCATGATTCGTTCTTATTCGGTTTAATGTAGTCCAGGTATGACGTGGCAAATCGAAACCAGGTTGGGTAGAAGTCGGGTTAGTAATAGAAAGGCCAGTTGTGTTGTAATGTTGCCAGGAGGTGTCCCAGACATCCAAGATATTAAAATCAGTTGCCAGCAGGTTGCTGGCAGTTTTATGTGGAGGCTTTCTTGACTTCAATCGACAACGAGTGTGGTCACCGTAATATTCGTGCAAGGGTAACGTGATGTTGTTGGTTACCTTTTTATGTTCACGCATGAGAGCATGCGAGCGTCTGAGTGCAGGTGGAGCGATATTGCTTAACACAGGGAGCCAAGGTAAAGGGGTGGATCTGATAGTACCACTTATAGCACGCATCGCAGCATGCAGCTGGCAGTCAACTTTTTGAGTATGTGTGCTATTCAACCAGACTGGTGCGCCATACTCAGCCACTGAGTAAACCAGACTTAGAGCAGTTGTTCGGAGGGTAGCTGGAGTAGCACCCCATGTAGAGCCTGCCAGTTTGTGCAATATATTGTTTCTCGTTTTAAGTTTTTGTGACGTATTTTCTAGGTGGAGTTTAAAAGAAAGAGTTCTATCGAGAGTAATGCCCAGGTACTTTGGCTGTTGATTGTATTTAATGACAGTGCCGTTAAATAACACCGATAGTTCGTGTTTTGCCAGTTTGTTGTTTAAGTGGAAACAGGAGCTCTCGGTTTTACTTAGATTTAGAAATAAACTCCACGTTCGAAAATAGTCATTCATTATCGCTAGGTCAGTTGAGAGCAAATCCTCCAGAACACCCATGTCTTTGTTTTGAGTGGCCAGGGTCCAATCATCAGCGTAACCAAATTTCTTTGATGTTGTGTCAGGAATGTCATGAATGTACAGATTAAAAAGTAATGGCGCCAGGACGGAACCCTGTGGTAAACCATTGTTAAGCATTTTAGACCTACTGCAGGAATTATTTAGATGAACTTTGAATACACGATTACTCAGCATGTTGTTAATTAAACGCGAGATGGTGCTACAAGGTATTGCATTGAACAGCTTATATATAATCCCAATTCGCCAGACCGTGTCATATGCTGCAGTAAGATCGATGAATACTGCGCCTGTTTTTAGTTGTTTTTGATACCCAGCTTCGATATAGGATGTTAGAGCGAGCAGTTGGTCAGTGCAACTGCGATTGGGACGAAAACCAGCTTGTTCGACTGGGATCTGGTCATTCAATATCGGTGCGATACGATTGTATATGATTGTATAATAAGTTAAATTAAATGACATTACAAAAAACTATCGGACAATTTACTCAAAAAAAAAGCAATTTTCAACCACTTTATCTGGGAAGCATGGGCATCGCCGTGCGGGTGTACCTTCTAGTAATTAATAATTATACGTTCTTATACTTTTTGAATAATAATTTTTTTTTTGAATAATATTTTTTTTTTATTTATTTTTTGAATAATATGTTTCTTTTTTTTATATTTTTTTTTGAATAATATTTTTGTTTTTGCATAATATTTTTTTCTTTTGAATAATATTTTTTTTCTTGAATAACATTTTTTTGAATAATATTTTTGTTTTTTTTTAGTTATTTTTTTAATGTATCCTATCTGTCTGTCTGTGTGCGTGTGTGCGAGCGAATGGGAAAAGAAGTATAACTTCCAACCGTCTGGTCCGACGCAGACCCTACTTTTTATCACCAGAAGACAACACATATACAGAATTATTGCTAAACTAGTCAAGCATCTTTTTTAGCCATTTTGTATTCTTCGGTCCAGAAGAATTGCAGTAGTGTTAAGAATAGGATTTCTTCAAGGCTGGTATTTTTATTCTTTGTCAAGTCTGTTACCATTATTTTTGAAACTAACGTAGTATTTTTTATACTTTTTCAGTTTGATACAATTTATTGGATAGGTTTTAAAGGTGATTCTATTTTTCGCTAATAATTATTTTTTGCAGATCTGGCTTTTTTTTAATGTTTTAGTGTTAATGTCAAGTCCGTTACCATGTGGTTGGTAACGGAATTGACAGAATATAACAAACTGACAAATATATTATCACTAGTTTACAAGAAAAATATCCCTAAATAAAACCAAAGTTTTCTTATAGATTTTGATCTGCTGAACACGGATATCATATTAATTTTTTTAGGCTAGCTCTTGTTTTTTTAGATATTCGCGGAAACCCAATTTTTTCTTTGAACAAACAGTTTTTGGATCGCATATTTTACAAAACAAACAAATTTAATATACTAGTGATACAAATACATAGTAAAAATACTAACAAACATTTTGAGTATTTTTTTGTAAAAATCCATCAAGGATTCTGGAAGTTACACTCGAAAAAAGTAGAAAAAAAATCAAAAATTTATGTTTTTTTAAAAATTTTCCATATTCAACGCCAAAAATTGTGAACAAACAATGATTGTAAATAATTTTAATTTCTTGATGCCTACAGTTAATAGTCAATATTCTTTCTTTTGAGTTAAAAGAACACGAATTTTGGTGCAGGATGCCAGGTTTTCCCAAAAAAAGTCAAAACTAAAAATTTGGAAAAAAAATGTTTACTTAGAATAATTTAAATTCTGCAATATAATTGATTTACATATAAGTCGTTATACATATTTTCGAGTTAAAATTGCAAGTTATGGTCAAAACCTGGTGGTTACACAACGTTACAACGTTAAATGAACATTTTCTCTATTGTACCATCTTAAATGTGTTAAGTTGCAGTTGACATAACTATTTTTCGGCATCCACGGTGTTTATCTTCATTCAATTTTATGCCGATGTAATAAAGGTATGCAATTCTTATATATGAAGAGATTTTTTTAGCAGAATGTATTATACAAATTCCACAAATAAAACAAAATGAAATTGGACTATTTTGCACTTGAAAATTCTTGAGACGCCATCCAAATAAATTTAACTTTACACTTTACTATTTTACAAGAATTCTTAACTGATGTTTTAGAACGACTGAACTTGTAAAATATTTTTGACGAAACGGCACAAAAAAAAGAAAAAAATACATAAACGCGGTTGAAATAAGGAAAACTCCAAATAGCTCGCAGTTTTATTTCGAAAATCGGTATAACAGCATGTAAGTATTGACTTGAAAAATATTATTAAAATACATTAGTAACGATTTTGATATTTGGTAAAGGTTTTAATCAAATCCGTTACCAAATGTCAAATCCGTTACCGCATAGTTTTCAAGGGTATTCATATATTAATTAACTTTTTTTTATCTTTTAAATTGCCAATTCTCTTTCAACCAAGAAAGACAAATATAATCCAAATGAAAGTAAATACTTTAAATAAATATATACTTGCTTTATTTAGAAAATTTCTTCAAAATAATTTAATATTTTAAAATTCTAGGGTAATTTTTGCCTCCAATTTTAATTTAAAAAAAGCAAAACTGATCCATTGCCTGTTTTCAACTTTGGAAATATAAATCACCTTAAAGCAAGTTGATTTTGAAAATTTAAATTTTTTTAATGTGAGAATTTTTACGATTTGTGTATGGTAACGGACTTGACAATTTGCTATGTAGCCCAAGTTGCGACAGCATCTACATGCTAAATTATACAAAAAAGTGTACGACTATCTACTTCTTTATATAGTCCCAACCTTGGTCTTAGCACCTGTAATGATTTTTAAATGAAACATTAATTTTTTTTTTTAAATTTTTAATCTGAAATGTAAGCGTTTGGTGAAAATGGCCCGTATAATATTATTTTAAGGTTAAGGACGAAAAGCTTAACTTTGTTCATAAAGTGTCAGAAGTGGATTTTTGAAGTAAAACTTTTTTAAGTGCGATATGACAAGCAATTCAAATCTTTTTTCGGACGGAATTAACGTTTTCAAACGGAAATGACGTTTAGTAACCTTCAGTTGTGCTCATATATCTGTCCCTTTTGGTTTTGGCTTTTACTATTTCCCCTGCTAATCTTTAACTAAACTATTATCAATTTCAATAAAATGCCTACTCCTTATTCCAACTTCGTAATCGATTCCACTAACATTCAGGGTCTCTCAAAAAACTTTCTTTGCATTCAATACCATCTTAACCACAAAAAACCGCATTTACTTGCGCTAGGTGAAACACAAGTTTCAAATATAGATAATGCACGATTCAGTTGTAACAATTATTCTCCTGAATTTGCATTTTTTGAACACCGGGATGTAATGATATATATACGTAATGATGTTAAATATACAAGGCTTTTCCAGTACGAAACAAGTAGTATTTCTGAATTCTGCTTTATTTGGCTCAAAATCATAGTAAATAAACACGATCTCTATCTCTGTTATTTATATCGTAGTCCTTCATACCACCATAATCAAACCTTGGTAGCATTTAATTCTCTTACAGACACAATCGACGAAATCTTCATTACCGCGCCTATAGTGCAGAAATTATATTAGCAGGTGATTTCAATGTTCATCACAAAGATTGGCTATGTTTCTCAACCAAAACATCTTTAGAAGGTCAATATGCTAAATTTCTTGCTGATTCCAATCAGCTTACACAGTTAGTTGATAGGCCCACCCATATTCCAAATATTGCAAGCCATTCTTCTAACCTACTGGATCTTTTCATGACAACTCATTCTGCTAAATATACCTGCTCAGTCGATGCTCCTCTTGGCAGATCTGACCATTGTGTTGTTTCGGTCTATTTTGAAATAAGTTCTCAAGCTCCAAAGTCCAAGTCCAAAATTGTCTCCTCCTCGTAAGGTTTGGCATTACAATAGATGTAATTGGCAAAACCTCAACAAATTCTACAATGAAATTGACTGGCGGCTATTTTTGCAGGATAAAAATGTTAATCAAGCTACTGCATTGATCACATTCATTATTCTACTAGGAATGAATATTTTTATACCAACCAGTATTGTGAAAATTAGAAATAAATCCAAATCCTGGTTCTCTGATGAATGTTATATAGCTAAAATTAACAAAATGTTAGCGTTTGACAAATACCAGAGTGATAAATCTCCCAGTAGTAGATCACTTTATATCAGGGCTAGAAACAACTGTCATAGTATATTTAAAAAAGCTAAATTTCTTTTCAACTCCAATGCTAAGCGAAACGTGCCACTAAAGGCAGCTGGTCATACTGGAATTTTATCCGAGAGGTTGGCAACAACTTTATCAAATCTTCTATACCACCATTGATTGATAAGCATGACAACCCTGTAATCGAAACCATAGCGAAGGCAGATCTACTTGCTACAAACTCTGTCGTTGATGATGCCGGTATATATACGCCGATCATTCCACCTGTCCAATCATCAATGAATAAAATTTACTTTCGTCCAAGAATTGTGCGGTCAACATTGCTTAATCTAGATCTTAGCAAATCTGCTGGTCCGGACGGAATACCACCTATTGCACTAAAACGTTGCGCTGATACCCTGGTGTACTTATTGGTCACCACTTATTAGTCTCTTTCATTTATCCCTAAGCTCTGGTCTTTATCCGTCAATGTGGAAACTGACCAATGTTCAACCAGTCCCGAAAAAGGGCAATAAGTCTGACCCATCAAACTATCGTCCCATTGCAATAACTTCGATACTTGCTAAAGTCATGGAAAAAATTATCAATTACAAACTAATGGCATATCTTGAAAACAACAATCTTCTCCATGACCGCCAATATGGCTTTCGTAAAACACGGTCTACTGGTGACATTATGTCAGTCACCACGGAGAAATGGGGTAAAGCAATCCATGACTTTGGTGAGTCTGATATCATTTCTCTGGACATATCCAAAGCGTTTGACAGAGTTTGGCATCGGGCCCTTGAGAACAAATTAATTTCATTTGGAGTCTGTAAGACCTTGATATGTTGGTTAGAAGATTTTTTATCTCAAAAATCTATCAGAGTAGTGCTAGATGGTGCTATATCGTCTAAATTCCTAATTCAAGCCGGTGTTCCTCAGGGTTCCGGTTGTCCCATAAAACCTCACTCTATAACGGCAATGTAACGTTTTCCAGGCAACCTTTATTAAACTCACCCACACTTAAACTATTGGGTACTAATATCAATCACAAACTGAAATGGCATGATCATATTCTTTCCGTGGCAAAATTGGGATCCCAACGACTTGGCTTCCTACGTCGCTGTAAAAGCTTCTTCTCTCCATCGGAAATTACTACGATCTACAAAGCTTATATACGACCGATCCTTGAATTCGACTCCCATTTATGGGCTGCAGCACCCGAAAACTCTTTAGATTTTGTCGATAGAGTTCACAGGCGTGCTTTGAAATTGATCGATGATCCAATATTAACATCGGGTATGGATTCGCTGCATCATAGAAGAGCGGTTGGAGCTCTTACACTGGCTTACAGATACTACTACGGTAAATGCTCTAAGGAAATTAATAACCTAATTCCTCCATTACGAAGATCTTCACGAGCCACAAGACAATCTTCGTGAGCCACAAGACAATCTTCGCATTCCCATAAGCATACCTTAGAGGTCTCTTGTGTGAGAACATCTAGCTATAATAACTCTTTCCTTTCACGCTCCGTATACTGGTGGAATCGATTACCAAATAAAATAATCTTTTCCCTGCTTCGTACAATCCCCAAGCTTTTAAATCCGCAATACACCAACACTATCGCTCTAATCCTATCCCAAGTCCCTAAATCCTAACCTTCTAACTTTCCTTTCCCAACGTTAACACGTGCATCAAGCATTAGAGGTTTATAACCTAAGTGATTAACCTGAACTATAAAAAAAAAAAGTAAAATAAATTATAATAAAACCATGTACATATGTTCATCTCTATCATACTACATTCTGATTTTAAATCTGGAACACATACATTTACACAATTGCATCAAACAAAATTACAAAATAAAATTAAAAAGAAATTCAAACAACAATGAAATAATAAAGGCAAACGAATATTATTTTCAGCAATATTATATGAGTTAGACGTGTCGATTTTAGTTACTTAATTATTGAGTTTCATTATTTTTCAAATTTATATTTTTTTCTAATTTTTCCTTCCAACTATAAAAAAAAGTGCGTATCGGTTTCGGTTGAAGTAAAACTTCTTTGGCTACTGTGGCAGGTATTACTAAAAAAATTAAATATAAAAAAAAATGTCATATTGAAATTCAGAGTAGCTATTGATAATATAATTTACACTATGTGTAATAAAAAGCCATATTACTTCGGTCTGAAAGACCTAAGTATTACATTCATGAGCTGAGTGACTGATTCTAAAAAAGCAAAAAAAAATGTATGTCTGTCTGCCGGCGGCCGCCGTCATTACCTACGCTGCAGGGAAAACCGCTAGAGGGATTTCAAAAATTTTGTTTTCTAAAATAGGTATACTCAAAGGACAGGTGCGAAAGGACGCTGTGTTCGATAACTGTATCGGAAGTGTGTCAAAAAAACCATTATGTGTGTCAAAAATAGCAAATTTTCATATTTTTGGCTTAAAAAACGTTCATTTTAAGTGATTACGAGTAGAACATTAAATTTGGAGGAATCTTGATGGTAGAACTAGAAACTAGATTATTGCATTATAGGTTTGTCAAAAAAATGTTGTTGATTTTGTTATAATTTTTGGAATTTTGAAAAAAGTTTCAATTTTTGATTTTGTAAGAATTTTTGGAATATTTTTAGAATTTTGAAAAATTTAAAATTTTTGATTTTATTATAATTTTTATAATTTTAAAAAAGTTTCAATTTTTGATATTGTTATAATTTTTGCAATATTTTTAGAGTTTTGGAAAAAGTTTGAATTTTTGAATTTTTAAGAATTTTTGGAATATTATTAGAATTCAGAAAAAGTTTATATTTTTGATTTTATTCCAATTTTTGGAATATTTTTTGAATTTCGAAAGAAATATGAATTTGTGCTTTTTTAATATTTTCTTGCAACGCTAAATGGAGAGGATTTTGAGTAGTTTGCTGAGTGTATCATCTTTTCACTAAATTATGTTAATTTGTGATCTGTTATAATTTCCCGGTATCGTATTGATGTTTCGTGTTAGTTTTGTAATAAATTTCTAAACAGAGATAAAAAATACATGTTCTAACAAAGTGTTATGTTTGATATACATCGCTGCCCAAAACTAAAAACCATGTCCTCATAAAAGTTTTTTGCCGAAAACTATATCAAAGTCCTTAACCCAGACCGAAGTCTTGATATCACAGAGCTGTGAGATTTCAGCCCCTCCATATTTTACATAATGTATTACAAAGTCAATTCAATTATTATCTTAATTGAAATATGAAATTAGAGGCTTATGACAACTAAAGTGAGAAACATAAACTTTACTTTGCAAATTTGCTAAATTTCTTGAAAAACCTAATCAATTCACATACATTCATCGTTAAATTTAATTTGTAATACTGTGTAAGACTTTGTAATAGATTATGTATATATACTTTTTTATTACATATGTTGTCAATTATATTATCAATAAACATTACATTCTTTGGGCATCTTTAAAACTAAATTACTGTTTTAAAAAATAATTTGCCAACTCTTGGAGTAAATTTATACCATCACTGGCCGTCAGTTTCCTTTAATTGAGAATAATGATCCTATTTACAAAAAGTGTGACCTGAAATACGGTTTTTGGATCGTATCGCCAATTCGTTAACAATTTCCTAATGTGCAAGATATTTTTGGGACAAGCCGAAGATTTGCTAATCAGCATTCGGGACGATTTTTTCAGCGAGCCTCGTCTTTTTAGCGAATATAAAACCAATCATTATGTTAAGATGAAGCTGAAATATAGATTCATAGATTGCAGTTTTGCGTGATGGTTTTCTTATTAAATAATCGACAATTACGACAAATGTTAATTCTGTTGACTTAGAATCCCATTTTAATCGCTTATCTTTTTGAAATATGAATAGAATATCTATTTATTTAAACAACATGTAGATGATTAACTTTCGGGTTTCCAACTTGATAAAAATGGTATGATGTAATTGATATTTTAATGATAGGTTGAGGCTGAACCAGTTTCTATTCTCTTTTGTTATTGATAGTGATGAAACAGTCTTAATCCATTCAAGGTTCCTTAGAAGGTCACCTCGCGTTTAAGTACTCACCCAACAGTGCTTATAAATTATAATAGCGTAATATATGTGTTTGATATCTATATTCAGAAATAAAAAACGTTAAACCAATTAGAAATAAATAAATCTTAAATGGGATTTTTTGCATTAAATTCCTAGACAATACTTTGTGAATTCATAAAATGGGGAACATTTCTATTCTAATCATAAGTCCCGATTTTATAGTCATTATTGATTGTTTCCAATCAATGTGAAATCAATATTATTAGACTACATTAAGGAAATTTAAATTTATTGGGATTTTTGAGATCAATTCGAGGAGCGAGGAAGGTTTGAATATGTCCGAAACACGAAAAATGTGAAGTGGAGTTTTTTCTGAGAAACTTCAAACCATACCTTTGAATTGAAAAAAATCCAATAACTTCTTTTCACTTACTTAAGTTTAATTGATCTCAAAAATCCCCAATAAATCTTAAATGTTTATAACATTTTAATAATAAAACATACATTTTTAACATTTACTTAAATGAATCATATTTTAATATTTTGGGAGCTCCGCGGGCAGTTTAGCGGAAACAGTGTTTAAAACAGAAATACAATTTATATAGACAAACCATTTAGTAAGATATAAACGAAAAAACATCGCAAAGTGTTACTACTGTGGATCAAATTAAAGTTTTCAATTTTATATAAAAATTACTGCCGAAACCCGGGATTGAACCGGGGACATTTAGATCTTCAGTCTAACACTCTCCCAACTGAGCTATTTCGGCTTGTGAATATATCTTACATGATTATTTTAATAAAATATGGAGGTGCTGAAATCTCAAGCTCTGAGATATCAAGACTTCGGTCTGGGTTAAGGATTTTGATATAGTTTTCGGCAAAAAAATTTTATGAGAACATGGTTTTTAGTTTTAGGCAGCGATTTATATCAGCGATGTATATCAATCAAATTTTTAAACTTTTTTTAAATTCCAATAATATTCCAAAAATTCTTAAAAAT
This sequence comes from Diogma glabrata, assembly GCA_963693315.1. Lineage (NCBI taxonomy): Eukaryota > Metazoa > Arthropoda > Insecta > Diptera > Cylindrotomidae > Diogma > Diogma glabrata. The sequence goes on along the minus strand of OY856186.1, from coordinate 20,169,454 downwards.
TCAAACTTTTTCCAAAAATTCTAAAAATATTGCAAAAATTATAACAAAATCAAAAATTAAAACTATTTCCAAAATTCTAAAGTACAAGCAAAATCAAAAATACAAACTTTTTTTAAAATTCCAAAAATATTTCAAAAACTATAACAAATTCAAAAATTTCCATGTCCAATTACATTTACGTCATAAAAACAGCTACATTTTTTTCCAAAAAATTGGCTAAAAAAATAAATGAAATCATTTTTTGACACGCTTGACATTTTTTTTTGACAAACTTATAATGCCATAATAATATATTTATTTTATTTGATTATTTATTTATTATAATGCTCTATAATAATAATAAAATTACATGTCATACAAATTATTAATTTAATTTTTTTCCAAAATATTGGGTAAAAAAGTAAATAAAAATCTTTCTTTTGACACACTTGACAACATTTTTTTGACAAACTTATAATGCAATAATCTAGTTTTTGGTCTCACATACCAATCCCGACCATGCAGATTTCTCCACATTCTTTGTTCCTACTCATTATCACTTAAAATGAACGTTTTTTAAGCAAAAAATATGCATATTTCCTTGTTTTGACACACTTGACGATTTTTTCGACACACTTCCGATACAGTTATCGAACACATCGTCCTTTCGGCTCTTACCATTGAGTGTACCTATTTTCAGAATTTAAAATTTTTCAAATCCCTTCAGCCGTTTTCTAGATTTCGTCGGTTGTGACGGACGGCAGACACACATATATTTTTTTTGCTTTTTTAGAATCAGTAGGTCCTAAAACGTCGAGAAATGCCAAAAAAGTGGGGGTAAGAATTTCACTTTTGGCTCATGAATGTAATACTAAGGTCTTTCAGACCGATTAGAGGTTTATGATAAATATAAAGTGAGAAACATAATCTTTACTTTGTAAATTTGCTAAATTTCTTGAAAAAAACGGCACCAATTGTTGTACCAGATGTTGTTGTTGAATTAAATGGAATGGACATGCATTCATCGTTAAATTTGTAATTCTTTGTAAGACTGTAATACATTATGTAAATATGTTTTTTTTGTTACACATGTTGTCAATTACATTACCAATAAATATTACTCTAAAATTCAATATGACATATATTATATGTAATCTTATTTGTATACCTGCTACAGTAGCCAAAGAAGTTTTGCTTCAGCCGCGAAGATTACGCACTTCCTTTTTTTTTTATTTTTTGCTTACGTTTAAAAATAAATAGAATATGACGCACGGACGAAAGCTATTTAATAAAATATGGTATTTAGCAGTTAATACAATATGTGTCACAACTTCACATAAAAAACATTTGAACATCTTTAAAAGTAAATTTCGGTTTTAAATAATTTGCCAACCCTTGGAGTAAATTGATATCATCACTGGCCGTCAGTTTCTTTTAATTGAGAATAATGATTCTATATTTTTGAAAACTGTAACCTAAAATGCGATTTTTGGATCGTATCGCCAATTCGTTAACAGTTTCCTAATGTGCAAGATATTTTTGGGGCAAGCCGAAGATTTGTTAATTAGTATTTGGAATAATAAATAAAATAAATAAATAATTGACAATTACGACAAATGTTAATTCTGTCGACTTCAGCCGCAATTAGACTATTGCAGCACTCTGCAATATTTCTACAATAGTCGTGCAAAACATTGCAATGAGCCATTGCAATGTTTTACAATGACATTGCATATTGCAGAGTTCTGCAATAGTCTAATTGCGGCTTTAGAATCCCATTTTAATCGCTTATCTTTTGAAATATTAGCAATTCTATTTAATTAAACAACATGTAGATGATTAACATGCTATCATTTCTCATTACCACTTTTTGAAATCATTGCTTCTACGTCAACAAAATGTCTACGCAAAAACTTTATTTATAAGCGTAGCGAAGTACGACGGGCCCTCCTAGTAAAAAATACAAGCAATATTATTTCCAAAAAGAATATAACAAATCAAAATAAGAGAAAATAAAGTTATTCAAGTACTCAGAAAATAAGCTAATGTAGCTCCAGATCGTCTAAAAGTACCCAGTACTTTTTTTATCGCCTCCATTTCCTGTTGACGCACAACCGATTCCGCATAACGACCGATATCCATGTTTATATTTCTAAAAAAACAAAAAAAAGCAAACGCACAGACACTCATACTCATAAAAGAGGAAAGGGTTTTTGAGAAAAGTGAGAATAAATCAGGTGACAATGACTTCTGGGAAGACGATATTTTTTGTGAAAACTCTATCATCGTTGAACAAATGACCTTGGTCAGATGTATCATAAATATAAAATTTCAAACATTCAAACGCACGCACTCTACTTGCAGCAACATACAATTGACCATGTGTGAATACAGGTTCTTTAAGTAAAATGGCAACTCTGTTGAATGTCTGACCTTGAGATTTATTAATAGTCATGGCAAAAGCAGGAATAATAGGGAATTGAGTTCTTTGAAATTTAAATGGAAGAAGACTTACAGAATAAGTCAAATGAATGCGTGGAATTAGAATGCGTACACCTCGCATGACACCAGTCAAAACTTCACAATCTATTGAATTTCGATGCATAACTTTTACACGCATTCGTGTTCCATTTACTAATGCTTGACCTGTATTTAAATTACGTATGAGAAGAACAATGCAATTCACTTTCAAAACTAATTTATGAGGTGGCAAACCTCCTATACTCAATTTATTTAAAAATTCTATTGGAAAATTGTTCTGCTCACGAATGTCATCACAAACAACTTTATCAAAACTAAAATATGCTTTCTCCTCTCCTGGCATAATACTCAAGATTTTAGAATTGATTTCATTGCAATCATTATTTTTGGGGGCTAAAATGACGGAACTCAAAATGTCATCAGATAAAATTGTATCAGAAATATTTCCAAAAATATCTTCAATAATATTGTCTGGATTGCCAATCAAATTATGAGGAATTTCAATGATATCTGAACCAAACTGTGGAAAACTTTGCATATTACCATTACCGAGTCTTCTAAGAAATTCTACAAATTCAATTTCATGAGGGAAAGCTCTCATGTTTTGATTTAATTTCAAAATTTTAAAGTTAATAAATTCTTGCCAAGATGTAATACAATTTTCAATTAAAATAGAACGTGAGCCATGCGGTATAACTGGAAGAATTTGGCGTAAGTCACCGCTCAGTAAAAGAGTTTTACCTCCAAACAGTTTATTTTTATTTTCTTCGTTTGGAGTCAAATCTCTTAACAAACGATCAATTAATTTTAAAGCATGAATAGAACACATTGAAATTTCATCTATAATAATGATTGGTGCATTATTAATATATGTGCCATGTACACTGTTTGAAGTTATATTTGGAATTGAATTCTCTAATAATGGAATTGGTAATTTGAAAACATTATGCAAAGTTCGCCCCTCAATCAAAAGAGTTGATGCAATACCACTGAAGGCAGTTACAATACACGAAAGATTTGATGAATTAAATTTATGAATGATTGCCGTTTGAACAAAAGTTTTGCCACAACCTGCATGAGCTGTCAAGAAAAAAACATTACTCCCAGTATCATGGAATTGAGCTTCACGCAAAACAATATCAATCACACTACGTTGCTCATAAACTAAACATATTGTTGCTCAAAAACAACAATCACACTACGTTGCTACGCATAAACTAAAAATATTAAAAAAGAAAATAAAGTTTTAAGTTTTAAATTTCATTTCGTTTTAATTTCGTAAATTTCATTTCGTATTAACTTTATAAGGTGTTCTTAAAGTAATTCAATATGATTTTTGGACGTATAATGAAATACTTTATTCAAACATATTAGGCTTTTAAATTTATATGTAACATTTATTATTTCTAAAAATATTTATATTTGGACGTAATATGTAACATTTATTATTTCTTTTATTTGTTTTGAGAAACGAGAATATAAATATGCAAATTGTAAACAGTACCACCCAGTAGAATATTTTTACTTGTATGTAAACTTATAATGTATGTATCTTATATATAAATATAAAAAGTTTTTCGTTTTTGTGAAAAATTGGGAAATTCCAAAGTGGTTTTCAGCATCGAGTATTTTGTCCAGAGTGAATTAGAGGAAAACTTTTCTTACTAAAAATAAAAAAAGGAATATAAATACGGCTTACAGTGCAATATATAACGACTTTAAAGAACACACCAATTCTTGGAAGTACGCCAACATGACGGTCTCATCTATAGCTGCAATATTATTCCGGGTCTTCCATTCTATAAATTAAAGAAATGTATTTCTGGTCGTAACGAGCCTTGGATTTGATTGACAACAAGTTGGCAATGGCCTTAGCTGCATTTTGTGAGACAAGATCTGGTAAATCCAAACTTTCTTAAGTTTTCGTATATTTTTTTTAATATTATATGACAGGAACCAATTTTAGTTTTATTAAAACGATTAAAGCTGTTCGACTACATAGCAACTACTTATAAATAAATATGTACAATGTACATTTAGAGAGAAATCAAAATATTTTTTCATAGCAACCTATTTGAAGCGAAACCAAAATGAAACTTTTTTTCAATAATTATTAATTACTCTAATTTATTATTAATACATTTAATGAAAAATTAATCGTTGTACGCATCACTGTCGTTATCATCTTTTAACGGCCTTCAGGCGATATGAATCGGGCCAGAGGCCCTCGGGCTGGTCATATCTCCCTCGGGCCGTTAAAATCCTTATAACAACCTTGGTACGTAAATAACTATTATTAGAAAAAAGACCATAAAGTGAAAAAAGACCAGTTACTACTGGGGATCAAATTAAAGTTTTCAATTTTATAAAAAAAATACTGCCGAAACCCGGGATTGAACCGGGGACATTTAGATCTTCAGTCTAACGCTCTCCCAACTGAGCTATTTTGGCTTCGAAACATATCCTACATAATTATTACTATAAATTAATATTTATAACCGTCCAAATTTCTTGTTCTCCGTTCTAATTCTCATCCTCTTTAATCGTTGAAAAGCATAAATATTCAATTGTCAATTAGCAAGAAAAATCTTCAAAGTTAATTAGCTCAAACATTTTTAACGGTTCAAAAATTTAGCAACAATAAAAAAAGAAACCATTAATTCTAAAATGAATCTTTTATTATAGATATTGAAACGAAACCTAAATTTTAAATTTTAATTTTAGTAATTTAGAATTGTTGAACTTTTGTTTACGTAGAAATAACTTTATTACTTTATTGAACGATTATAAGTTTTATGTCCGGTTGCATGAACATTTAAACCTTCGATAACTATTTTAATTCTCCATTTAACTAGTTTTGCGTTTTTTATCCCCTATTTGACTTTGCGTTTTTTTATGCCTATTGGACCTTTAAACCAAGCATCTAGAATGAAATTAGTTTTCTTTTTGTCATTTACTTAAATCTTTGTTTAAATTTGTCAAAAAACGGCATGATAACCGTTTGAGAGATATTTCTTATTTGTGATTTAGCTAACTCTCATTTAGTAAATGTTTAAACACCCGAGCACAAGTAAATTAGTTTACATATTGGACCTTTAAACGGGTATTTTTATTTCATAAAATCATTTGCCACTAAAACAGTCAATACTGCAATAAAATAATAAAGTAGTATTATGCATGATGAAGAAATTAATTTGGAAAGAAAGGTTTAACAGTAAGTTATGACTGCTAATTGCCAATAAAGTTCAAAGTCTAACCGAGTTTATTTCGCTTCTTAGATTTTCAGTTTTAATAATGATCATAACGAGATCTATACCCGATCAGAAATTAGTTAAGGAAAGCCTGTATACAGTCAGGGCGTGATCAGGTCCATAAAGGGCAAGCCCTTTTAGGGCAATCTGATGTGGGCCTGTTCCGACCCTGAACTAGAATACCCTTTTAGAGCTAACCTTATTTGAATATATCCGGTCCTTACTTGGATTTTCGTATTTGACCCCTAGTTAGACCATCAGATCAGGGCCTGATACAAAATGCCTGACTGGGGTTTGCCTTATTTATTACATATTCGACTATCCCAATCTGGACCCGATGTGGCAAAAACGTTACACTCATGATCAGAGCCAAATCGAACTAGGGCAAACCTCCAAATAAAATATGTTATTTTTTCTTCAAACGCTTTAAAATGTGCTATGTTTTTGTGGTTTTGATACTCAGTTCTGTTATGACACAATTCATCGTGTTATCTAACCAGTAGTATTTATAAGAGAGTCTACACCCCACTCCAGAACGAGTTTAGGTTCTGTACTGGTGAATTGAAGAAAATGTATGCTTTGGTAGTGAGATTTAAATATCAACGAACAGTCAGAGATATGTTTTCTTCGATCGCCACACTGTTCTAATTTTTCTCCCTTATAATATAACTACTTGATATTTCTTGGTATCAACATCAGCAAATACACATGACGTCAATATAAATTAGCACGACCCTCACAATTCGTATTGCTTAAATTCATAAACAAATTCTTCTACTTTAACTCTGTTATAAACAAACCAAAGTAAAACTCATATAGTTGTAATAGCATTTTTTTTTTTGTTGATACTATCAGATACAATCAGATATTGATAATGTTTTGAATTGTGATGGTAATGGTTATCATCTTGTTCACCTAGAAATTAGAATGTTAACGATTTATTGTTATTTCATTTTCTTTACATAATTTTAATAACTGAAACAAAACAAACACAAATTAAAGGTGGTTGATCCTTCTTTTTTATAATTGAATGACGATCCTAGACTGGTTATCGTATAAAAAATGATGAAATTCCTTTGTTTTGGAAAAATTAAATGGCAACATTACGAAATATACAAATTTTTGAGTAATCATCTTCCTCACACCCTTTCGTTTAGATGATATTTAAATGATATGTTTTACATTTGAAAAGTTAGTTCGTTGAGGATTTTGAAAACGAAAAATTTAAAATTAAATTAAATTAAAAAGTTCGATCATGATTTTTAAAATCTAAAGTTCGATTTTGGATTTTTAAGAAAAATCAAATTAATTAATTAAAATTCCTTCAGTTCAATTTTTCATTTCATGAGAACTAATATTAAAATAAATGGCGACTTTTTTTCTATTTGTTTGGAAATTAATTAAAATTTTTACTCGAATGGGGATTTTTAAGAAAATAAGAAATTAGAACTCCGGAGTTGAGTTTCGAATTATAGTCCGAAGTTAACCAATTCAATTTTCTGAGGTGGTTCGATGCATATGTCGTGTTAATCGGTATTGATATTGATAAAAGTAAAACTTTTAATGTTCATAGTGATGTAAAGATAGATATATAAATAAAAAAATTCAAACGGAGGTTGTGCTCAGACGTGATTTATGATCGAGTAAAGATCAAGTGGAAGTTTTAGTTTACCATTAATGGTGTGGAAAAAAAAAATGAACGAAGTTTTATTCTGCACAAAGTTAATAAAATAATATTAAGTTTATTGTTAAACGAGTATAATATAATGGTTGCATTTGTTTGTGAAGAAAGAAAGAAAAGATAAAAGTATAATAAAAGTAAAATAACCGAAAAAAATTACATGCATAACTGTTCTGTTGTTCTATTCATTGTGTCGGAAGGTCGATAGGGAGTAACCAGTAGTACGTTCGAGATATTGTAAGCCTCAGTTTGGAGTGAGTTCGTTTCATATCATAACATAATTTTATTTTGATACCTGGAGTTGGGAATTTATATGGACGTCGGCACGTTGGCTGACCTTATGATTGTCTTGTTTTTCTCAATCGATACGTGTATTGCTGGAGGTCATTACAATTGTCACGTGAGCGAATGAAGTTGTTACTAAAAATTGATTCAGTAATTATACATATATGTGGCTGGAATTGATTCAATAATTATACATATTTCTGGCTGGAACTGATTCGATAACTACAGTAAAACTCGTTTATAAAGTACGGCCAAGGGACCGACGTAAGCGTACGTTATAAACCATGGTACGTTATATTCATGGAAATTAAAAAAGTATAAGCAAATTTGCCTGTTATGCTCATTATAACATTATATTTCATATTAAATGATATACCACATGTTATTTGATATAAAAACGATCACAAAAAATATGAACACACAATTCAGTATCATAAAAGTTACAAAAAAGCTAATTAAACCGGTACTATATAATTATATATATTTACATATATATTCGAATGAGAATGTCAGAATATGTGCCTTCTCGGATTGAGCTGCATGGACAATTTGAGCCGCTTTCCAATCGAGTGAATTTCGGAATTTGCATGTTCCAATGGTAATATTTAGTCCACACTGAACGTAAACTGAGCTACTACAGAATTGAATAAAAGTTAAGGAGAAAATGGGTTCATCAGTTCAACATATGCATATTTTGTTATTTACGGTTTGTGGTCAAACGTTAAAAATAATAAAAATTAAATCGGTACATATTTGTATGTGTCTAAATTTTCGATTTTGGTTACGAATTTTTTAAATGTCAAAAAATTGCTGTTTCTGTTGTTTTAGCTCTATTTTTGATGATTTACTGAATATTAGGTCAATTGGCTACAATCAATCCGTTCAGCAATTCATTCGATTCAAAAGCAGCTTTGTTTACTGAAAAATAATCAGTAATTTTCTGTTGATTAAGGCAAACTTGAATTATATTTTCCCCTTTAATTACAATTTGATTGTCAATTTGCATTTGATTAAATCTGGGATGCTAACCTGATCAGCAAGCGCGTAGCGTACGGATTTAACCCCGCATTTGTGTAGCTTATACAAAATTTTCTCACCGACCGATACAATTCAGTATCCATCGAAGGGTTTTCTTCTGCAACTAAATTAATTAACGCTAATGTATCCCAAGGCTTTGTTTTGTCACCACTCTATGTTTAATTTATATCAAATGAAAATCGCCAGTAACCCAATTGGCGAAAATGAAAATCGCCAGTAAAAAAATTTTTTAGTATTGTCGGCTTAACATATAGGATAGCTTGGCTCTTTGGATTTTTCCATAAAACTGACAAATCACTTAAGTCATCGGCACTGTAGGAGTATACGATCGTAGTTAGCCCAGCTTTTTTGAAACAATTACTTATGGTAGTTGCTTTAACTTTTTGTCACGACTTCGAATAAAATAAAATGAATGGCATTAGGAGTGTTTTCGCTCTATATTAAAGTTTCGATACACTAGATTTTGCAAAATCCTGAATTTGCACTTGATAGTGTAAAGGAACATTTTTAAGAGGAACATTGTTAGACCTCATTATATTGATCCATTTTGTAACGGCTTCCTCTACTTTGTGAAATTTAGCACATTTATATATTTATTTTTTTACGTTCCAAACAAATGAACTGCGTCAATTTCTAAGCGATTTCGCGCAATCGAAGAAATTTTTCTATAATCCAACCATTCCCCTAACTTGAGAGCAAAACTTCTTTTTATCGACTTCCACCAAACATTTTAATTTATTGGCCAAAGTGATCACAAGTTTTTAATTTGGTTTGGAGCCGTTACGCACCTATAGCATTTTTATAAAACATGAAAGCATTAAAAAATTTGAACTAGTAAATTAACAAAAATTTTCTCAAAACTTACTTGCGGACCCATGAGCCACAACAGTTTTATGACATTTCGTAGAAAAACTAATTGATATCGGTAATGCTCCGAATACTTACGATTTTTTATATTTTGTTATTCTAATTTTCAATTTGTACTTTATAAAGTGGGTAAATTATAGAGAAAAATAGTTCACGGGACTAAACGTGTATACGTTATAACCTTATAAGCCGAGGTACCTTATAAGAAGGATAATATGTTCGTAAAATGTTTATAGATGTAAGAAAAAAAATTGCTGTACTCTATAGACCAGGTGTACTTTATATAAGGTGTACGTTAAAAGCGAGTTTTACTGTATACATACATTTTTTACGACTACGAAAGAAGAAACCAACAATCTAATAACATAGGTTACGTTTTTTTTTGTTATTTTTGCTATAATATTAGTTTTTTTTGACACTCTGTATCCAATATCTAGTTAGTTGTGTTTGCTGAATATGAATTATTAATATAGTTTAGATAGAAATTTTTCTGGACGAAGGCCGTATCGAATTTGTTCTTTTATATAAATATCCTGGCATAACGGAATCTGCCACAGATCCCGTTATAGTTCTGGGTTTGATTTATGCATACAATAAATATTTAAGAAGGCGTGATTTATAAATATGAGTAGTTTCGATTGTTTTAGCAAATAAAAATGACGTTTAAAGTTATATTTTGTGTGTTATTATTTTAACGGTATCATAGTAACACTTTTCCCTACATGTAGGGAAAAGGAAAAGTAAAATTGTCGCCAGCGGAGAAGTTGCATTTCTCCGTAGCCACCTCAGTCAAACTATGATCTAATTATTTGACGTTTGAAGAAAAAATATTGTTTGACGTTTGAAGAAAAAACATGTTTTCCAACAATCGTTTAAGAATTAATCATTCCCGCACGCAAATCGCGTGCACAAAGTGATCAATTCCCGCATTAGTGCAGGCTTTGGACTATAAGTTCAAATTCACAAACGCACAATTTATTTTCCGTATTTTTTGTTTACAAATTTCATCCATAGCAACCATTGCAACTTGATTTTCACGATAAATTAGCAGTTTAAAATCTTGACAAAACTATCAAAGATTCTAATTAGAGGATTATAGGAAATAGCAATTCTTTAACGATTGTAGGAGAAACGTTATTCCTAACATGTGCGCGAAGGTACTTCCCGCACTGGTTAGGAAAACAACTATTAAACATTTTTGAAATCCGGTCTGCACTAAGTTTTTTAAATGTCAAAACCAAATCTCATGAGGATTGTTTACTTGTTATAATAGTACAAAAATATTCTAAATATCGAAAAAATTATGTGTGCGTCTTCTTTTGCAAATTTATGTTACTAAAACTTATAAAGGTTACAAATCTTGAACTCGATAAATATGTGGGTTATGTTGTTGTTTGTATGTGTTAAAAATCAAATCTTGAACCTGACCCGAATGAAATAAAACGCAGCTAATGTCAGTGATATCAATGTCAATTATTCTAAACTAAAGTCTCAAACTATATTATTTTTTCACCGGGCGTTACAATTCCTGTAGAAGCGTTCCTGTTACCAATGCTTTATATTTTACCAATGGTCTACTCAGTAGTCACTTATTCTCTGACAAAATACATAGATGGTTTAACTCGTTTTGAGCTTATAGTCTAAAGCCTGCACAATATGCTCGTAATCCTCAAACCTGTTGAAGTAAATAGACTGTAATTAACTAGGGATGAAAAGCATAAAATGACTTTTGATAAATGTCAGGAAGCTTCTACGATCAGAAGAAATGGCGAGATAAAAGAAAGAATAGTGTGGGTATTACGGTGGCCCTTAGATTACACCTTAATTTTTTTTTCATTATACAGTTTGCGGCACCCTCCCATTTCGTGGGTATTCACACGTAGACACATAAAAAGGTAATTCACATAAAAATATTATTTGCAAAATCTGATATCAATCGGTCAATTCTAAGACGTGCCTCCGGCCAATTAAAGTTGAGAAATTTTGTTCTGGACCTTAAAAACTTTTTTATTTTTTGTGCAACATCCTCTCATTTCGTGTCAATACGCATAAAAAAATTATGTGTAAAAATTGAAATCAATCGTTCAACTCTAAGGGGTTCCCCCGGTCACTTAAAGTTGAGAGGTTTGGTTGTGGCCATTACAAAGAAAAATTTAAATTTTTTGTACGACACCGTCCCATTTGGTGTCAATACTCATAAAAATATTATTTGCAAAATTTGAAATCAATCGTTCAACTCTAAGGCGTGCCCCCGGCCACTTAAACTTGATAGGTTCTGTTCTGGCCATGACAAAGAAAAATTTAAGTTTTTTGTACGACACTCTCCCATTTCATGTCAATACCCTTAAAAATATTATTTGCAAAATTTGAAATCAATCGGTCAATTCTAAGACGTGCCTCCGGCCACTTAAAGTTGAGAAATTTTGTTCATTGGCCATTACAAAGAAAAATTAAATTATTTTGTACGACACCCTCCCATTTCGTGTGAATACCCTTAGAAATGTTATTTGCAAAATTTGAAATCAATCGATCAACTTTAAGGCGTGCCCCCGACCACTTAAAGTTGATGAGTTTTGTTCTGGCCATTCAAAAATTTAAATTTTTTGTAGCACATCCTTCCATTTCAGGTCAATCCCCGTAAAAATATTATTTGCAAAATTTGAAATCAATCGGTCAATTCTAAGACGTGCCTCCGGCCACTTAAAATTGAGAATTTGTGTTCTGGACCTTAAAAAATTTTTTTCATATTTTGTGCGACACCTTCCCATTTCGTGTCGATACCCATAAAAAAATTATGTGTAAAATTCGAAATTAATCGTTCAACGCTAAGGCGTGCCGGGGCCCGGGGCACGCCTTAGAGTTGAACGGTTAATTTCAAATTTTGCAAATAATATTTTTACGGGTATTGACATCAAATGGGAGGGTGTCGTACAAAAAATTTAAATTTTTCTTTGTAATGGCCACAACCAAACCTCTCAACTTTAAGTGGCCGGGGGCACCCCTTAGAGTTGAACGATTGATTTCAATTTTTACTCATAATTTTTTTATGGGTATTGACACGAAATGAGAGGGTGTCGCACAAAAAATAAAATAGTTTTTTTTTAAGGTCCCGAACGAAATTCCTCAACTTTAAGTGGCCGGAGGCACGTCTTAGAATTCATCGATTGATATCAGATTTTGAAAATAATATTTTTATGTGTATTCACACGAAATGGGAGGGTGCCGTACAAAAAATAAAAATTTTGGTTTTTAAGGGCCACCCTAGTGGGTATCCAGTGCAGCTTTTGATCTCCATTAGAGCATTCAATATCGGACCAAAATTTAAATACAGACATTGCGGTTTTGAAATCGAACGAAACCGACATACCAATGATCATATTTTTTTAAAATAAAATAACTATTTCACATGCTTAATACGAAGCGCATTCCTCGTACAACAGATTTGCTTCTTGTTGTAAAATTTTTGTTTGTCTTCCAAACAAAGTAACAGAGAATCCGGTTGGAACTGATTATGCTCAGGTGCTCTATAGGATCGCACATCCAGAACGCTCGAAAAAACGTGCTGTGACTAGTACGTAAACAATTTAAATTCGATTTATTTCCATTCGGTGAAACCCAAGTCTGCTTATGAATCGATCGATGTGGAAAGAAAGTGCTGGTAATTCTCAAATTATTTGATAATGCAAACTCAGTCATTCTCTCACCATTATCATTCGAATTCAAATGCAGACTGTTGGGCCCACCACATTTCCATAAGAAATATCTCTTGCAACCTGCCCATTAAAGTCACCAAGAAACATACTGAAGCTGCGTGTTGGCGTTTGTTTCATAACCTCTTCCAGTGCTATGTAGAAAGCATCCTTTTCGTCGACGGTGTTAGCTTCAGTAGGTCCATGTACGGCAATAAGGGAAATATTGTTGTATATACCGCGTACCCGTTGGTAGCAGATCCTCTCATTGACGGGGATGAATTTCATCACGGCTTTTTGTTTACGTGCACCAACAAGAAAACCAGTACCAAGTTCTCTTCGAGAAGGATGACCACTACAGTGAACAGAGTGACTATCCAAATCTTATTTTCCGATTATTGGCTGTCTAATTTCTTGCAGAGCAATGATATTCATCTTATGTGTCTCAGACTCTGTTTCTAGACTTACTAGAGCGTCAGGACCGCTCAGGCTGCGCTAGTTTATCACGTCCAGGTAAAATTCTGTTTTGTTGTCCGGGTCTATTATTCTTTTTCTGTTTTCCACATTTAACAAATTTTTTTTCCGTGGTTAGGGTTTTAACCTCAGGTCCAACCCAAATTTTCTTTAATGGATCCGTTCTGATGTTAAGGTCATCAAAATAACCTTTTTACACGTATATAGAGAGCTGCTTAATCCAAGACAGATGCCCGTTCCAAGCCACCCCTAACATGAGAACAGACGCTTGGGTCGCATTGGTCTTAAGGCACCTCTGCTTGTCTCCGATACACTAACCTAATTCTGTCAACATTACCCAGGCAGCACGGCGTCAGACGTCGAATATCGGATTTCGCTACCCTAAAACTGAAATTGCCTGTTTCTAATGGAGTTAAGACCACTTTATTATTATACCCATTTTTTGACCAGAAGATGAGATGCTCGGCAGAAAAATCTCTACGACCACATCACTGGGGTGAGGAGACAAATTAGTTGAATTTGACCTTCCTACTTTTCTTCATCTCTGATCCATTATATTTTTATTTTTTTTTCAACCGTTAGGGATCTCTTAGAAGTCTGGTTCTATGCAGCAAACCTTCTTGTCTGGATCACAATACTGGACGGAAAATCCACTCCTTCCAATACTAGACAAATAATCTCTCGAAATGGTACGCACACCACTTAATTGATCTTTTTGGTAAGGATTTATGCTTATTTAATCCTGTCGAAATGATCACCGAGTTGCCTGATCTTCCCACTTCTTCGAGTAGCATCGTGTTCATGCTACCTAGGCACCACTGCAAGAATTCAGGATTTGATGCCTATGTCAATTTTTTGTATAATCTACTGTTTTCGTCCCACCTTGTATTGTTTCGTATTATATCTCTGATAAACAGCCAGCACTATTATTTAACTAATTATACTTTCTTTGTTGTTTATTTAAATGTTGATAAGAAACATATTATCATTTTTTCGGTTCTTCTTGTTTGATATTTTTATTTTTTTTGCGAACGATAAAAAAATAACAGTAACGGTGGTGGGTGGTGATGGTGGCATTGCTCCATTTATGATATGCAAACGAAGCTTTTGATGATGATAAATTAGAGAAAAATAAGAAAACAAAATTGAAATATAAAATATATATTTTGATTTGAACTTTTTGTTTGAATTTTTAATATACATATCTATATATCCTTGTTAATGTTTCTGCTGTTTGTTAACATATTCAACATAGGATTGATAGCTCTTAAATTCTAAATTTAATTCAATTTCATGAAAAAGTTCGTGAGTTGAGGGAATATTTTAATATATGTATCTGTATTATAGATTTCAGCGGCATTTTTTTGTTTATTTTATGTTATTTTCGCATAATTACTATAAATTAGCGGTTTATATCAGACAAAGTTGATATATTTGTTAATTTTTAATTTTTAAAATATAGTATTTCAAACTGGAATGCAAATTTAAAACTTATTAATTTGGCTGGCTATCTAGCATCTGTCATTATTATGTACCCAAAACAATTTCCTCCACTTGCAATTTCAAAATATAAATTGCTTTATCCAGTGTATAAAAATATAAAAAATTAATTTTAAAACACCATTCCGCCAAAATGTATACTATTCTTCAAACATATCATTTACAAATTAAAAATAATTTTTTTATTATTTTTTATTTCCAGATCACCCAACGCACAAGTCAACAACAACAAAAAAAAATGGAATTCAATTCAATGATTATTAAAAATCAATAAAAAAAATATTCATTAATGATAATTATTTTATAAATTGTGAAAACAAATTTCAACTATAATTTCATATATAATTAAACAATAACAATTCAATTAATTTAATTAACTTAGAATAAAAATTGAAAAAATTTGAAAATGAGAGAAGAAGAACTGGAGATTGCTTTGAAGGTTGTAATTGTTGGTAATGGTGGCGTTGGAAAAAGTTCAATGATACAAAGATACTGTAAAGGAACGTATACAAAAGAATATAAAAAAACAATTGGGGTGGATTTTTTGGAAAGACAAATTGAGTAAGTAAAAAATTAAAACTGTCGTACAGTTGGGGAAAGAAGTTGTGAACTTAATTGATTGTTTTTGTTTTTTGTTTGGTGAAATTTTAGAATCGATGGAGAAGATATTAGGATTATGTTATGGGATACAGCGGGACAAGAGGAGTTTGATGCAATTACCAAAGCGTATTATCGAGGAGCACAAGCATGTGTTTTAACTTTTAGTACAACAGATAGAATTTCATTTGAAGCGATAAAAGATTGGAAAATGAAAGTAAGTATCTGAAATATTAACCGTCCAAAAACTATAGATCAATTTGAATATACTGTTGTGGAATGTAGTCGAATGACCGGTCTAAGAATGCCAGGATGTTCTGTGGATGCTTTTGTTTTCTATGGAAAAATTGCGATGGTTTCAGCCTATATAATAATCAGATTATTATGGCTAATTTTAATTACATGGATAGATATCCACAGTTTCGTTCCAGGATGTATTCTCAATTTTTTTTGGAACAAAAAAATCGTACAAAATCGCAAAATAGACAAGGGGTTAACCTTTGCTTTTAGAAAGCCGAGAAATTAGTAGTCACAAATTTTGACGGATGATATATAAATTGAGAAAGGAAACTAAATCATGTGCTGTGTTGAAGTTTGAGAGTAAGCCAATAACCGATCCATGAACCCTTGCATGTTTTGTGGGTATTTTCGTTTTGTATGGAAAAATGGCGATTTTCTGAGTTTCGTCAATTTATGGCCAGTTTCATGTAGATGTCGAGTGATTCTGTCTGTTGTTTTTGTTGTTGTTGTAGCGCCAGTTTTGGTGCTAATTCTCCGGCTTCATGTCCAGGTTCAGGGATGGGGTATTTGGGGTTGTGCGGTACCACAAATCTTTCTTTGTCTGGCTAGTTGCATTTGTAGGACATTTGAATAGGTGGTCTACATCGTGCGGCGTGCTATGGGGCAGTTGGACCTCTTCGGCAGTGACTTTTGGCGGCTTTCTATTTAGAACTCGATTTGGGGCGTAGTTCCTTATAACGTCCTCAACTGCTTTAGAAAGAAGTGTTTTTAAGCCTCTACTTAAGTTCTATAAGTAGCCTCGTTGATGTTACCTGTTACTTGGTGCTCTCTAATCTCATGCAAAAAGTATCTTGCTGATATTTTTATGTCTCTAAGTGGTTCAATTTTCGATAAGGTATCATTCATACCTTATCGATGTTGCTCTTTGTGACAGGCCAATAGATATTGTTTAGTTAGCATTTCATTATGTTCACGGACTGGCAGTATGTTACCATCCTCGTGCAGGTGATCGGGATGGGCCATCAAGTGACATCCGGTCGCGGTTCGTAAATCTGCGTTTTGTGATGTTTGGAACTTATTCCGGTGCGTGTCTGCAACTTGGGGTGTCCATATGGATGCAGCATAGTTTATAATAGGTTGACCTATTGTTTTATACGTTGAAATTATTGTATTTTTATCTTTGTCCCATGAACTACCCGCTAGTGATTTCAATACATTATACCGTTCTTCAGTCTATAGATCACTTGTTGTGCATGAGCATTAAATTTAAGCAGTGGGTCGAATGCTAGCCCCAACAATCTCGGATTTTTACTGTCGGAATGAGTGTGTTGTTGTTGTTGTTGTTGTTGTTGTTGTAGCGACGAGTTGTGGTGCTATTCTTCCGGCTCCAAGTCCAGATTCAGGAACTCTGCTACTGTCCTCGGGCGGTACCACAGATCTTCCTTCGTCAGGTCGGTTGGTTTCTCTGGACAATTGAAAAGGTGGTTAGCATCATTTGGCGTGCCCTCACATATGGGACACTTGTTAACAATTTCCTGGTCAATTCTACTCATGTAGTTATTTAAGATGCGTGACCAACTGGATCTTATCTGCGCTAGGATGTTTCTAATGCTGCGTGGCAGTTTTACCTCTTCGGCAGCGACTTGTGGTGGTTTGCTATTAAGAACTCGATTCGGGGCGTAGTTCTTTATTGTGTCTTCAACGGTTTTGGTATGTAGATTTTTCAACCCCCTCTTATACGTAGGCTCGTCGATGTTATTTATATCTTGATTGTTTTTAACATCTTGTAGGAAGCATTTTGCAGTCCTTCTTATGTCTCTAGGTGGTGTTTTCATGGATAAGGTGTCATTGCAGGGATGCTGCTCTCTATGACAGGATCAAAGATATTGTTTAGTAAGCATTTCGTTGTGTTCACGGACCGGCAATATGTTACATTCCTCGTGTAGGTGATCTCGGTGGGCCATCAAGTGACATCCGGTCGCTGTACTCAAGGCTGCGTGCTGTGTTATCTCTAACTTATTCCAGTGGGTGTCAGCGACTTGGGGTATCCATATGGGAGCAGCGTAATTTATGAAAGGCCTTCCTATAGCTTTATATGCCGTTATTATTGTGTCTTTATCTTTACCACACGAACTACCCGCTAGAGCTTTCAGTGCGTTATTCCTGTTTTTAAGTTTTGTATTTACTTGTTGAGCATGAGCGTTGAATTTAAGTAGTGGATCGAATGTTACCCCCAGTAGTTTTGGATTTTTGACAGCAGGAATTATTATGTTGTCAATGCAGATATTGAGCGTTGTGTTTACCTTCTTCGTCCATGTGGTGAAAAGTGTGGAAGTTGACTTTTCAGTGGACAGTTTCAATTTTTTGATTTCAAACCATTCATTCAAGGTGTTGAGATAGGTGTTTAGAACATTGGTGAGTTGTTCCAGGTTGTTTCCTGTTGCAAGAACCGTGCAGTCGTCTGCATATGACGTGATAGTTATTCCTTCCGGTGGTGCCGGTAAACTACTTAAGTAAAGGTTGAATAGTGAAGGCGAGAGAACTCCACCTTGTGGAACTCCTTGTCTGAGCACTCTCATCTTAGATCTAGAGTTACGGAACTCAACGTATGTTTGGCGGCCTCTTAGATAGTTGCACAACCAGCGCTTTATTAGACCCGGCAGATTGGTGTTGAATATGTCGTTCAGTAGTGCATCATGTGACACTGTGTCGAAAGCTTTTGACAGGTCAAGTGCAACTAAAATTGTTCTAGCACAGGGTTGTTTTTGGTTTAGACCATCGCTGATTTGGTTTTGGATTCTATGTAGCGCGGCGGTTGTACTGTGTGCTTTCCTAAAGCCATGCTGATGTGACGCCAATTTGCAAGATTCTGTTAACCGAGGTAATAGTGCTTCTATCAATCTTGCAACCGATGAGAGGATAGAGATCGGTCGATAGGATTCTCCCTTTTCTTCAGGCTGGCCAGGTTTCAGAATGGAACTTATTCTAGCCGTTTTCGAGATATTTGGTATCTGGAGCGTATATAGCGATGTGTTGAGTATGATAGTGGGAAAATTCAAACCTTTGGGTCCAATGTGTTTTAGCATGATGGCTGAGATGCCGTCTGGTCCAATAGCTTTAGATGGTTTGGATTTCTTAATTGCGTTTCCAACATATTCTTCGGAAAATATGATATCCTCGAAATTTTCAGTGTTAAGTTTGCGCATATGTCTTAATACTGACCTAGTTTCTTTTTCATGTTTACTTTGCTTTTCTGTAAACTGCGTGTTGAATTTTGTTGCGCATTTTCTATGGTTTTCGGTTGGGATATCATCGAACGAGATAATGCAGTTGTTATGCGATTGACGCGGATGTGTTAAACCCTTAATCACCTTCCACAGATTTTTATTTGTGCCAAAGTTTGACTTACTCACTAAATCTTTCCATTTGTTACGTTTGTGTTCCATTACTAGTTTAGTTATCTGCTTGTTCAGACCCGGAATTCTAGAATAAGTTGGATCTGCCTTACAAATGTCATCTCTTTGGGAGGAAAGGACACAAGCTTCTTGTGGGAAGTTTGGTTTAATATTTTGTATTCTGCCAGCTGGAATGAAGCGAGATCTAGCTTTGTTAAAAATTTCTCTAAATTTTTTTTCCCCAGAGAGGGCGTCAAATGGTAAAATTTGCTTACTGAATTCCAATTCAGAAAATTGGTAAAATTATCCCAGTCAGCTTTGTTGAAATTGATGTGTATGTCTTCTTCTCGGATTTCATTTCGTGTAAGGAACGGCTTAAGGTGATTATGATCGGCACATGGTCTGATCCCAATGCAATTTCAGTTCTCCATTCAGCGATTGGCATTAGTGATATGCTGGCAAGTGAAACATCTGGAGACGAGTATGAGTTATATGTTACTCTTGTTGGTTGTGGTTCATTGAGGACTCCAAAGTTGGAGCCGTCAATTTGATCAGCAATATTTTCACCTCTTGAGTCAGTGTTCAAGTGTGAGTGCCATAGATCGTGGTGAGTATTCATATCGCCGAGAATTAGAGTCTTTGGTGTATAAAATATATGTCCTATGGACGGTTCATAACCTATATCACAGCTGCTTACTGGTGGAATATAAATATTGACTAGATTTATCTCCGTATTTCCGGATTTTATTGTAATACCTAGTTGTTCTAGGTGTTTATCAGTTCCCGGTACTGCTGGCAATGTGGTTGTACGGTAGATAATGGTTTTGTGTATGATAAAGGCAAGGCCACCACCTTTGTCCTTCCCTCTATCCAGTCTTATAATTCTATAATCACAGATACTATCACTAATCTTAGATCTAACATTTAATTTGGTTTCTTGTAAAACCGCGACTAGAATATTGTTTTTATACATAAAGTTGATGATATCATCGATTTTGTTTAAGAGACCGTTACAATTTAGCTGCATTGTTTTCACATCACTTGGGGTTTCCGGATGTGTGCTCATTCGCATTGTGTTCTGTTGCGAGCTCGTATTTGTATGTTGACTTGATACATAGCAACCTGGCGCTATGTTGTTTTTGGTCCATTGCTTATGTGTTGCAAGGCCTGAGCAGTTCTTGAGATGACACCATTCTTTACAGCTATTACACTGGACGGATGTAGTGTTTGCCCTTAAAATGTTTTTGCATATTGCACAATGCCATATTTTAGTTGGTCCAGGATTTCTTTCAATACCAGCCATAACGAGGAGGATCTGAAGCAGTGAGGCCAGTGACAACTGCTTCTTTATCCAAAAATGGAGCGTCGGAGTAGCATCTTTCGTCGAAATTTTTGTGATGGTCCTTGGTCGGAACTGGGTTCCGAGTACTTCTGGGGCGTAGACCCGTCCATCTTAGAAACATGAGTGTGTTGTCAATGCAGATGCTTAGTGTTGTGTTTACTTCCTTCGTCCATGTGGTGAAAAGTGAAGAAGTGGATTTTTCACTAGAAAGTTTTAATTTCCTTATTTTGTACCAATCATTGAGGATGTTAAGGTAGCTGTTTAGGATATTGGTGAGTTGTTCTAAGTTGCTACCTGTTGCAAGCACCGTGCAATCGTCTGCATTTGACGTGATGGTTATTCCTTCTGGTGGAGCAGGTAAGCTGCTTAAGTAGAGATTAAATAATGAAGGTGAGAGAACTCCACTTTGTGAAATCCTTGTCGTAATACTCTCATCTTGAACTTACAGTTCCGAAACTTGACGTTTGTTTGGCGACCTCTAAGATAGTTGCACAACCAGTGCTTTATAAGACCTGGCAAATTGGTCTTAGGATGTCATCTAGTAGTGCGGCGTGCAACACTGTGTCGAACGCTTTTGATAAGTCGAGTGCAACCAAAATTGTTCTAGCACAGGGTTGTTTTTGATTCAGACCATCACTGACCTGGTTTTGTATTTTATGAAGAACGGTGGTTGTACTATGTGCAGTCCTAAAGCCATGTTGGTATGCCGCCAAATTGTAAGATCTGGTTAACCGAAGTAATAGAAGCGCTTCAATCAGTTTTGCGACCTATGAAAGGATGGAGATCGGTCTGTAAGATTCTCCTTTTTCTTCCGGTTTTCAAGGCTTCAAAATGGGGTTTATTCTTGCCGTTTTTCAGATATTTGGTATCTGTACGGTATTTAGCGATGTGTTGAGTGTGGTAGTGAGATATTTTAGTCCTTTGAGTCCAATATGTTTTAGCATGATGACTGAGATGCTGTCGGGTCCAATAGCTTTGGATGGCTTAATTTTCTTTATGGCATTCTCAACCTCTTCTTCAGAAAATGTGATTTTCTCTAAATGTTCAGTATTGAGTTTGTGCAGATAATTCTAAACTGACCTAGTTTGCTTTTCATGTTTACGTGGCTTATTCTGTAAACTATGTTTTGAATTTTGTTGCGCATTTTGTGTGTTTTTAAGTTGGGATATCGTCGAAGGAGATCATTCAATTCTTACCAGGTTGTCGTGGATTTGTTAAACCTTTTATGACCTTCCAGAGACTTTTACTTGTGCCAAAGCTTGAATCACTCACTAGCTTTCTCAATTTATCACGTTTGTGTTCCGCAACTAACTTATTCATTTTCTTATAAGGTCTAGAATTCTAGCATCAGCTGAATCTGCCTTGCGGATGTCATCTCTTTGGGTGGTAAAAATTGTTTACTGAATTCAATTTCAGTAAAATTGAATCGAAAGTGATTCTGTCTAATTTTGATTACTTGGATATCTAAAGAATCCTACCAGCATGTTTTCTCATTTTTTTTTTCACAAAAAAATTCGTTTACTAATTGCAAAATAGGCAAGGGTTTAACCTATGCTTTTTGAAATCCCGAGAAATGGGTTGTCACAAATCTTGACGGATGACATATAAATTAAAAAAGGAAACTAAAACATGCACCGTCCTGAAGTTTGAACCTTTAAGATTAATCACTTCTATTTTTAAAAAAATTTAAGTTCACATAAATTTAATGACAAGCAATAACATTCAAATTGATATTCATAATTTTTTACGATTGCTAACGACCTTTTTTTATTATTGTCATTAAAATGCCATATTTCATTATGTTCAGTATTCTTGTACATCTTGCAGAATTAATTATTATTTGCTTGGTTGGTTGATTCGATTTTTAAATTGAGGCACTTTAATTTAATTTACATTAAAGATATACAAGATATGGAATTCTAGAATTAAACATAAAAAGAATTTCAAACTTGTTCGATTTATTACAAAAATTATAATGAACTTTATTGTTAATTTGATGTTTGTCCTCTTTCTCTATTCATATATACGTGTATAGGGCCTACATAATCCACTCCTTCTCTCAGGAAAGGTCCCACAAAAATTACGCGATCTGCTGGTGAATGTCCCATAAATTGATCCATCATTTGTGCATGATGTCTTTTGCAAATTATTCAATCATTGATTATTTTGTTTACGAAATATCTTGCACCAACTAACCAATATTTTTGCTTCAGACTGCTTATCATCAGACCTTATCCAGTATGATGTAATTTGTTATTTTGATTTTGTGATATAAGTTGTGTTAGTCTTGAATTAGTAATAATTATTGGATGTTTTATGTCATATAGTAAATTTGCATTTTGTAATTTGTCGCTTACTCTAAGAACATTTCTACTATTCACTATTGATAAAATTCTACAGCATTTGTTGAATTCTGAAAAACTTGTCAACAGATAATTACTTAAAGTGAGGTTAACCTGTATAGCGTAATTAATAATAAATAATTTTCTTCCTTAAACAAGGTATTTCCGAATGGGATCATTTGATTTTTACTTCGGTCAAAACGAATCTTTTTCTTTAAGCCAATTTGGTCTTTGCACCATAGATGTAGAATTTCACGTGAAGCGTGATGATGTAACATGATTCCAATATAAACGAGGCAATGCTGAAATTATGTCAGAAGTACGATTAACCACATAAGTTTCTAGATCTCTAGGATGATGAGATAGCCAGTCTAATACGATAGTTGACTCAATTCGTGCGAAATATTTTGTAATTTCAATATTTAATATTGGCTATTGGTTCAGTAATTCACTTCACAAATGTGCTGCACATAACTCTAATTTAGGAAATCTTCTTAGTTTTAATAGGACAACCTTGATTTTGACGTAATGAAACAAGTATTGACATTGACATATAAGTCTTCTGTCCGACAATAAATAGGTAATCGAATCCATGTAGTAGTCTATTAGTGTTATTCCATTAGATTTATATAGCCATCTTAATACCTTTATTTTTTCTATAAGGTCCTATAATTTTAGCTATGCCTTCATAATATGATCTGAGAACTGTTGATCTCATTCCACTTTTTCCAGCCACAAAAGCTGGAATAAAATTTTTATTTTTATATAATAATAGGTGCTAGCCAGATATCGGATCGATGTGGGAAATCGTGAAGTCTATCAGTTGATCGTGCACGCAACATCTACATTCACCTGCCGCTAGCTTAAGCTGTGGTGAATTCTAGTGACCAACCACTACACACAAGCAAATTTAAACAAAAACAAACAATTCCAATACAAATGCGTGCCTAGAACACCATCCAGTTTCGACAGGAGGACTTTAATGTCACAACTCCCCCCTAGAATATTTTATACTAGCTTTTACTAGTTAATATTAAAACTTTAATATTAAAATTAAAAAAAAAAATAACGAAAAAATAACAACTTTCCTGTCTACGTGGTCCTCTGATGATCCAATTTTTAAGTTCTGCTGTTTCCATTCAAATACAAACATACGATTATGGAGTTTATTTTCGCGCCATCACAGTATTTTCAACCATCTATTATTTTTTTTTTAATAAAATGTGTTGTGTAGTAGGAATTACAATATGTGTCACAATAACACATAAAAACCTTTTAAGACCAAGGTCCCACAACAACATTTCAAAGATGTTGATTGACGTAAATCTTTTTTTTTTTTTTTTTATATTTTTTGTTAAAGAATGGATAACTAAACAAAAAATCCTATCACTGACAGAATATGACATAGGCCAATATTTTATGATAGAATAGAAAAAATAAACGTAAATTAAAAAGTAAATAGTAAAGTTTGCTGAAACAAAACAAAAATGTAGTTGCTAATAATCCAGCCGGTTGCATATTCCTTGGTCCTGTGACGCGCCATCTTTCTTAAAGATTAAAGCCCACACATAATTATATGAATGCTCGTTTCTTCAAGGAAGAAATAGCGTCTTATCATCAAGGATTATTTCACGATTGATGATTCTAAGATTGATGGTGCTACCGTTGACTGAATACAGTTCATCAGCCACCATCCCTAAGATGTCACCTTGGCTAGTGATATCTCACTGCTATTGCCAGTGGTATATGATATCTCACGTTTACTCGTATATCAATAGCAGGGACTGGAGTACGCGGGATTGTCACACCCGTAGATCAAAAATAAAAAAAAAATTCAAAACAGTAAAAACTGATCCCTCCATGCGTACGGATTATTGATCACTGAGCCACCATCCTAACAGCATACACAATATTCACTTTATTTTCGAATTCCTTTTTCTTTCCAATTTATTTATCTTTTCATTGGGGTGGTAGTATTGTTATCGGTGAATAACACAAAAAATAACAACATATTGAAAAAAACTCTTTATTTATCCTAAATTGGTAGGTTTATTTAACTATCGTCATCAACAGTGCTCAGATCAAATCAACAGCATCATGCCTCAAACTTATGCTTACCCCCGTTCCACTCGGCAATCGGCTAGCGCAACCAGCCAAACGGTCGAGATCCCGCGCTGTCATACAGGCAGATCGCAGAAAGACTTCTTTGTCCGAACTGCATACAAATGGAATAGTTTGCCGGAATCCATTGTCTCAGGTGGTTTCAATCCGCAGAGGTTTAAAAAAAGCGTTACTCAACACCTTAGAGCGCAGGTTGTTATGGGACCTACGTCTTAAAAGGTATTTATATGTTATTGTGACACATGTTGTAAACCCTATAACACAACACTTTTAATTTTAAAAAAAAACTCAATGTAAATAATATATCACTTCCCAATTCACAGTCACTTTTATAATATTATTCTGGTAGTGCACAAACTAACAAACTATTATTAATTTTTTTTTGAAATTTGGTTTCTTCTGTTATTGTTTATTCTTTTCATTTGTAAATTTTTTTTTTTTCTCTTCAAAACCGATCAAATTAGTAAAAATAACACTGTCAGCATCACCCAGCCCTCACACGATCAAAAACAACCAATTCAAACTCAACTTCACATGACTGCTCTATTTTATTTTTTCAATTCACTCATTTCACTCACCGTTCAGATCTGCTACCAACCACCAACTCAATACCAACCCAATTAAAAATACTACTAACAAAAATATTGCTCCTCAAAATTTAAAATTTTCAAATATACAAAAAATTCAAAATGAATTACAAAAATTATTTTTATATTTCTCAACAAAAAATTAGGGAAGAGTTGTGAGATCAACCAGTCCAAAGAAAAACTAGGTGGTAACAAAAATTAAATTAAACTAAAGGATAATTTTTAATTCACTAGATTTGAATATCGAAAATTTTGAATTATATATTAGAGATTTTTTGAGCACTTAAACTCAAGCAATTAAGTATTTTGAATTTTTCTTTGAGAAAAACTCCATTTTTCTCTTATACGTGTTTCGGATTGGGATTCGAACTATCCTTCATCAGCGCCATGGTTCGAATTCGTTTTGGCAGACACGCTATCCAACTAACCTACCGAGGCGATGCTATTTCAATTTTGAAATTTCATCTTTATTTAACTACTTTAAGTTTAATTTTTTCTCATTAGCTATTTATGTTTTTATCAATGTAAAGATTTGTTTCGTCGAAACGGTCAGGAAAGACGAAACACCAAGTGATGGATCTTGTTGGTTATTGGTAGTTTCGACCAGTATCATCCCTTTCTGTGATACTGGCTGAAACCACCAATAACCAACAAGATCCATCACTTGCTGTTTCGTCTTCCCTGACCGTTTCGACGAAACAAACCTTTACATTAACTTGGAGTTCGCGGGATCGTAATTTCCCGATAAGCATTAGCCTGAAGGGCTAATACTAACTCCTGCGGTTAGTTACAATGTTACACAAAATTTTAAAAAAACACTTAAATACCAATTAAAAAAGTTGTTGTCTCTAGAACAACCCTGTTTGGAGTCAAAAACCCAAACATTGTCGCTCTAGAGGCCCCGTTTGACGCCATCTGAGGCAACAGAAAAACATACAGCCTTTTTGTTATTGTATTACATTTGATCTCTTTAATATCTACATTAAATCGGGAGGGACGGGATATTTTTCTTTATTCTCTTCAGCAATTTTTACCAATAAATTCTCTGGTAGTAAGATTTGGAGCTGGTGTTGTGCCATATGTCATTGTTTTCAGTCTATAATTTTAAACTGTTTAGATGGATCATCTCTCCATATTATCTGATGTAATTACATATTGCTAAATCCTTTGTTCAATATGTGAACCATGCTCTGCTACCAAAATGTTCATCATTCTTGTACATGTTGCAGAATTACAAATTAACTGCTTCGTTAGTTTATTCGATTTTTACATAGAAGGACTTTAATTTAATATACATTAAACCATGTGGAATTTAAAAATTGAATATAAATAAAAAAGTCGGACAAGTGCGAATAAAATTCGCTCGCCTAGGGTTCCGTGAATGTAAAAGAACACAATATCAAAAATAAATGACATAAAGTTATGTTGTAAAGTCTTTATATCGCCCGACTATTGACGCATAACAGAATAAATGTTTAGTCGTAGACGTTTAACCCTCCCCACGCCCATCCCCTAAACGCACAGAAATATAATTATTTGAGAGTTCGCTATAATTTTCGTTCAAAATATAGCAAACTTCCTGTTTCTATGAATTTTTTAAATTTTTTCTGTCTATCAGTGTCGAAACGTAAGGGGGGAACGGTCTGGAATTTACACATTTTTTAGAATAACTCCAAAACTGTGTACCGCAAAATTCTAAAAAAATTGCAATCTTTCTGAAATTTAGTGCTCTTTCAAATGATACCCCACTCGCTTGGGTCAAAAAAAGTTTTTTTTACCCTCCCTACACCCATCCCCTAAACACACAGAAATATAACTATTTGAGAGTTCGCTATAATTTTCGTTCAAAATATAGCAAACTTCCTGTCTCTATGAATTTTTTCAATTTTTTCTGTCAATCAGTGTCGAAACTTAGGGGGGGGGGGGGGAACGGTCTGGAATTTGCACATTTTTTAGAATAACTCCAAAACCGTGTACCGCAAAATTCTAAAAAAATTGCAATGTTTCTGAAATTCGGTGCTCTTTCAAATGACACCCCACGCGCTAGGGTCAAAAAAGTTTTTTTTCTCCCTTCCCTACCCCAATCCCTTAAAAGCACAAAAATATAATTATTTGAGAGTTCGCTATAATTTTCGTTCAGGGTTTATCAAACTTCCTGTCTCGTGAATTTTTTCAAATTTTTCTGTTAATTAGGCTCGAAATGTAGGGGGGGGACCAATTTTTGTGTCACTTTATTGATAATAATTCAAAAACTATACATTGCAAAATTCTAAAAAAATGGCAATATTTCTAAAATCAAGTGCTCTTTCAAATGAAACCCCACATGACCTGGTTTTAAATGATGTTTTTACCCCTTAACATTCCCACCCCTTTAATAAATATAGTTATGAGTATCTGCCACTTTTCTACATTTTTAATTAAAAACCTACTCAATTTTCTATCATTCCAAATATATTTCAAGATTTTCGATGAAGTAGGGTCGGAGTTATTCGGGGCAATAAAACATCCCGAAAACGTCATTTTTCAAAATTATACAAAAAATGGCGAGGAGCATAATTCCAAAATATATTTTTAAATAATGCTGAAATGAAACCCTTTCATATGATACCCTACTCGTCTCGATAAAAAAATGTATGTTTTCAAAGGCCATCGTACCTCTTTAAAACAAACGAACACAACTTTATTTATTTTTTAACCCACCATCTTGTGTGGAAAAGTTAGTTTTATAAGCACCTCAAATTTTAAGTTCATCGGATTAATGGTTCACGAGATAATCGAAATAATGTGAAAAACACGTTGTACTCTCACCAATAGTGTTCCGTATAAAAAACGGAATCCTAAAAAATATCAATTTATTACCAAAATTATGATGAACTTTATTATTAAAAACAGACAATGTTAAATACAAAAAAAAACGCATTTCTGGATTTTATTCATATATACATATATAATAATATTAAGCAACAAATTGGTTTTGTTGGTACTTCTTATAGAGTTTTATAACACACTAACTTCTTCAGCTCAGTTAAACATATTATCAACATTTAGGCTAATTTAATCTGACAAATATCTTTAAAAAGAATTTGATAACACTTAAATTAATTCTTAAACATATAGGCGTAATTATTTATGATTTGATGAAAATGCTATGGTACTAGATTTATTTTTAGGTAATGAAAGTATAAATACAGGCAAAAAATGAATAAGTTCTATTTCAAAGAAGTTCGTGAAGCTTTATAGTTGAAGTATTGTAGAATGTTTGTCTTTTTATTTAGATAATGTTTTATTGTTTCAATCAGATCGACCCAATTGATGTCAGTTTAATGTTTTTGTTTGTGATAATATGTTCCATAGTGTGAGTAGGGCAGATGGCTTTCGACAAATGTCCCTTATCTGAGGTATTTTAAAATTCCAAAAATTCTGTTTTCGATTTGTCTCTTAATGAGTTAATTCAATCGACTTTATTGCAGTGGCGTAGCCAGAATTTTCCATTGGGGGGGGTCAAGAATTATTTTATAAGACTTAATAGTTTAACCCAACAAACCAATTAATTAGTTATATTAATAATTCATTACAATAATATACCGAGTGATTTTTTTAACCTGAAACTTTCAAATATCTCGAAAAATAAGCACTCTACGGAAAACATGTCCATTATCAAAATTTAATCATTCCGCGGGGAAACATATTAGTGGAAAAAAATAGATGTTTATTCCAAATTTTATTTCAAAAGTATTACAAAATCGTAGGCATATGTTCTTAGTAAAAGAAATCGAAAAAATTGAATTTCGTCGATTACAGCGCCATCTATCATGAATCGAACAAAATTTTATAGTCAAATAGTACGTACTTTTAGCAGTAAAATCCGTATCTGCAATAAAAAATTGGGGTTCTTATTTTAGATTCAAAGTTACCCTCGCCCACCTACAAAGAGAAGGGGTGGGGGACTATTTTTTTGCACTAATGTGTTTCCCCCACGGAATGATTAAATTTTGAATATGGACATTTTTTCCGTAGAGTGCTTATTTTTCGAGATATTTGAAAGTTTCAGGTTAAAAAAATCATCCGGTATACTTCATTTTAATGTTTCCTTAATTTTAATTTTTTTAATTAATGATATTTTAAAAAGTAGATTAATGATTATTTTTAACTATCTTAAATTATTTTACATTAAATAATTAATTTTAAAGAAAAAGATTTCTTACCTTGTAAACTATGTAAAATCTAAATCTATTTGTAAAATTTAAAGACGCAAGAACACAACTTCTCTCTTCAAATTGAAATTAACACTGAGCAATAAATGTTTGAAGTAACGAAAAAAAAAGTAGCTAGTAGCTAGATTTTGGTTGTATGGAATTATTTCGTGGAATGAGATTTCGTACTAAATGGGATTTTTGCATTCAGATTCAGTGGAATGAGAAAATAAATTCCGCATTTGTGGGATGAACTGTCAAATTATCTCGTCAACAAATTTATAGACGAAATGCGATTATTTGCTTTGAAATTTTGTATAGACCCACAAAAATGGAGAAAAAAATGTCGAAAAAAGTTACGATAAATCAAAAAGATATCTACTTAGGCGCCAAGATTTTTTTCTATTTGATATAGAATCACAAAATTACACTTTTTTGATACGATGTTATTCAAATATGTTCCTTCTACAAAATTTACTACCCCGATTTCCTATGTGTATACATATAAGATAACCAGATCAAACTGTCCCTTTTACTATATTTACTTAAATTACCCTAAAAAAAATTTTAAAAAATCCGCTTGCGCCTAAGTTCAAGTAATCATGCCAAAAGAAATTTTAGTTAATTATTTAGAGGAGAATATGGATTTGGCGTGTGGGAGTTAACGATATTTTATTTTATTATTTATCAATAACTATTTTAGAAAAATTAAATTATTAATTTAATTTATACACAAAACATATTATTTTGTATGCTTCTCGCAGATTTGATAAGGCAGACGGAGATAGGGAAATGGGACGATGTGGCAAAATACACTATTCAAACACACTATTTATTAAAGTGTGAAGAACAATTTTACAGCTAAAATCTATAGCGAACTTGTAAACTAGCTATCGAAAGAAACACAAATAAAAACAAGTCAATAAACTAACAAAAGAATGCCATCTTCAAAAATTTGTGCTAGTTTAGAACTTGTTCTAAAAAGGCTATCTCGAAAAGAGAACGAGAATACCAATTAGTGGAATTGAATTATTTAGTGAGAAATCAAAATTCGAGATAATAATTCCATTCCACTTCATTTTTTCTCATGGAACCAGAATCGAGGTACTGATTCGTTCAAATAAGTAATTTAAAATAAAAAGAATACCAGTACGTCTATTCCTGCATTTCCCTGCGAATTGGGAATTGAGAAAAAAGTGCAATAAATGAAATAAAGAAAATTTTCTAATACTAAATTGCTATTTCCCGCGGCACGGAATACTAGTTATGAAATAATTGCTGTAATTTTTTACTCAATTCCTATTTCACGATGTACAGGAATAGGGCTACAGATGTACTCATAAAGAAAGAATAGTAGACAAAATAGTAGACCAGTGGGCATAAATAAAAGACGCCAGAATAGTACATTATGATGCTAGGACGTAAAGCTAAAGATTTTGGACGTATGTTTAGTTTGCATCCACATTAAGTCCAAAATAGCTTACG
Organism: Diogma glabrata; assembly: GCA_963693315.1. Classification (NCBI taxonomy): domain Eukaryota; kingdom Metazoa; phylum Arthropoda; class Insecta; order Diptera; family Cylindrotomidae; genus Diogma; species Diogma glabrata. The sequence continues at coordinate 20,137,907 of OY856186.1, read as the reverse complement.
TCCGTGCATCATATACTATTTTTTATTCGCCGCAAGCACAATATTTAAAAAAAAAATGTTTATTCTAAATTAATAGTTATTTATTGTACAAGATGATAAAATTGCACTTTATCTTCGAGAGTTGTTTTAGCGTCGAGGCGTCAGCATCGAGAAGATAATGAAATTTTATCGTCGTGTCGAATACAACATTTTTTTCTATATAGCAATTGTTAAAGAAGACCAAAAAATGTCGAAAAATCAATGATAAACTTAATTTAAAAGTATCAGGAAATAAACAGTTTCACTAAAAAATGAGTATAGGTAGGCTTTGATAACTTTTTTAGTTTTATAAACAAACAAACAAATCAATTTCGTTTGTTTTTTGCAAAAATTGAATTTGAAAACTAGATAGTTTGGGTTTGTCAATGTGTGCGTTATTACAGTAGAAAACTGCCTTCTGATATGGAAGAGGAGGCTTCAGAGACAATTCGTTTATGGCCTGAAATTTTGAATTGCCTGAAAACTCGCGGATGGTACATCAAAGAGAATACCTATGCTTTCAAACATGGAAAAACTTGAAGAATATATCAACAGCAAAATACTTTATCTACCCTTGCGGTTAAAGTACTACTTTATCTACCCTTGATGGTAAAGTGCTATTTTTCCCTCTAATTTTAGTTGATAATAGCACGTTTTAACAGTTGCTATAGAAAAAAATTATAAATTTGCATAAATTTTGAAATAAAAATATGTGGAACAAGCTACCTTTGACATAATATTTGTTATTTTTTCCAAATTATTGTATCACTATTTTTTTTTTATTTAGCGTATAGTTTTTTTTTGTGACACATTAAAAATTAAACTTAAAATAGGTAGACTCTTCTATGAAATCTACCAAAAACAAAACATGGATACACATTAAATGAACTTACAATCGATTTGATTGCGCATCTATGAGTAAAAAAGTAAAACGTAAAATATTTGAACATTGGGCAGTACATTTGAACATTAGATGTTTACATCGAGCGAGTCTATCCATGCTAATTGCTGCTGCATCGGGAGTTGCCCAATGGATGTCTGAGATGTCGCCATTGTACCGTCGAATTGGACACACAGTTGCAATGTGTTTTATGGTTTGTTGTGGAGCGCCGCAGTTACACTCCTGGGACTCTGAAATGCCCCACTTGTAGAAAGAATCAGCACAACGTCCACGATTCGTTCTTATTCGGTTTAATGTAGTCCAGGTATGACGTGGCAGATTGCAACCTGCAGCCAAATTCTGTAACTGTGAAGTGGGGAAGTGATAAGTTTTTTATCACTTCACCGCAAAACGTCAATGCGATTTGATTTTTAAAAATTGCATTTCTAAATTAAATGCAGATTAATTTTACAAATTTAATTTTTAAAATAGTTATATATATCTAAATTTGTAAAAATTTACGTTCAAATTGTGTTGAAACTTAAAATAAATATTTGTATATTTGACGTTTGACAGTGCGCGGCTTGCTATTAGACTTTTTAACACTCTAATCGCATATAGAATTGCAAAAATGTTAAAATGATAAAAAATTAATGATAAAATCGAAATGAAGAAATTTTTAACACTTCACCACTTCACAGTTACAGAATTCGGCTGCAGGTTGGGTAGAAGTCGGGTTAGTAATAGAAAGGCCAGTTGTGTTGTAATAATGCCAGGAGGTGTCCCAGGCATCCAAGATATTAAAATTAGTTGCTGCAGGTTGCTGGCAGTTTTATGTAGAAGCTTTTTTGACAACGAGTGTGGTCACCGTAATATTCGTGCAAGGGTAACGTGATGTTGTTGGTTACCTTTTAATGTTCACGTATGAAAGCATGCGAGCGTCTGAGTGCATGTGGAGCGATATTGCTTAACACAGGGGCCAAGGAAAAGGGGTGGATCTGATAGTACCATTTATAGTACGCATCGTGGCATGCAGCTGGCAGTCAACTTTTTGAATATGTGTGCTAATGAGTATGTGTGCTATCACTATGACAACATAGAAAGGGTGGGGTTCTGTGGAATGTAAAGAAAGCAACTGTTCAATTCATTCGTAAGATACCAGGGAAAAAATCTTAATATTAGAATATTAGAGCAATTCTTCTAGATTACAGAAACTTTAAAATTTCAATGGGGGGGGGGGGGGGGGGGGGGGTTAAACCCGAATAAACCCGTATGTCGCTACGCCACTGGTTTATTGTATATTAGTGATCAGCTAACATATTGTTTTTTTTTCTTTGGACTGAGAACCGGAAAATCGTTATTCGCGTTCTATTCATTTTTTTTCTCTCGCGAGTCCTTCACTGGAATCTGGATGTCTATGTTTGAGCCATTGCTTTGAGCTTTCCAAACTTTTTTACACAACTTTACTCGTACAAAGGTCGTTCCTGTAGTTAGAATGGCCTTATTTCCATTAACACGAGCAGTAGTTAGACTATTGCACATGTCACTTCACTATCGTTTAAAATTAAATTAAAATTAAAGACATATTTTAATATTTTTCAGGTGGAGAACGAGTGTGGTGAAGTGCCAACAGTAATTGTACAAAACAAAATAGATTTATTGGAACAAACAGTTGTTACACCGTTAGTTGATTTTTATCGAAACCATTTTATGTTATAACTAATAAAAAAAATTTTATGTTCTTACAGAGATGAAGTAGAATTATTAACTAGAAATTTGGGATGCCGTCTAATACGAACGTCTGTTAAAGATGATATAAATGTAACAACCGTATTTCGATATTTGGCAACAAAATGCCATCAATTAATGAAACAACAATATAATTCTGTTGTGCCAGTTGGACAACCAACAATTAGTAAATTTAAAACCGTTAATTTAAAAATTTCACCATTTTTATTTTTTTGTTGTTCTTCTAGGTGCATTTAGTCCAGCTTTTACAAAAACTAATGGAACAATTATCTTAAGGCCATCAAAAAAAACATCGAAGAAAAAAAATATGTTAAGAAAATGTCGAATTTTGTAAAAAAAAAACAATTAGAACAAAAAAGAAAAATTAATTTTCTATCTCTCTCGCTCTCTCTTTCTATTTCTGAATTCATTTGATTATAATTTTTTTTCATTGTAATATAAATTTAATTATTATTTTTAATATATATTTTATTTTAAATTTACCATTTCTATTCCTTAATATTTTAATTCTTTTAAATAACAAATTAATTTTTTTAGTCAAACTTAAATAATGTTACTATTTATAACAATAACAACAATATTTTATTAATAAAAAGAATTTTGTAAGTAATTTATATTTTTAATTAATGAAAAATTTTGTAACAGAAAAATAAAGAAAAATCAAATTCGAAGTACAGCCATGTCTGTGCCAAACAGTTTCAACAATATACAGTTCGTTTGCCTCGTTTGCTAAGTAAGGCGATGCTACCATTCACGCTCTAATACATAATTCACGCTCTATATCATTTCAAATCCCACCATAAGTGAGTGGGTGCCTACTTTCTCTTTTGGTAGATCTTCCACAAGCCATTCAACTCCATGCTCGTCGTCACGCACTACTACGACAAACCCTAGGTTGAAGGATTTTTACTTTTAAATATCAAATAAAGAAACAACCAAACAATTTACTTAATTGCTTTGAATTACAACCCAGGTACAAAAGCTTAACATAAAGCTTAAAACCAGCTCAAAGTAATGTAATAAAACGTTGTACGATTTTAAAATAATAAAGCAGAATCAATCCTACCCCACCCATCTAATTAGTAATAATTAGTAAACATTAAACGAACAGAAAATAATTAATGCAATTGTTAATACAAACATAACGACAACAACAAAGCTTTAACTTTGATTATAACTCGCGTGTCGTTAATTATATTTCATTTTGTAAAACTTTCAGTTTTTTTTTCGTCAGTATTTTCGATGACTTTAAATTTGAATTGTATACATTAATGGAAGTTAACAATCTTTTATGCATTTTTATTTCTATATTTAGCGCAAATGTTTAAAAACTTTGTACTATAGTTATACAATTTTCTTTCCCTTTGGAAAACTTTTGAGCATAATTTTCCAAAACAAAAAAAAATATATTTAATGAATATATTTATACATTGTTTTATACTATCATGACATGCTAAACTGTCACTCCTACAAACTACACACAAAAAACTACGGTTACAAAAATAATAGGAAAATGTTAAACTCGACGAAAGAAAACCCTACATTTAATCTCAAAGGGAAAACCAGGAAAAAAAGAGTTTTCAGTGAAATATTATTTATACGAAAAAAAAACAACAAGAATATGAAAAACGAACCAAAATCATTAAATGGTTTCATGTACAGTTAATTCAGTTAAATTACTACATATTTTGTCAACAATTTTTTTCCTGTTTGCTGTTGGGTAAATTTTCTGTTAAAGTCGTTTTTTTTTGTTCCATTTTCCTGAAGAATAAAAAAGAACAAAAAAATAAAGATAAAGGTTACTTGTATAGAAGGAGAGTGGGTTTTAGTTCTGGTGTCATTTCCATTTTACATGACAGCTTTTTTTGTTATTATTTTTTTGTGGATGTAGATTTAATGGTCGAATTTCGGGAACGTAAATCAAAATAAAAAATGTTTAGATTATGGTAAAGTCATAAAAGAAGAAAATTTAATTTTTTCAGGTAACGCATTGTTGAAAGGATGGCTGAAAGCTTTTTGCGGTTGTTGATTTATGAAATATTTTTCACTAAGATAACTTTTTAAATATTGCATTTTTGATCTTTGACGTGGATGTTGTTGGACGATGAGTAAAATACTTAAATTTTAGGTAATCTGGTTCTCATTATAAAAAGATATTGTTTTAGTATTTCTAAATAAACAACAACTCGTTGACATACACTCGATTCAATAAGATACAAACCCATAGACAGACAGAGCTATTCTGTTTTTCTCGAAAATTGCGTAAAACCATCCGTTTCTTTTCATACCAGTACTGGATCTCATTATTCCACCAAGCTTTCACTCTAATATCTTTCATATCAACCGTTTAAACGCATATTCAAGAAGATTTGATCTTCTTCAATGTTCTCCACTCAAATTCTCTTCATTAACATTCCAAGTGATCTCGGTAACCAGGTCAATTGACACCAAAGAGATATCGATTGCACTAGCTATTCGGCTTCTCTCCCTAACCTAGTTGGTCTACCATTGTTATTATTATTTTAATTTATTTATTTACTTACTGAAAATGGAGATTTACTTACTGAAAGGGGAGACCAAAACATGCACCGCTACTAAAGTTTGAGCTAAATTGAACAACGCGTCTAAAAATGGCAGCATATTTACTGTTAATTTCTCAATTGATGATAAAATTGATGAAGCCATTTGTTTTACTTTTTGGTAATATGTAAAACAAAAAATTTTAGCTGGGCCCATAACCTGTTATTTTATTAGATTTAATAAAATTTATTATTCACAACAAAACAATATGTTTATTAAACAGGTAATGAGAAACACATTTTGTAATTTGACATTTCATCTTAAATATAATAAAGCAGCGAATACATTCTAAATTTGTGTCAAAATTAAAGCATTGATTACATTCATTTTAACAATTACTGCACGAAACTGGCCATAAATCATAAAAACATCGACAATCGCCATTTTTCCATATAAAACAAAAATATCCAGTAAATATGCTGCCATTTTTAGACGCGTTGTTCAATTTAGCTCAAACTTTAGTAGCGGTGCATGTTTTGGTCTCCCCTTTCAGAATATATATCATTCTTCAACATTTCTGACACTTCGTTTTTCTGGATCTCAAAAAGCATAGGTTAACCCCTTTCTTATTTTGAAAAATTTTTGTCAAAAAAAAATATTGTAAAAATATGCGGAAAGGATGGTCTGGATGTCAATGTAATCAAAATTAGTCAAAATTAGAAGATTACTGCACGAAACTGGCCATAAATCAAAAAAACATCGACAATCGCCATTTTTCCATATAAAACAAAAATATCCAGTAAATATGCTGCCATTTCTAGACGCGTTGTTCAATTTAGCTCAAACTTTAGTAGCGGTGCATGTTTTGGTCTCCCCTTTCAGAATATATATCATTCTTCAACATTTCTGACACTTCGTTTTTCTGGATCTCAAAAAGCATAGGTTAACCCCTTTCTTATTTTGAAAAATTTTTGTCAAAAAAAAATATTGTAAAAATATGCGGAAAGGATGGTCTGGATGTCAATGTAATCAAAATTAGTCAAAATTAGAAGATTACTGCACGAAACTGGCCATAAATCATAAAAACATCGACAATCGCCATTTTTCCATATAAAACAAAAATATCCAGTAAATATGCTGCCATTTTTAGACGCGTTGTTCAATTTAGCTCAAACTTTAGTAGCGGTGCATGTTTTGGTCTCCCCTTTCAGAATATATATCATTCTTCAACATTTCTGACACTTCGTTTTTCTGGATCTCAAAAAGCATAGGTTAACCCCTTTCTTATTTTGAAAAATTTTTGTCAAAAAAAAATATTGTAAAAATATGCGGAAAGGATGGTCTGGATGTCAATGTAATCAAAATTAGTCAAAATTAGAAGATTACTGCACGAAACTGGCCATAAATCATAAAAACATCGACAATCGCCATTTTTCCATATAAAACAAAAATATCCAGTAAATATGCTGCCATTTTTAGACGCGTTGTTCAATTTAGCTCAAACTTTAGTAGCGGTGCATGTTTTGGTCTCCCCTTTCAGAATATATATCATTCTTCAACATTTCTGACACTTCGTTTTTCTGGATCTCAAAAAGCATAGGTTAACCCCTTTCTTATTTTGAAAAATTTTTGTCAAAAAAAAATATTGTAAAAATATGCGGAAAGGATGGTCTGGATGTCAATGTAATCAAAATTAGTCAAAATTAGAAGATTACTGCACGAAACTGGCCATAAATCATAAAAACATCGACAATCGCCATTTTTCCATATAAAACAAAAATATCCAGTAAATATGCTGCCATTTCTAGACGCGTTGTTCAATTAAGCTCAAACTTTAGTAGCGGTGCATGTTTTGGTCTCCCCTTTCAGAATATATATCATTCTTCAACATTTCTGACACTTCGTTTTTCTGGATCTCAAAAAGCATAGGTTAACCCCTTTCTTATTTTGAAAAATTTTTGTCAAAAAAAAATATTGTAAAAATATGCGGAAAGGATGGTCTGGATGTCAATGTAATCAAAATTAGTCAAAATTAGAAGATTACTGCACGAAACTGGCCATAAATCATAAAAACATCGACAATCGCCATTTTTCCATATAAAACAAAAAATATCCAGTAAATATGCTGCCATTTTTAGACGCGTTGTTCAATTTAGCTCAAACTTTAGTAGCGGTGCATGTTTTGGTCTCCCCTTTCAGAATATATATCATTCTTCAACATTTCTGACACTTCGTTTTTCTGGATCTCAAAAAGCATAGGTTAACCCCTTTCTTATTTTGAAAAATTTTTGTCAAAAAAAAATATTGTAAAAATATGCGGAAAGGATGGTCTGGATGTCAATGTAATCAAAATTAGTCAAAATTAGAAGATTACTGCACGAAACTGGCCATAAATCAAAAAAACATCGACAATCGCCATTTTTCCATATAAAACAAAAATATCCAGTAAATATGCTGCCATTTCTAGACGCGTTGTTCAATTTAGCTCAAACTTTAGTAGCGGTGCATGTTTTGGTCTCCCCTTTCAGAATATATATCATTCTTCAACATTTCTGACACTTCGTTTTTCTGGATCTCAAAAAGCATAGGTTAACCCCTTTCTTATTTTGAAAAATTTTTGTCAAAAAAAAATATTGTAAAAATATGCGGAAAGGATGGTCTGGATGTCAATGTAATCAAAATTAGTCAAAATTAGAAGATTACTGCACGAAACTGGCCAGCATATTTACTGGATATTTTTGTTTTATATGGAAAAAGGGCGATTGTCGTTGTTTTTATGATTTATGGCCAGTTTCGTGCAGTAATCTTCTAATTTTGACTAATTTTGATTACATTGACATCCAGACCATCCTTTCCGCATATTTTTACAATATTTTTTTTTGACAAAAATTTTTCAAAATAAGAAAGGGGTTAACCTATGCTTTTTGAGATCCAGAAAAACGAAGTGTCAGAAATGTTGAAGAATGATATATATTCTGAAAGGGGAGACCAAAACATGCACCGCTACTAAAGTTTGAGCTAAATTGAACAACGCGTCTAAAAATGGCAGCATATTTACTGGATATTTTTGTTTTATATGGAAAAATGGCGATTGTCGATGTTTTTATGATTTATGGCCAGTTTCGTGCAGTAATCTTCTAATTTTGACTAATTTTGATTACATTGACATCCAGACCATCCTTTCCGCATATTTTTACAATATTTTTTTTTGACAAAAATTTTTCAAAATAAGAAAGGGGTTAACCTATGCTTTTTGAGATCCAGAAAAACGAAGTGTCAGAAATGTTGAAGAATGATATATATTCTGAAAGGGGAGACCAAAACATGCACCGCTACTAAAGTTTGAGCTAAATTGAACAACGCGTCTAGAAATGGCAGCATATTTACTGGATATTTTTGTTTTATATGGAAAAATGGCGATTGTCGATGTTTTTTTGATTTATGGCCAGTTTCGTGCAGTAATCTTCTAATTTTGACTAATTTTGATTACATTGACATCCAGACCATCCTTTCCGCATATTTTTACAATATTTTTTTTTGACAAAAATTTTTCAAAATAAGAAAGGGGTTAACCTATGCTTTTTGAGATCCAGAAAAACGAAGTGTCAGAAATGTTGAAGAATGATATATATTCTGAAAGGGGAGACCAAAACATGCACCGCTACTAAAGTTTGAGCTAAATTGAACAACGCGTCTAAAAATGGCAGCATATTTACTGGATATTTTTGTTTTATATGGAAAAATGGCGATTGTCGATGTTTTTTTGATTTATGGCCAGTTTCGTGCAGTAATCTTCTAATTTTGACTAATTTTGATTACATTGACATCCAGACCATCCTTTCCGCATATTTTTACAATATTTTTTTTTGACAAAAATTTTTCAAAATAAGAAAGGGGTTAACCTATGCTTTTTGAGATCCAGAAAAACGAAGTGTCAGAAATGTTGAAGAATGATATATATTCTGAAAGGGGAGACCAAAACATGCACCGCTACTAAAGTTTGAGCTTAATTGAACAACGCGTCTAGAAATGGCAGCATATTTACTGGATATTTTTGTTTTATATGGAAAAATGGCGATTGTCGATGTTTTTATGATTTATGGCCAGTTTCGTGCAGTAATCTTCTAATTTTGACTAATTTTGATTACATTGACATCCAGACCATCCTTTCCGCATATTTTTACAATATTTTTTTTTGACAAAAATTTTTCAAAATAAGAAAGGGGTTAACCTATGCTTTTTGAGATCCAGAAAAACGAAGTGTCAGAAATGTTGAAGAATGATATATATTCTGAAAGGGGAGACCAAAACATGCACCGCTACTAAAGTTTGAGCTAAATTGAACAACGCGTCTAGAAATGGCAGCATATTTACTGGATATTTTTGTTTTATATGGAAAAATGGCGATTGTCGATGTTTTTTTGATTTATGGCCAGTTTCGTGCAGTAATCTTCTAATTTTGACTAATTTTGATTACATTGACATCCAGACCATCCTTTCCGCATATTTTTACAATATTTTTTTTTGACAAAAATTTTTCAAAATAAGAAAGGGGTTAACCTATGCTTTTTGAGATCCAGAAAAACGAAGTGTCAGAAATGTTCAAGAATGATATATATTCTGAAAGGGGAGACCAAAACATGCACCGCTACTAAAGTTTGAGCTAAATTGAACAACGCGTCTAAAAATGGCAGCATATTTACTGGATATTTTTGTTTTATATGGAAAAATGGCGATTGTCGATGTTTTTATGATTTATGGCCAGTTTCGTGCAGTAATCTTCTAATTTTGACTAATTTTGATTACATTGACATCCAGACCATCCTTTCCGCATATTTTTACAATATTTTTTTTTGACAAAAATTTTTCAAAATAAGAAAGGGGTTAACCTATGCTTTTTGAGATCCAGAAAAACGAAGTGTCAGAAATGTTGAAGAATGATATATATTCTGAAAGGGGAGACCAAAACATGCACCACTACTAAAGTTTGAGCTAAATTGAACAACGCGTCTAGAAATGGCAGCATATTTACTGGATATTTTTGTTTTATATGGAAAAATGGCGATTGTCGATGTTTTTATGATTTATGGCCAGTTTCGTGCAGTAATCTTCTAATTTTGACTAATTTTGATTACATTGACATCCAGACCATCCTTTCCGCATATTTTTACAATATTTTTTTTTGACAAAAATTTTTCAAAATAAGAAAGGGGTTAATCTATGCTTTTTGAGATCCAGAAAAACGAAGTGTCAGAAATGTTGAAGAATGATATATATTCTGAAAGGGGAGACCAAAACATGCAGCGCTTTCAAAGTTTGAGCTAAATCGAATAACGCGTCTAGAAATGGCAGCATATTTACTGGATATTTTTGTTTTATATGGAAAAATGGCGATTGTCGATGTTTTTATGATTTATGGCCAGTTTCGTGCAGTAATCTTCTAATTTTGACTAATTTTGATTACATTGACATCCAGACCATCCTTTCCGCATATTTTTACAATATTTTTTTTTGACAAAAATTTTTCAAAATAAGAAAGGGGTTAACCTATGCTTTTTGAGATCCAGAAAAACGAAGTGTCAGAAATGTTGAAGAATGATATATATTCTGAAAGGGGAGACCAAAACATGCACCGCTACTAAAGTTTGAGCTAAATTGAACAACGCGTCTAGAAATGGCAGCATATTTACTGGATATTTTTGTTTTATATGGAAAAATGGCGATTGTCGATGTTTTTATGATTTATGGCCAGTTTCGTGCAGTAATCTTCTAATTTTGACTAATTTTGATTACATTGACATCCAGACCATCCTTTCCGCATATTTTTACAATATTTTTTTTTGACAAAAATTTTTCAAAATAAGAAAGGGGTTAACCTATGCTTTTTGAGATCCAGAAAAACGAAGTGTCAGAAATGTTGAAGAATGATATATATTCTGAAAGGGGAGACCAAAACATGCACCGCTACTAAAGTTTGAGCTAAATTGAACAACGCGTCTAGAAATGGCAGCATATTTACTGGATATTTTTGTTTTATATGGAAAAATGGCGATTGTCGATGTTTTTATGATTTATGGCCAGTTTCGTGCAGTAATCTTCTAATTTTGACTAATTTTGATTACATTGACATCCAGACCATCCTTTCCGCATATTTTTACAATATTTTTTTTTGACAAAAATTTTTCAAAATAAGAAAGGGGTTAACCTATGCTTTTTGAGATCCAGAAAAACGAAGTGTCAGAAATGTTGAAGAATGATATATATTCTGAAAGGGGAGACCAAAACATGCACCGCTACTAAAGTTTGAGCTAAATTGAACAACGCGTCTAGAAATGGCAGCATATTTACTGGATATTTTTGTTTTATATGGAAAAATGGCGATTGTCGATGTTTTTTTGATTTATGGCCAGTTTCGTGCAGTAATCTTCTAATTTTGACTAATTTTGATTACATTGACATCCAGACCATCCTTTCCGCATATTTTTACAATATTTTTTTTTGACAAAAATTTTTCAAAATAAGAAAGGGGTTAACCTATGCTTTTTGAGATCCAGAAAAACGAAGTGTCAGAAATGTTCAAGAATGATATATATTCTGAAAGGGGAGACCAAAACATGCACCGCTACTAAAGTTTGAGCTAAATTGAACAACGCGTCTAAAAATGGCAGCATATTTACTGGATATTTTTGTTTTATATGGAAAAATGGCGATTGTCGATGTTTTTATGATTTATGGCCAGTTTCGTGCAGTAATCTTCTAATTTTGACTAATTTTGATTACATTGACATCCAGACCATCCTTTCCGCATATTTTTACAATATTTTTTTTTGACAAAAATTTTTCAAAATAAGAAAGGGGTTAACCTATGCTTTTTGAGATCCAGAAAAACGAAGTGTCAGAAATGTTGAAGAATGATATATATTCTGAAAGGGGAGACCAAAACATGCACCACTACTAAAGTTTGAGCTAAATTGAACAACGCGTCTAGAAATGGCAGCATATTTACTGGATATTTTTGTTTTATATGGAAAAATGGCGATTGTCGATGTTTTTATGATTTATGGCCAGTTTCGTGCAGTAATCTTCTAATTTTGACTAATTTTGATTACATTGACATCCAGACCATCCTTTCCGCATATTTTTACAATATTTTTTTTTGACAAAAATTTTTCAAAATAAGAAAGGGGTTAATCTATGCTTTTTGAGATCCAGAAAAACGAAGTGTCAGAAATGTTGAAGAATGATATATATTCTGAAAGGGGAGACCAAAACATGCAGCGCTTTCAAAGTTTGAGCTAAATCGAATAACGCGTCTAGAAATGGCAGCATATTTACTGGATATTTTTGTTTTATATGGAAAAATGGCGATTGTCGATGTTTTTATGATTTATGGCCAGTTTCGTGCAGTAATCTTCTAATTTTGACTAATTTTGATTACATTGACATCCAGACCATCCTTTCCGCATATTTTTACAATATTTTTTTTTGACAAAAATTTTTCAAAATAAGAAAGGGGTTAACCTATGCTTTTTGAGATCCAGAAAAACGAAGTGTCAGAAATGTTGAAGAATGATATATATTCTGAAAGGGGAGACCAAAACATGCACCGCTACTAAAGTTTGAGCTAAATTGAACAACGCGTCTAGAAATGGCAGCATATTTACTGGATATTTTTGTTTTATATGGAAAAATGGCGATTGTCGATGTTTTTATGATTTATGGCCAGTTTCGTGCAGTAATCTTCTAATTTTGACTAATTTTGATTACATTGACATCCAGACCATCCTTTCCGCATATTTTTACAATATTTTTTTTTGACAAAAATTTTTCAAAATAAGAAAGGGGTTAACCTATGCTTTTTGAGATCCAGAAAAACGAAGTGTCAGAAATGTTGAAGAATGATATATATTCTGAAAGGGGAGACCAAAACATGCACCGCTACTAAAGTTTGAGCTAAATCGAACAACGCGTCTAGAAATGGCAGCATATTTACTGGATATTTTTGTTTTATATGGAAAAATGGCGATTGTCGATGTTTTTATGATTTATGGCCAGTTTCGTGCAGTAATCTTCTAATTTTGACTAATTTTGATTACATTGACATCCAGACCATCCTTTCCGCATATTTTTACAATATTTTTTTTTGACAAAAATTTTTCAAAATAAGAAAGGGGTTAACCTATGCTTTTTGAGATCCAGAAAAACGAAGTGTCAGAAATGTTGAAGAATGATATATATTCTGAAAGGGGAGACCAAAACATGCACCGCTACTAAAGTTTGAGCTAAATCGAATAACGCGTCTAGAAATGGCAGCATATTTACTGGATATTTTTGTTTTATATGGAAAAATGGCGATTGTCGATGTTTTTATGATTTATGGCCAGTTTCGTGCAGTAATCTTCTAATTTTGACTAATTTTGATTACATTGACATCCAGACCATCCTTTCCGCATATTTTTACAATATTTTTTTTTGACAAAAATTTTTCAAAATAAGAAAGGGGTTAACCTATGCTTTTTGAGATCCAGAAAAACGAAGTGTCAGAAATGTTGAAGAATGATATATATTCTGAAAGGGGAGACCAAAACATGCACCGCTACTAAAGTTTGAGCTAAATTGAACAACGCGTCTAGAAATGGCAGCATATTTACTGGATATTTTTGTTTTATATGGAAAAATGGCGATTGTCGATGTTTTTATGATTTATGGCCAGTTTCGTGCAGTAATCTTCTAATTTTGATTACATTGACATCCAGACCATCCTTTCCGCATATTTTTACAATATTTTTTTTTGACAAAAATTTTTCAAAATAAGAAAGGGGTTAACCTATGCTTTTTGAGATCCAGAAAAACGAAGTGTCAGAAATGTTGAAGAATGATATATATTCTGAAAGGGGAGACCAAAACATGCACCGCTACTAAAGTTTGAGCTAATTTGAATAACGCGTCTAGAAATGGCAGCATATTTACTGGATATTTTTGTTTTATATGGAAAAATGGCGATTGTCGATGTTTTTATGATTTATGGCCAGTTTCGTGCAGTAATCTTCTAATTTTGACTAATTTTGATTACATTGACATCCAGACCATCCTTTCCGCATATTTTTACAATATTTTTTTTTGACAAAAATTTTTCAAAATAAGAAAGGGGTTAACCTATGCTTTTTGAGATCCAGAAAAACGAAGTGTCAGAAATGTTGAAGAATGATATATATTCTGAAAGGGGAGACCAAAACATGCACCGCTACTAAAGTTTGAGCTAATTTGAATAACGCGACTAGAAATGGCAGCATATTTACTGGATATTTTTGTTTTATATGGAAAAATGGCGATTGTCGATGTTTTTATGATTTATGGCCAGTTTCGTGCAGTAATCTTCTAATTTTGACTAATTTTGATTACATTGACATCCAGACCATCCTTTCCGCATATTTTTACAATATTTTTTTTTGACAAAAATTTTTCAAAATAAGAAAGGGGTTAACCTATGCTTTTTGAGATCCAGAAAAACGAAGTGTCAGAAATGTTGAAGAATGATATATATTCTGAAAGGGGAGACCAAAACATGCACCGCTACTAAAGTTTGAGCTAAATCGAACAACGCGTCTAGAAATGGCAGCATATTTACTGGATATTTTTGTTTTATATGGAAAAATGGCGATTGTCGATGTTTTTATGATTTATGGCCAGTTTCGTGCAGTAATCTTCTAATTTTGACTAATTTTGATTACATTGACATCCAGACCATCCTTTCCGCATATTTTTACAATATTTTTTTTTGACAAAAATTTTTCAAAATAAGAAAGGGGTTAACCTATGCTTTTTGAGATCCAGAAAAACGAAGTGTCAGAAATGTTGAAGAATGATATATATTCTGAAAGGGGAGACCAAAACATGCACCGCTACTAAAGTTTGAGCTAAATCGAACAACGCGTCTAGAAATGGCAGCATATTTACTGGATATTTTTGTTTTATATGGAAAAATGGCGATTGTCGATGTTTTTATGATTTATGGCCAGTTTCGTGCAGTAATCTTCTAATTTTGACTAATTTTGATTACATTGACATCCAGACCATCCTTTCCGCATATTTTTACAATATTTTTTTTTGACAAAAATTTTTCAAAATAAGAAAGGGGTTAACCTATGCTTTTTGAGATCCAGAAAAACGAAGTGTCAGAAATGTTGAAGAATGATATATATTCTGAAAGGGGAGACCAAAACATGCACCGCTACTAAAGTTTGAGCTAAATCGAATAACGCGTCTAGAAATGGCAGCATATTTACTGGATATTTTTGTTTTATATGGAAAAATGGCGATTGTCGATGTTTTTATGATTTATGGCCAGTTTCGTGCAGTAATCTTCTAATTTTGACTAATTTTGATTACATTGACATCCAGACCATCCTTTCCGCATATTTTTACAATATTTTTTTTTGACAAAAATTTTTCAAAATAAGAAAGGGGTTAACCTATGCTTTTTGAGATCCAGAAAAACGAAGTGTCAGAAATGTTGAAGAATGATATATATTCTGAAAGGGGAGACCAAAACATGCACCGCTACTAAAGTTTGAGCTAAATTGAACAACGCGTCTAGAAATGGCAGCATATTTACTGGATATTTTTGTTTTATATGGAAAAATGGCGATTGTCGATGTTTTTTTATGATTTATGGCCAGTTTCGTGCAGTAATCTTCTAATTTTGACTAATTTTGATTACATTGACATCCAGACCATCCTTTCCGCATATTTTTACAATATTTTTTTTTGACAAAAATTTTTCAAAATAAGAAAGGGGTTAACCTATGCTTTTTGAGATCCAGAAAAACGAAGTGTCAGAAATGTTGAAGAATGATATATATTCTGAAAGGGGAGACCAAAACATGCACCGCTACTAAAGTTTGAGCTAAATTGAACAACGCGTCTAGAAATGGCAGCATATTTACTGGATATTTTTGTTTTATATGGAAAAATGGCGATTGTCGATGTTTTTATGATTTATGGCCAGTTTCGTGCAGTAATCTTCTAATTTTGACTAATTTTGATTACATTGACATCCAGACCATCCTTTCCGCATATTTTTACAATATTTTTTTTTGACAAAAATTTTTCAAAATAAGAAAGGGGTTAACCTATGCTTTTTGAGATCCAGAAAAACGAAGTGTCAGAAATGTTGAAGAATGATATATATTCTGAAAGGGGAGACCAAAACATGCACCGCTACTAAAGTTTGAGCTAAATCGAATAACGCGTCTAGAAATGGCAGCATATTTACTGGATATTTTTGTTTTATAAGGAAAAATGGCGATTGTCGATGTTTTTATGATTTATGGCCAGTTTCGTGCAGTAATCTTCTAATTTTGACTAATTTTGATTACATTGACATCCAGACCATCCTTTCCGCATATTTTTACAATATTTTTTTTTGACAAAAATTTTTCAAAATAAGAAAGGGGTTAACCTATGCTTTTTGAGATCCAGAAAAACGAAGTGTCAGAAATGTTGAAGAATGATATATATTCTGAAAGGGGAGACCAAAACATGCACCGCTACTAAAGTTTGAGCTAAATCGAATAACGCGTCTAGAAATGGCAGCATATTTACTGGATATTTTTGTTTTATAAGGAAAAATGGCGATTGTCGATGTTTTTATGATTTATGGCCAGTTTCGTGCAGTAATCTTCTAATTTTGACTAATTTTGATTACATTGACATCCAGACCATCCTTTCCGCATATTTTTACAATATTTTTTTTTGACAAAAATTTTTCAAAATAAGAAAGGGGTTAACCTATGCTTTTTGAGATCCAGAAAAACGAAGTGTCAGAAATGTTGAAGAATGATATATATTCTGAAAGGGGAGACCAAAACATGCACCGCTACTAAAGTTTGAGCTAAATTGAACAACGCGTCTAGAAATGGCAGCATATTTACTGGATATTTTTGTTTTATATGGAAAAATGGCGATTGTCGGTGTTTTTTTTATGATTTATGGCCAGTTTCGTGCAGTAATCTTCTAATTTTGACTAATTTTGATTACATTGACATCCAGACCATCCTTTCCGCATATTTTTACAATATTTTTTTTTGACAAAAATTTTTCAAAATAAGAAAGGGGTTAACCTATGCTTTTTGAGATCCAGAAAAACGAAGTGTCAGAAATGTTGAAGAATGATATATATTCTGAAAGGGGAGACCAAAACATGCACCGCTACTAAAGTTTGAGCTAAATTGAACAACGCGTCTAGAAATGGCAGCATATTTACTGGATATTTTTGTTTTATATGGAAAAATGGCGATTGTCGATGTTTTTATGATTTATGGCCAGTTTCGTGCAGTAATCTTCTAATTTTGACTAATTTTGATTACATTGACATCCAGACCATCCTTTCCGCATATTTTTACAATATTTTTTTTTGACAAAAATTTTTCAAAATAAGAAAGGGGTTAACCTATGCTTTTTGAGATCCAGAAAAACGAAGTGTCAGAAATGTTGAAGAATGATATATATTCTGAAAGGGGAGACCAAAACATGCACCGCTACTAAAGTTTGAGCTAAATTGAACAACGCGTCTAGAAATGGCAGCATATTTACTGGATATTTTTGTTTTATATGGAAAAATGGCGATTGTCGATGTTTTTTATGATTTATGGCCAGTTTCGTGCAGTAATCTTCTAATTTTGACTAATTTTGATTACATTGACATCCAGACCATCCTTTCCGCATATTTTTACAATATTTTTTTTTGACAAAAATTTTTCAAAATAAGAAAGGGGTTAACCTATGCTTTTTGAGATCCAGAAAAACGAAGTGTCAGAAATGTTGAAGAATGATATATATTCTGAAAGGGGAGACCAAAACATGCACCGCTACTAAAGTTTGAGCTAAATTGAACAACGCGTCTAGAAATGGCAGCATATTTACTGGATATTTTTGTTTTATATGGAAAAATGGCGATTGTCGATGTTTTTTTTATGATTTATGGCCAGTTTCGTGCAGTAATCTTCTAATTTTGACTAATTTTGATTACATTGACATCCAGACCATCCTTTCCGCATATTTTTACAATATTTTTTTTTGACAAAAATTTTTCAAAATAAGAAAGGGGTTAACCTATGCTTTTTGAGATCCAGAAAAACGAAGTGTCAGAAATGTTGAAGAATGATATATATTCTGAAAGGGGAGACCAAAACATGCACCGCTACTAAAGTTTGAGCTAAATTGAACAACGCGTCTAGAAATGGCAGCATATTTACTGGATATTTTTGTTTTATATGGAAAAATGGCGATTGTCGATGTTTTTATGATTTATGGCCAGTTTCGTGCAGTAATCTTCTAATTTTGACTAATTTTGATTACATTGACATCCAGACCATCCTTTCCGCATATTTTTACAATATTTTTTTTTGACAAAAATTTTTCAAAATAAGAAAGGGGTTAACCTATGCTTTTTGAGATCCAGAAAAACGAAGTGTCAGAAATGTTGAAGAATGATATATATTCTGAAAGGGGAGACCAAAACATGCACCGCTACTAAAGTTTGAGCTAAATCGAATAACGCGTCTAGAAATGGCAGCATATTTACTGGATATTTTTGTTTTATATGGAAAAATGGCGATTGTCGATGTTTTTTTTATGATTTATGGCCAGTTTCGTGCAGTAATCTTCTAATTTTGACTAATTTTGATTACATTGACATCCAGACCATCCTTTCCGCATATTTTTACAATATTTTTTTTTGACAAAAATTTTTCAAAATAAGAAAGGGGTTAACCTATGCTTTTTGAGATCCAGAAAAACGAAGTGTCAGAAATGTTGAAGAATGATATATATTCTGAAAGGGGAGACCAAAACATGCACCGCTACTAAAGTTTGAGCTAAATTGAACAACGCGTCTAGAAATGGCAGCATATTTACTGGATATTTTTGTTTTATATTGAAAAATGGCGATTGTCGATGTTTTTTTTATGATTTATGGCCAGTTTCGTGCAGTAATCTTCTAATTTTGACTAATTTTGATTACATTGACATCCAGACCATCCTTTCCGCATATTTTTACAATATTTTTTTTTGACAAAAATTTTTCAAAATAAGAAAGGGGTTAACCTATGCTTTTTGAGATCCAGAAAAACGAAGTGTCAGAAATGTTGAAGAATGATATATATTCTGAAAGGGGAGACCAAAACATGCACCGCTACTAAAGTTTGAGCTAAATTGAACAACGCGTCTAGAAATGGCAGCATATTTACTGGATATTTTTGTTTTATATGGAAAAATGGCGATTGTCGATGTTTTTATGATTTATGGCCAGTTTCGTGCAGTAATCTTCTAATTTTGACTAATTTTGATTACATTGACATCCAGACCATCCTTTCCGCATATTTTTACAATATTTTTTTTTGACAAAAATTTTTCAAAATAAGAAAGGGGTTAACCTATGCTTTTTGAGATCCAGAAAAACGAAGTGTCAGAAATGTTGAAGAATGATATATATTCTGAAAGGGGAGACCAAAACATGCACCGCTACTAAAGTTTGAGCTAAATTGAACAACGCGTCTAGAAATGGCAGCATATTTACTGGATATTTTTGTTTTATATGGAAAAATGGCGATTGTCGATGTTTTTATGATTTATGGCCAGTTTCGTGCAGTAATCTTCTAATTTTGACTAATTTTGATTACATTGACATCCAGACCATCCTTTCCGCATATTTTTACAATATTTTTTTTTGACAAAAATTTTTCAAAATAAGAAAGGGGTTAACCTATGCTTTTTGAGATCCAGAAAAACGAAGTGTCAGAAATGTTGAAGAATGATATATATTCTGAAAGGGGAGACCAAAACATGCACCGCTACTAAAGTTTGAGCTAAATTGAACAACGCGTCTAGAAATGGCAGCATATTTACTGGATATTTTTGTTTTATATGGAAAAATGGCGATTGTCGATGTTTTTTTATGATTTATGGCCAGTTTCGTGCAGTAATCTTCTAATTTTGACTAATTTTGATTACATTGACATCCAGACCATCCTTTCCGCATATTTTTACAATATTTTTTTTTACAAAAATTTTTCAAAATAAGAAAGGGGTTAACCTATGCTTTTTGAGATCCAGAAAAACGAAGTGTCAGAAATGTTGAAGAATGATATATATTCTGAAAGGGGAGACCAAAACATGCACCGCTACTAAAGTTTGAGCTAAATTGAACAACGCGTCTAGAAATGGCAGCATATTTACTGGATATTTTTGTTTTATATGGAAAAATGGCGATTGTCGATGTTTTTATGATTTATGGCCAGTTTCGTGCAGTAATCTTCTAATTTTGACTAATTTTGATTACATTGACATCCAGACCATCCTTTCCGCATATTTTTACAATATTTTTTTTTGACAAAAATTTTTCAAAATAAGAAAGGGGTTAACCTATGCTTTTTGAGATCCAGAAAAACGAAGTGTCAGAAATGTTGAAGAATGATATATATTCTGAAAGGGGAGACCAAAACATGCACCGCTACTAAAGTTTGAGCTAAATTGAACAACGCGTCTAGAAATGGCAGCATATTTACTGGATATTTTTGTTTTATATGGAAAAATGGCGATTGTCGATGTTTTTATGATTTATGGCCAGTTTCGTGCAGTAATCTTCTAATTTTGACTAATTTTGATTACATTGACATCCAGACCATCCTTTCCGCATATTTTTACAATATTTTTTTTTGACAAAAATTTTTCAAAATAAGAAAGGGGTTAACCTATGCTTTTTGAGATCCAGAAAAACGAAGTGTCAGAAATGTTGAAGAATGATATATATTCTGAAAGGGGAGACCAAAACATGCACCGCTACTAAAGTTTGAGCTAAATTGAACAACGCGTCTAGAAATGGCAGCATATTTACTGGATATTTTTGTTTTATATGGAAAAATGGCGATTGTCGATGTTTTTATGATTTATGGCCAGTTTCGTGCAGTAATCTTCTAATTTTGACTAATTTTGATTACATTGACATCCAGACCATCCTTTCCGCATATTTTTACAATAATTTTTTTTTGACAAAAATTTTTCAAAATAAGAAAGGGGTTAACCTATGCTTTTTGAGATCCAGAAAAACGAAGTGTCAGAAATGTTGAAGAATGATATATATTCTGAAAGGGGAGACCAAAACATGCACCGCTACTAAAGTTTGAGCTAAATTGAACAACGCGTCTAGAAATGGCAGCATATTTACTGGATATTTTTGTTTTATATGGAAAAATGGCGATTGTCGATGTTTTTTTTATGATTTATGGCCAGTTTCGTGCAGTAATCTTCTAATTTTGACTAATTTTGATTACATTGACATCCAGACCATCCTTTCCGCATATTTTTACAATATTTTTTTTTGACAAAAATTTTTCAAAATAAGAAAGGGGTTAACCTATGCTTTTTGAGATCCAGAAAAACGAAGTGTCAGAAATGTTGAAGAATGATATATATTCTGAAAGGGGAGACCAAAACATGCACCGCTACTAAAGTTTGAGCTAAATTGAACAACGCGTCTAGAAATGGCAGCATATTTACTGGATATTTTTGTTTTATATGGAAAAATGGCGATTGTCGATGTTTTTTATGATTTATGGCCAGTTTCGTGCAGTAATCTTCTAATTTTGACTAATTTTGATTACATTGACATCCAGACCATCCTTTCCGCATATTTTTACAATATTTTTTTTTGACAAAAATTTTTCAAAATAAGAAAGGGGTTAACCTATGCTTTTTGAGATCCAGAAAAACGAAGTGTCAGAAATGTTGAAGAATGATATATATTCTGAAAGGGGAGACCAAAACATGCACCGCTACTAAAGTTTGAGCTAAATTGAACAACGCGTCTAGAAATGGCAGCATATTTACTGGATATTTTTGTTTTATATGGAAAAATGGCGATTGTCGATGTTTTTATGATTTATGGCCAGTTTCGTGCAGTAATCTTCTAATTTTGACTAATTTGATTACATTGACATCCAGACCATCCTTTCCGCATATTTTTACAATATTTTTTTTTGACAAAAATTTTTCAAAATAAGAAAGGGGTTAACCTATGCTTTTTGAGATCCAGAAAAACGAAGTGTCAGAAATGTTGAAGAATGATATATATTCTGAAAGGGGAGACCAAAACATGCACCGCTACTAAAGTTTGAGCTAAATTGAACAACGCGTCTAGAAATGGCAGCATATTTACTGGATATTTTTGTTTTATATGGAAAAATGGCGATTGTCGATGTTTTTATGATTTATGGCCAGTTTCGTGCAGTAATCTTCTAATTTTGACTAATTTTGATTACATTGACATCCAGACCATCCTTTCCGCATATTTTTACAATATTTTTTTTTGACAAAAATTTTTCAAAATAAGAAAGGGGTTAACCTATGCTTTTTGAGATCCAGAAAAACGAAGTGTCAGAAATGTTGAAGAATGATATATATTCTGAAAGGGGAGACCAAAACATGCACCGCTACTAAAGTTTGAGCTAAATTGAACAACGCGTCTAGAAATGGCAGCATATTTACTGGATATTTTTGTTTTATATGGAAAAATGGCGATTGTCGATGTTTTTTTATGATTTATGGCCAGTTTCGTGCAGTAATCTTCTAATTTTGACTAATTTTGATTACATTGACATCCAGACCATCCTTTCCGCATATTTTTACAATATTTTTTTTTGACAAAAATTTTCAAAATAAGAAAGGGGTTAACCTATGCTTTTTGAGATCCAGAAAAACGAAGTGTCAGAAATGTTGAAGAATGATATATATTCTGAAAGGGGAGACCAAAACATGCACCGCTACTAAAGTTTGAGCTAAATTGAACAACGCGTCTAGAAATGGCAGCATATTTACTGGATATTTTTGTTTTATATGGAAAAATGGCGATTGTCGATGTTTTTTTATGATTTATGGCCAGTTTCGTGCAGTAATCTTCTAATTTTGACTAATTTTGATTACATTGACATCCAGACCATCCTTTCCGCATATTTTTACAAT
Source organism: Diogma glabrata (assembly GCA_963693315.1). Classification (NCBI taxonomy): domain Eukaryota; kingdom Metazoa; phylum Arthropoda; class Insecta; order Diptera; family Cylindrotomidae; genus Diogma; species Diogma glabrata. Next base: position 20,114,722 of record OY856186.1, on the reverse strand, counting down.
ATTTTTTTTTGACAAAAATTTTTCAAAATAAGAAAGGGGTTAACCTATGCTTTTTGAGATCCAGAAAAACGAAGTGTCAGAAATGTTGAAGAATGATATATATTCTGAAAGGGGAGACCAAAACATGCACCGCTACTAAAGTTTGAGCTAAATTGAACAACGCGTCTAGAAATGGCAGCATATTTACTGGATATTTTTGTTTTATATGGAAAAATGGCGATTGTCGATGTTTTTTATGATTTATGGCCAGTTTCGTGCAGTAATCTTCTAATTTTGACTAATTTTGATTACATTGACATCCAGACCATCCTTTCCGCATATTTTTACAATATTTTTTTTTGACAAAAATTTTTCAAAATAAGAAAGGGGTTAACCTATGCTTTTTGAGATCCAGAAAAACGAAGTGTCAGAAATGTTGAAGAATGATATATATTCTGAAAGGGGAGACCAAAACATGCACCGCTACTAAAGTTTGAGCTAAATTGAACAACGCGTCTAGAAATGGCAGCATATTTACTGGATATTTTTGTTTTATATGGAAAAATGGCGATTGTCGATGTTTTTTTTATGATTTATGGCCAGTTTCGTGCAGTAATCTTCTAATTTTGACTAATTTTGATTACATTGACATCCAGACCATCCTTTCCGCATATTTTTACAATATTTTTTTTTGACAAAAATTTTTCAAAATAAGAAAGGGGTTAACCTATGCTTTTTGAGATCCAGAAAAACGAAGTGTCAGAAATGTTGAAGAATGATATATATTCTGAAAGGGGAGACCAAAACATGCACCGCTACTAAAGTTTGAGCTAAATTGAACAACGCGTCTAGAAATGGCAGCATATTTACTGGATATTTTTGTTTTATATGGAAAAATGGCGATTGTCGATGTTTTTTTATGATTTATGGCCAGTTTCGTGCAGTAATCTTCTAATTTTGACTAATTTTGATTACATTGACATCCAGACCATCCTTTCCGCATATTTTTACAATATTTTTTTTTGACAAAAATTTTTCAAAATAAGAAAGGGGTTAACCTATGCTTTTTGAGATCCAGAAAAACGAAGTGTCAGAAATGTTGAAGAATGATATATATTCTGAAAGGGGAGACCAAAACATGCACCGCTACTAAAGTTTGAGCTAAATTGAACAACGCGTCTAGAAATGGCAGCATATTTACTGGATATTTTTGTTTTATATGGAAAAATGGCGATTGTCGATGTTTTTATGATTTATGGCCAGTTTCGTGCAGTAATCTTCTAATTTTGACTAATTTTGATTACATTGACATCCAGACCATCCTTTCCGCATATTTTTACAATATTTTTTTTGACAAAAATTTTTCAAAATAAGAAAGGGGTTAACCTATGCTTTTTGAGATCCAGAAAAACGAAGTGTCAGAAATGTTGAAGAATGATATATATTCTGAAAGGGGAGACCAAAACATGCACCGCTACTAAAGTTTGAGCTAAATTGAACAACGCGTCTAGAAATGGCAGCATATTTACTGGATATTTTTGTTTTATATGGAAAAATGGCGATTGTCGATGTTTTTTATGATTTATGGCCAGTTTCGTGCAGTAATCTTCTAATTTTGACTAATTTTGATTACATTGACATCCAGACCATCCTTTCCGCATATTTTTACAATATTTTTTTTTGACAAAAATTTTTCAAAATAAGAAAGGGGTTAACCTATGCTTTTTGAGCTCAGAGATAGCGCGTGTCAGAAATGTTGAAGAATGATATATATTCTGAAAGGGGAGACCAAAACATGCACCGCTACTAAAGTTGAGCTAAATTGCACAACGCGTCTAGAAATGGCAGCATATTTACTGGATATTTTTGTTTTTATATGGAAAAAATGGCGATTGTCGATGTTTTTTTTATGATTTTATGGCCAGTTTCCCCCCCCCCCCCCCCCCGCTGCAGTAATCTTCTAATTTTGACTAATTTTGATTACATTGACATCCAGACCATCCCTTTCCGCATATTTTTACAATATTTTTTTTTGACAAAATTTTTCAAAATAAGAAAGGGGTTAACCTATGCTTTTTGAATGTTGAAGAATGATATATATTCTGAAAGGGGAGACCAAAACATGCACCGCTACTAAAGTTTGAGCTAAATTGAACAACGCGTCTAGAAATGGCAGCATATTTACTGGATATTTTTGTTTTATATGGAAAAATGGCGATTGTCGATGTTTTATGATTTATGGCCAGTTTCGTGCAGTAATCTTCTAATTTTGACTAATTTTGATTACATTGACATCCAGACCATCCTTTCCGCATATTTTTACAATATTTTTTTTTGACAAAAATTTTTCAAAATAAGAAAGGGGTTAACCTATGCTTTTTGAGATCCAGAAAAACGAAGTGTCAGAAATGTTGAAGAATGATATATATTCTGAAAGGGGAGACCAAAACATGCACCGCTACTAAAGTTTGAGCTAAATTGAACAACGCGTCTAGAAATGGCAGCATATTTACTGGATATTTTTGTTTTATATGGAAAAATGGCGATTGTCGATGTTTTTATGATTTATGGCCAGTTTCGTGCAGTAATCTTCTAATTTTGACTAATTTTGATTACATTGACATCCAGACCATCCTTTCCGCATATTTTTACAATATTTTTTTTTGACAAAAATTTTTCAAAATAAGAAAGGGGTTAACCTATGCTTTTTGAGATCCAGAAAAACGAAGTGTCAGAAATGTTGAAGAATGATATATATTCTGAAAGGGGAGACCAAAACATGCACCGCTACTAAAGTTTGAGCTAAATTGAACAACGCGTCTAGAAATGGCAGCATATTTACTGGATATTTTTGTTTTATATGGAAAAATGGCGATTGTCGATGTTTTTATGATTATGGCCAGTTTCGTGCAGTAATCTTCTAATTTTGACTAATTTTGATTACATTGACATCCAGACCATCCTTTCCGCATATTTTTACAATATTTTTTTTTGACAAAAATTTTTCAAAATAAGAAAGGGGTTAACCTATGCTTTTTGAGATCCAGAAAAACGAAGTGTCAGAAATGTTGAAGAATGATATATATATTCTGAGAAGGGAGACCAAAACATGCACCGCTACTAAAGTTTGAGCTAAATTGAACAACGCGTCTAGAAATGGCAGCATATTTACTGGATATTTTTGTTTTATATGGAAAAATGGCGATTGTCGATGTTTTTATGATTTATGGCCAGTTTCGTGCAGTAATCTTCTAATTTTGACTAATTTTGATTACATTGACATCCAGACCATCCTTTCCGCATATTTTTACAATATTTTTTTTTGACAAAAATTTTTCAAAATAAGAAAGGGGTTAACCTATGCTTTTTGAGATCCAGAAAAACGAAGTGTCAGAAATGTTGAAGAATGATATATATTCTGAAAGGGGAGACCAAAACATGCACCGCTACTAAAGTTTGAGCTAAATTGAACAACGCGTCTAGAAATGGCAGCATATTTACTGGATATTTTTGTTTTATATGGAAAAATGGCGATTGTCGATGTTTTTTGATTTATGGCCAGTTTCGTGCAGTAATCTTCTAATTTTGACTAATTTTGATTACATTGACATCCAGACCATCCTTCCGCATATTTTTACAATATTTTTTTTTTGACAAAATTTTTCAAATAAGAAAGGGGTTAACCTATGCTTTTTGAGATCCAGAAAAACGATAGTGTCAGAAATGTTGAAGAATGATATATAATATA